>JAYEPQ010000005.1:4527500-4912500 GCA_036321105.1 Dracaena cambodiana
GGTGTGCTCATTTAGAATTTCGCCACCATCAAAACAACAAATACAAGGGGCAGGTAAGAATTTTTTATTTTCCCCTCCTCTCTCTCTCTCTACCCCCTAAATAGACGAAAACATTGTGAGTTTCCAAAGGGGAAATTACTTCCACACCCCTTACCTTTTGCTAAAGGTTTTTCATACCTCATATTTTTCTTGTGTATATGTCCCAATATAAGGTATACAAAAATTTCATAAAAAAGTTAGCTTTTGGTGATGGGTACTGAAATATATATATGAAAAATCAATTTACATGTATGCTTCTAATAATCAAATTAATACGGATGTATATGTTTATGCAATAATATTCTCCAATTTAAATCTGCTCGTGAAATGCACATGCTAAAGAGGTATTGAAAAGGAGCATATCATGAATAAATTTTAAGTCGAGGATTTTAATGTGTTAATATCTGTTAGGAAGTTTATATGTGAGTATAGTTTCATATCGGATTGAAAAAGAAAAGTTCATGGGTTTAATACAGAGTTGGGGACTCTACATATCAACTTAAATTTTTGGGTCACCAGTGAATTTACATCCGGTTATGTAAGTTTATTCAAAACTAGAAATGTGCAAATTTATCGACAACCATGAATAATCTTGGTACATGCCGGCTAAATATGTAAAATAATGAGAAATTATCAAATTAATTTTAATTTTCCAGTTGCAAAATCTATTTTTCAAGCCCTCAAGTCTTTAGGTTATATATCGCTTCTCAAATCAGAGATAAGTATGCATCTAATGCTTGTAGGAGGGGGCAATTTGAGTATAAATGAGAGTTAGTATTGTATTATGTAGTAAATTGTATAAAGTCAAAAAATAAGTATGAGGCATAAAAAAATTGAGCTTTAAAAATGGGACATTAAAAATTGTTTTTTATATTAACAAATTGGAAAAATTGGATGTTAATAGATATATTTAAGTAACCAATCAAATCATGGATTCTGTCTCCTCAGTCTACTAAAAAATATCTTTCCCATATCTCACTGTTGAAATATTCTTGTAGAATATTAGGTACACGTTATTCAAAGGTCCTCTTAGGCTATGCTCGGGAGATTAGTTATGAAGTATTTTGAAGTATTTTGAAGTGATGTGTTAAGAGGTGTTTAAAAAACCTTTGCTTGTGAGTTTTTGGATAAGTGTTTTGGAGTGTTTTCAGAACACTCCAAAACACTTGGATAGGTATTTTGAAGTGTTTTTCACAACACTTCAAATCGGGGTGTTTTGGAGTGTTTTCAGAACACTCCAAAACACTTGGATAGGTATTTTGAAGTGTTTTTCAGAGCACTTCAAATCGGGGTGTTTTGGAGTGTTTAGAATTTTTATCCAAAATTAACCTTATTCCAACTGTCTCCCACGTCCTTTTCTTTTCCATTTTTTTTTAGGTTGTCTCCTAAACCTCTCCTGTAATCTTCTCTTTTCCTATTTCTTTTTACGTTACATTCTCTTCCAAAAAGAGTGCTATTTATTTGCGCAAAAAGAAAAAAACCCGTCTTTTATTTTCTTTAAAGAGAAAGTTTAGGGTTTCACATTACAACTCAATTCCAATCCGATCTCTTTTTCTATTGGAGAAATTATGATTTTCTTCTCAATTCAGATTAGTATGATTTATTAGCTTTCTATTTTTATTTTTTCTATTAAATTCTCCAAATTATCATATCATTATTCTTTTTGTTTATTTAATTTTTCAATCAAAATCTCAAAAAGTTATGATGCAAATCTCTAATGGACTTAGTAATATTCCGAAGGATAATTTTTCTATATTGAGGGGAAAAAATTAATTCTATTGCAGAATGAGCAAGTAAGAGACAATGTAATGAGATGTTTTACCAGTCTAAAAGGACGAAATTTTATTTAAGGTAAAATTATATTAATTTAAATATAATTTGTGTAGGGTATTCTTGTCTTTTATATATTTATGAAATCCATAAGAAACTAAACTCGCAAGCAGATACTTAAACACTCCAAAACCCATTGTAAAAACACCCCAAAATACGTACTACCAAAACATACACTTTAAAAATATTCTAAAACACTTTGTTTTTTACATCCAAGCACAGCCTTAAGGGAGTTACTAAATGCGACCCATCTTTTCCTTAATGAGCCCCAATTTTTTAGTGAGCCTAACGAGAATTTAAAATATAAGCATTTTTTCTTTGTGAGCCCCATTTTTTTCTTCTCTTTTTTCAAAATTGCTCTCTTCCTTCCCTTCTCTCCCAGCAGTGACAGCAGTGACAACAGCAGCAACGACAACGATAGCGACAACAACAGCACCATGAGAAAAAGAGGGGTTAAGGATTTTTTCATTAAAAAATTAATAACAAACTTGTAATGACTTGTTCTTTAAATTATGAGCCCACTAAAAAAAATAGGGGGCATTTAGAAACTCCCTTCTCTTAAACATCTAAGTAAAATCCCAGGTGAATCTCCATTACTAAAATCTCTCCCTTTTAAACTTTGATATACTTTTCATTTATTTAATTTAGTTACATATAAAACTAGTAATCATCTTGCGAAACAAATCAAATCCATTTAAATATGCATCACACTGGGCATATCTATCTTCACTTTAGTAAGGCACACAACTTCGGTATCTGACCAACTCTTTTATTTGTTTCTACTCTGTCTCTAGCTAAATATACTACACGTTTAGGCCAATCAGAAGTGGTTATCGGTAGGGGTGAACACAACTACCGACTCTAGTGGCTTCGCCCACCTCCGACCGAAAATCGGTCGGCGTTCGATTGGAAAAATTTTCCGACGGTGGTCGGAGCCTTCTTCTCTTGGATCTGATCGGAGAACTCTGATTTCCAACCAATCGACCAACTGAATGTCTAAAACCGAACTACACCGCTGAGTCCAATGAGTTCGCCTGATTCTAATCAAAATTGGTTGAAAAAATTTTCTGACGGTAATCGGAGCTTTCTATCATCGGATCCAATCGGAAAACTCCAATCTCCGACTGATCCATCGACTGAACATCCTAGTGATTGGTGAGCGACATTAATATTTCTTTTAGTTTCCTTCACTAAAATTGCATCAGATGTAGGCCCAGAGGAAACCGAGAGGAAGGAGGGGATATGGTCAGTGCATCTTAGGTAGAGATCTTAAAGTACGCCCATTACGATTAAGGGCAAGATCCACCAATTAGCCGGAGACCAAATTAGTTCAGCTCTCTTGTCTCACTTGCCTCGAAAATATCCACTTGCTCATCACTAGTGACCAATTCTATCATTAGTTGTGGATTAACTGCTTGGGAGATGTGTTGAGATTTGATTTGATGGCTTGTATTCTTTTTAGGTCGTTGGTTTTGTCTTTGAAAGAAATCATTAGCTAATTATAGTTATGGGATAGGATAAGAGAAATGATCAAGGAGCCAAATAAAATGCACTATCCCTTGAGTACCTAAAACTTTGGACGCAACACTTTTGTATTGATTGTGAACGTGGCTAGTCCTTTAGAAATGCTCTTAGCGTTCGAGAACAAGAAATTTAGTTCGATTCTCACCTATCTCGATCTCACTCCTGGTTCTAATTAACAAGACAATTCTAAACTCGATTTGATAGGTATCAACTGTGACATCTGCTGATTTCATGGCCCGTAGTTCTTGCCTTTAAGGAGAATATCCTAAATTCGATTCTTAAGGGTGTAACTTTTACTCTTGGCTTTCAATAAAGATATTCAAAGTAAAGGAGTTAGAGTTAATCACGCTTCTTCTCCTTTTCAAAAAGATGGATTCGCGGCATGTCCAGCCCTGGTAAGTTCCTTCGCTCTGCATCGAATTAAACCACATTCTCCATCACTTGTGCAAGCTCTTGTAAACATACGATCTAACTCTAAAAAGAGAAAGAGAACTTCATTTTGGTTATGTGAAAAGGCAAAACTAGGGGGGACAAGTTATATATCACTCCTTGCCTTAACAATAGTGGTCTAGGAACTTTGAGACCTACTCTCCTATTGCAACTAAAACCTAAGTTTTAGGGACATCTAACTAATGTTAATGTTATCGAATAGTTATTGACTAAATAAGAAATTAAAACATTTAATCAGCGTTAAAAGGATAACTCGTCTATGTAGACAGATTAAGAGATAACTATATTTTAATCATAAAAAAGTACGTTGCAAATAATTTAATGTTGCAAATAATTTAATGTGTCCAAACACTTTAAAATGCATAAAATTAAATCAATCCACAATAAGAACTTAATTCCTCTTTTGCTAACTCATATTTATACACATACTCATTTAATTGATACAAAACTTACGAAGTTAAATCAGAAATACTATCATATTATGAATAAAAGCTATTTGGATAGAATATGCCAAAGGCTGCTGCAATAAAAAATTAACATAATAATCTCGTGATGACTGCAACACTAATTTTTATTATGAATAAAAGCCTTTCGGGTCCTCATCATTCTTATAATAACCTAATCGAATTATAATAACAAGCATAAATTGAATGGACGGAAAATTATAAGGGCACACTCCAAATGTAGAAGGGCACAGCTTACCTACTCACACTACGGTGAGGCCTATATGCTCACGCTTGTGTGTGCCCTTAAACATTTGGGAGGTGGTTTTAGAATTTCCCTAAATTGACCGTGGGGCGTTATTATTCCCAAGTAGGCCAAAACGGTAATAATTTGGGCAAAGTCCATTCGCAAGTTGCTATTGACTGGAGTTTCTAAAGGAGCACACCACTTTTCCTAGTGAGCCCACTGTATAGGTATTTTTGGTCGAATGGGCTTGTTAGGAAAAATGGTGTGCTCATTTGGAAACTCCGTATTGTCCCAACGTCACAGGGCATTTCTCAATTCCCATAAACTTTGAGCTCTGATCGACTGGGAATTATTATAAAAATAATTATTACTATTTTTGAGCCCACAATAAGACAACAGCAACGTCACATGAGACACTTCTTATGTTAAACAAATCTAAAGAGTTTTTGACCGTCCATCATACCGCAGCACGACTCTTGGCGCAGAAATCCTGATTGCACGTGCAACGCGCACAACAGAAGTTGTTTGCCATATCTTTCGTCATAATAATTAATTAATCTGTTAATTAATCAAGTGGCATTAATTAAAGAAGATCAACCAACCTCCTTCTCAAACTTTACGCAGATATGACAATTTTCTTTTGTCGTAAAAAAGAATTTGTCCACTTACTCTTGATTTCAACGTCAATTTCTCGTCAATTTCGCGCGCACGAACATGAAAATTTTCAATAACGAAAACTAAGCTTAAGTTTGACAAAATCAGCAACCCTGCGAATGCGATGGAATATATTTTACATAAATAAAAAAGGAAAAATTAGAAAACCAAAAAAAAAAAAAAAAAACGCAATTTCCCGCCACGAAAAACCGCCAATTTACAGGAGAGGAGAGAAAGCGGGAGAGGAGAAATTGATATTGATAGAGCGAAATTAACGATTTTCTCCCTGATTAAGGAATTTAATTAATATATATAATTATAAATGTCCGAGATTTTTTAATAATTAAGCGATTAGCGAAGCGAGGGCGAGCTCATTTCCGGACCCGAACCCGCCACAGATGGCGGCGGTGGCCGGCAGGGCTAACCGGTTCAGCTGCCTGGCCATCAAGATTCGTCGGATCTCGGACAGCCGGTTCACTAGAATCCTGCACTCGGACCGGAGCCGGTCGTTATCGGACCTGACCAGCATGGTCTGGTGCGAAACCAGCCCGACCCGGTTCGCCAACTCCCTGTTAAGCGTCTGCAGCCGGCTGACGTGGCACCGGAGGTCCTCGAGGTGCCGCTGCTTCCGCATGCGGGAGCGCCGTGCGGACTCGCGGTTGGATATCATGCGGCGGAGCTTCCTCTGCTCGGTGGGGGTCAGAGGCTGGTCGGGCTCGCGTTGGCCCGATGCGGGTTGCGGGTTCGGGCTGGGCCCGTATTCGAAAGATGGCAGCATGGCGGCGGCAGGAGGAAATTAGGCGCGGAGAGGGGAGAGTGGGAAAAGGGAAGAACAGCGGAGGAGTCGAGGGGTATTTAAAGGCGGAGGCGGGGGCGAGGTGGGCCCCACAGGAGGCCGGGGGCTACGGTGAAGTGACGGGCTGCGGAGGCTTCTACGTATGGATACGGTGTCTCTTTTGAGTCAGGTTGCACGGATCTAGTTTTAAAATTAACAAAATTCTGAATGCGGTCGTGGCCGCACCTCACAAGCTGAGATCTCATCTTGGGCCCGCAAGTGTCAGTGAGTGGGTGAAAAAAGCGGGTGGTGGCACTTTGAGCACTTTAGAGTGATGTCAGCATCGGTGTGGGGCCCGCGAATTTTGGCTTAATAGCGAAGGAAGGAGGGGAGTTTCCAAAGCAGCACACCACTTTTCCCACTTGCAGCGTAATTTTGATCTGAATTTTCACCCGCTCATTAGGAAAAAAGACGTGGTCTCGAGGGGATCTTTGGGTCTCGGGCAATGGCGGCAACTGGTTGGTGCTGATGTGGCAGAGAAATTTGGTAATTTTGGGGGTACCACAGAATTGGCGTTGAAAAGTATGAAAAGAAGAGGGAGCACTTTTGCTTAACTGCTGATATCTTATCAACTTCTATCCAAATAAGGATGAGATGAGAAGTGCGATGAATAACATTTTGAACGGTTATCAGCAAGGCATGCTGTCATGCTTAATGGAGCTTCACTCATCATCTATAGTGTCCAACTGTTAGTTTTTAAAGTTTAGATTTTAAAAGGAAATACAAGGACATGAAGATATTTGCAGATGATATCATGCTTTTTTTCTTGAATTTAGCCGATGTCATTATAGTTTCAATCACGATAATTCCCAAATTCTTTTAACTATCTTTTCGGTTAGCGCACGTATATTTATATTGATTCTAACCTTTAGCTCTTATATATATTCTATAGTCACGTATAATTCGTGACTATATTAATTTATTTACGTAGGTTATTTTCTTCATATGTTCTTCTCTCTCCACACATACATACGAGAATAATGGTAATGAACAATTATTGAGTTGCTGTCTATTTTCACTATTTCTAATATCTTTTTAACATTTTTTTTTGGATTATGATCTCGACCTTTCTAAGGTTTATTCATATCTAATTTTTTAGGTTTTAATTTTGATTTGATATTACATCAAGTAGACACAAATTAACGGTTTTTAGTAAATACAACATTTTATATCTACTTGATGAGAGAGCAAATGAATTTGAAAACCCATGAAACTTAATTCTAAAGTAGTTAAAGATGTAGAGATCATGATTTAAAAAGAATTTTGGAAAAAAAATAATGAGATCATTACTTTTTTGCTGCTGATTCATGCAACTTATCTGAACTGCTGACACACACACACACATAATGGTGTATCTAAAGCAACACTATAAGAGAGTTGCCTATGAAAGCGCCATAAATCTCAATATAGATAGTATATGTGACCGATCCGAACAGTTGATTATAATTTTTATGTTCTAAATAGATGGTATATAAAAAAATTCATACAATTTAGATACTTTTTTTTAATTATCAATCAAGAGCCTTTATTTGTTTTATTGTTGAAAAACCGTTCAATTTATACATATTTAATATACAATCAAAATATACATAAAATTTATAATTTTTTTGTATATCATCATTTTTTAATGTGGATAATACAATTAATAGTTTGGATATTCCACAAATAATATTTATGTTGAGATTTAGATTGCTTCCATTTTTGACTCCCCTACGGCGTTATCTTAAGTACACTTATATATATATTCTCATACAGAGGAAAAAGAAACTCTTTGCTCCAGGTTGTTGCAGAACAAGATTCATT
Organism: Dracaena cambodiana; assembly: GCA_036321105.1. NCBI lineage: Eukaryota > Viridiplantae > Streptophyta > Magnoliopsida > Asparagales > Asparagaceae > Dracaena > Dracaena cambodiana. The sequence continues at coordinate 4,535,326 of JAYEPQ010000005.1, forward strand.
TCATGCCCTTTCTGAATTCTCGGCTGTAATATTGAATATCCCAGAGAACGCAAAATTTGCTAGTACTGTCCAATGCGCAACTAAGAAGGATAGTACGAGAATTCATCAACTTGGATATATATTGTGTCTTGATAAGTATGTATCCAGTGTTGTCTCCCTCTCTCCTTCCCACTTCGACGGATAAAATATACAGCTTACAATTTGTACTTAGTGAGAGGCAACTGTGAAGAAACTAGAGACAAGGGGCGCTTGAAATTTTTTGTAATTCCCTAATGCCTAAGGTATTTGTCTTTTTCTCCATCAACAGAAGAGCTTTGTTAAGAGTATTAGATTCTCCGAATGATCATTCTACCAACGCTCCAAGTTCCTCTCTGAACGAAGTTACTCAAATTACTGAAACTGTCGAGACAAAAAAAAAACAATAAAGTTAAACGAATTAGGTTTTTGATCCATCAGTTAGGTGTATGTACTATACTGACTGAAGTTCGTGAGTAAGCCATAGTTGTGGTCGGCAACACTAACAACTTGCTGGTGCTAAATTAACAGGAACAAGTCATCATTGTGACAATTTTATATATATATATATATATATATATATATATATATATATATATATATATATATATATAGTTTGTGTAACTTATTCCACAAAGTTGTTTGAAAAAGAGGATCGGCGGCTAATCATATGTAATATACTAGCCGAAATAACAGTAGAGGCATCTAAACGTTAAAGTAATGAAAGGTGGCAATCGATCACAATTTGATGCCACTAGTTATTATATGTGAGTATAGATTCCTGAGAGAAAACAATTCAAAAGTTGAAAAGAATGCAAAAAAGGAGGGGTTTATGCCTGAAGAGTCCAAAAATGAGAAAGCGTATAATAGGATAGGCTCTAGTTATCCTATGGATATGGATACAAATACTATTATGGAGGCTCAAAGGTGAGAATGGCGAAAGTTGGTGCTCCGCTTTTGAAACATATGTTAGAATTGGAAACGAGTCTATCGTATCGGATAAAGAATGATCACATATGACAATGTGGTCCAATCTCAAAGTAAGATTTCTTCCAAAAGTTGTTAAATGAAAATAAAGAAGGATAAGGTATGAAGTCACCCCAGCAAGAAAGCAAGAATGTGGGAGATGAGATGGTAACTTTCTCACCGATCTCCATTGCTTTCAAGGAAACTGTATTCTGTGTTGAGTTTTGTGGAGCCTACAAGTGAAATACACTATCCCAACTCTGCATGTCCAGTTTGGGATGAACTTTGTAAATCTTTGTATTTGTGTGATTTTATGTTAATATTCTGAACATTCAGTAGGAAAATAAGATGGATGTCATGAACGACGCGACCTTTTAATCCGAGGAAAAAAAATGAAGAAAAGAAAACTAGAAGAATTAGCATAATCGTTGATTGGCCAAGGCCGACTTTCTAATTAAAAAAAAAAAAAAAAAAGAAATTAGTATACTGGCTATTTCGATATCAATTGTATGCAGTGAAATTGAGTAATTAGCAAAGAGAGAAAAAGTGAAAAATTCCTTTATCTAACTTGATATGTTAAGGTTACATTTAAGAAAGAAAACAGTATCATATATCACTTGAATTCTAACAAATTAACTCAAGAGTAGATGTAGCAGATTATGAAACGATTAGATTCTTCTTATTCTTAATTCTGATTTTCTCTTTTAGAGAAAGAAAGAAACAAACAACGATTTTATCTTACACGAAACTTCTTCCAATCCAAACTCACAAATATAAATAAACGCTTTGAATCTTCACTTTTGTGAGCCCTTGGTGAATTAGTGTGAAAAATCTATATTACAGAGAGACTTTCGATTTTTTCGATGAATATTGAAGTAGACTGGAAACTCAATTGCCGGATAATACAAATCTTCAAACCAAGCATAAACAGTCAATATCTGTGAAATTTTAATTTATGAGGAATTACTGTTTCCATCAAGGAAAGTAAAAAGGGGTAACAAGGAAGAATTTGGTAAGTTAATTTCTTAATTAGAGTCTTCTAGAAGCAAGGGCTACATGATTTTATGGTGATCATATGATAACATGGGCCATCAAGAAGATTTGTTAGTATTCTATAATCTGATGCAGGGAGTTGGCAGGTCATCAAGGGAACATCTTTAAGGCTCTTGTTCTCAATGGGGGTCACGAGGTTGGCAGGAGAGATTCCAAATCACTGGTAAGCTTTTGTTAGGTGCTCTTTTATTTTTACCCTCTCTCTCTCTCTCTCTCTCTCTCTCTCTCTCTCTCTCTCTCTCTATGTCCAACTACATGGCAGCCACATGGAGATCACCTGACCTTCTCTCAGTTTCAGTATAGGCTTTCAGTATTTTTTTTTTTTAAAGTTAAAACAGCATGCTAACGTCCTGATAATAGAACCAAGTACAATAAAACTATGAACCAAGCCTTACACAGTTACAAAAACAAAGTAAAATAAATACATATAATGCAGAGAACGCCGGTGAAAGTGGGATGGGTCTTGATCACTCTCCACGGTCGGTAGTCTCTACTATAATCCCCTTCACAACTGGGCTCTGCCACGGAGAGCAGGCCAATATCATTGTCGGAGAGGCACACTGCGTAGGGATACTAATTGACGCATCTACGGGCCAATTTTTGACACTCCTTATGCAAAATTTTAAATAAGAAAAATAAAAAATTTATTTTTAATTTAGAATTTTGTATAGGACGGATCAAAATTTGGCGCGTAAATACGTTGATTACTATTCCCCAGGCACACGAGCTCCACGATGAGATGATTTTTAAAAGAACTGCCTTTCATCATATTGATGATAAAAGGAGGATGAAATGATTCCACTGTATAGAGTTCACTGTTAGATTTGCATGGCACCAAAAATAAATCTAAAGGATAGGATATGTCCCTACTTTGTTAAGGTACCAGTTAAAGAATGCCTCATGTCCACCACAAAGGCAATTCAACACTCATGGTGTGTTTTGCCTACTATGAGTAAAGCTCAATAGCCTATTTGCGGCAAAAAAAAAAGAAAGTTGAAACATGTGAACATGCATGAGCTTTGCCCTCATGTGATTCAATACAAGTGAAAGGGAAGCATACAATAACAACAATTACTAAGCTTTTTATCCCAAATACTTGGTAGGCTACATGAATGAAAAAAAATTCATGGCGGACTGATCATGGCGGACTGATCATGTTGATAATTCTTCTCCATTTATTCATATCAAGTAAAAATATATATTTTTATAGCCGGAAGGGGAAGCATAGATCCACTAACTACTTTCAACTGGACGCAACATGATCCTCGTAGACATCTGGACCTTCAACACAACAGTGAGGACGGCAATGATAGGGGACAAACTACCGGTTCGGAGGGGATTCAGAAGCCTTAGTGGTAGTGTGGATGGAGCCTATTTAATATAAAATGGAGAAATGTAGACAGTTATTGCGATTTGAATATGACTTATGTATTTAGTAAACATAAACTCTATGATTTTATTATGTCTTATTAATGAACGGTACCCTACCGTCTATTCTCCAAAAAAAAAAAAAAAAAAAAAAAGTGAAAGGGGAAGCAGAACCAGAGAAAAGCTCTGCTGCCTTGCTTTAAAATTCTTTTTAGCAAGAGGGAATGGGTTTGCTTTTGCTTGGATGGAGGAGAATGCTATAAGTTTATAATAAAGATGATCATGGGAGCAAGAAAAGAGAGAGAAAAAGGGGAAAAAAAGAAAAAAAATGAAAAGATAAAGAGAGGCTGTGTTTGATCCAGAATAGGCTAATAATGACCAACAGGTCAGGTGTACATATCATGGGTTTGGATTTGGGACAAAGATATGGGGCTTGCCCTAACAGAACCTTACACAGTATTGGCTCTTTTGTAAAGGAGTCAAGGACATAAGGTTGCATGGCATTGGTAGTGTTAGCAAATCTATAAGCATGTATGGCGCCAATGATCACTGCCTTTAGGACAATATTTGGGCCGTGCCCTCTTTATCTCGTGAACAGTACTATTGTGCATTACCCACCCTTGTGTAATAACCTAGCTCAAATAGTCTCATATTAAATGTGAGTTAAGAGTTAGTATAATTTATAATGATTCGCATGAATCTATAAAGAAATCGTACGCAGCCTTGTTGATAAGGATTCCGTATTTAATTATAAATTATTACGAGAATATATTTACGTTAATATTCTTGATTTATGCTAAATTGTGATAAGATAACGGTGATATCAAACAAAATTTTTCTGAGGGACTCGATGAAGGTTAATTCTGCCCTTCGACGTAGTTCATAGGCAAAACTTTGTAGCAATTGTGTATTCATGAGACAATTCATGAATACAAAAAGTAGCCATGATCACTTTCGGAGCTAGCCATGTCCTTAAATATATTAGTAATAGCAGTATCAGAACCTCTGCTCTATGTACATAATTAAATCTAATACTTCATTGTCAAGACGACCACCAACACCAACCCATTACAACAACCCGAATCCACTTTATCAAGACTAATGCATGATAAAATAGTTCATGAGATTAGCAATTTGATATATGACCAGACGAACATGGAGTGATATCAACCTGTCTTTTGAGGTTAAACGTAGCATGCATGGTATGTCTAAACCTAACTCGTCAAAGTGCATGCATCTAGCATGCATGGTGTCTTAGCGACTCTTCCACCTGTCCAGACAACGGACACACCATCCACATCGATCTCGAGTGGACCTGCAACCGAACTCAGTTCTTCTTGACCATCATCCTACAGAACTTCTCAATATCTTTCAAAAGATGTAAAGCAAATTTTCAAAAAAAGTACGATCAATAGATATGCCCTCCCTTTGTATTCTCCTTTGACTGAATTTATTGAAAAAATATTATCTTTCGTTGGCACGTTCAGTTTGAATAACTGGCTGGCGCAGAAAGTAGATTCACAGTTAGGACTGTAGAAAGTCACTGAAATCCTTTTTGTTGGTACATCAAGAACAAATTTGTGGTCAGTACAGAGAATCTGCTCCACTCTCTTCACTCTTTTCTTTTGATAGTCGATCGAGACGCTTTAACGCAGGGTTACTTTGGAGAGAAGGAATATGAGGAAAAAGAAGCAAAATGCATACCTAAATCCCATGACACATCATATATATATCAATCTTTTAGATTCAAGAGTAAGCATGCTTTGGAATATGCTAGATTAAAAAAAAAAAAAAAAAAAAAAAAAGCTTTGCTCGCACTGTAACATTCAATGAGATCCATAATAAAGGGCCTTTTGGTCGAATAGATACGCATGCAGCTATGTGGTCAGGCACAATATTGTAACTGGCAACTTGAGACTTAATCCAGGTCACCATGAAGCTCACAACTCACCAACGTGCTGTAAGATCACAATAACTTATCAAAAATGCTAGCTACGATTATGGATTTATGAGAATCATTATAAACAATACTAATTCTTAATCTGATGTGGAACCATTCGAGATAGAGGTATTATATAGTTTTCTGTAAGAAAATATAGAATGGCATATTACCTTTCTTTAGAAGATGTCTCACCTGAATGTCGGTACATGTCAGTGGTAAGAATGAAGAGCAATGTGTAAGAACATGTAGTACGTGTCCTGTAATAAAAAAAAAAAAAATAATGAAGAAAACAAGGATGTTAGTAATTATCACATGGAAATTCAAAATGTAAGTCATGTAATGCGAACATGACGACCAATATCAAATCATATAGAACAAAGATATGACTAATTGAATCTAGCTAAAAATAGGGAAATTTGTCGTGTTCAACACTTGGCTCTACGTGTGCCTCTCGGGTTCAATTCTTTCATATAGCAAATTTATCATCTTTTCCATCTTCTTGATGTTTGCCCAGCATAGGATAATTTGAAGGCTATCAAATAGCTTCCTAGAATTATGGCATGCACCTCGATTTATCATCTTTTCCCTTTTACAGATGTTTGTCCGAGCCTATGATAACTTGAAGGTTGTCAGTTGGCATTTTAGGATTATGGCAAGCATCTCTCATGTCTGTAGTTTTCTTTTAATTAAGCAGTGAATTGGTATTAATTATGAGAGGAATAATATCAGATTGATAACTGGCTATAAACTTTGTAATGTTCTCAAGGAGCCTTCCTCCAAAATTGACGCATCTCTCGACAGAAATAGGCATAGATGATGATGATGATGATGATTTAATTTAGCTAAGAAATGTTATGAAAATAATGAGCATCATTAATGCAATAGAAGAAGGTTGTAAATGGCTATAGTTAAATTTCTGCATCTCATCTCATCAGCTTACATTTTCTTACCATTGATCTAGGGATGATAATGGATGCGTCTACGGATCAACTTTTGGCCCGTCCTATACAAAATTTTGAATTATTTCGTGATTGCGTTCATTGCCATCCCTACATTGATCTGATATGAACTTCACCCAAAATCAAGAAAGAGAGTTTATCTCTTTCTCAATCTAGAAGGAAGATTAATGGACACTAAAACAAAGGGCCAAGACATCCAGATAGCTTCATGCTCCATTGCGTTTCAATGTTTTTGCAAAAGCCTATATGCAAGGATATTTTATGAGAGGATTTATTTGGTGCTCTTGGTTTTGTACATGTCGTGCATGTAACTAACTTTATAGATAAGTTGTATAAAACTCTTGATGTAGGTATTGGTTATTGAAATTATTCCTATGTGAAACTTTGACGTGATGATTTGCCTTTAAATTTTATTTGCAATATAAGTCATGCATGTCAGAAGTGATTTTGTTTTTGGAACGGAGATTCGGGAAACAAAATAAAAGACCGTATAATATAGATTGGCCTTTATTTATTTTTTTTCCTTTGGTGTTAAGATCCGAAAATTGGACTTACATAGATATTAACCACAAGTATTCTCTAAATATATAACAAATTGTTATATCATATGATCATTTCAACATGTCATATCTGATTGTATGTAGGTATGTAGGTTTCGGCTGTGTTTGGTTTGAAAGAAAACAGAAGAAAGAAAAAGAAGGAGAAAGGGAAAGAGAAAAAAAAAATAAAAAAAATTGATTTTTCTTTGATATTTAGTCGGTAAGAAAATATTTTTTTTATTTTAATTTTTCTCTCAAACCAAACAATAGAAAATATTTTCTTTTCCTTCATTTTCCCCCAAATAGAGCCTTCGGGTTCGGTGTAAGACGGAGAAAAACGATCAAGTTAAGACATGCTCCTCTTAGGTAGGGGTGAGTATCGTCAGTTCGGTTTGGTTTTAGATAGAAAATACTCCATCGAAAACCGAATCGAACTAACAAAACCGAAACCGAACCGATCGAACTTCACAAATAACCGAAATCCGAACTGAAAGTTCGGTTCGGTTTGGTTTCGATCGGTTTTCGATTTTCTAGGCTGTGGTCCAGAAACCAACTTGAGTTAAAAAAAAAATTGGGCTTTCTGGGTTAACTAAAGGATTCGTATTACGGGTCAGATTGAATAGGGTTATCGGGTCGGGTAGAGTTACTGTTCGGTTTTTTCGGTCGATTTCGGTTGGCGATTACGCCACCGAAATCCAAACCTTGTAACCGACCCAACCCGACAACCTAATTAACCGAACTGATCGGTTTGGATCGGGTCGATTGAGCATTTATTTTCGGTTAATTCGAAAATCTGCTCACCTCTACTTTCAACTTAGTTTGGACAAGTTAAAGCACTTGCAATAGGGACATCGAATGGTCAAGAATTGTCAGGAGTTATTAGATTCTATGAGATTTAGTCGGATGTTCATTTTATTTTTAATTATATATATGGTGCACGTATTTTGGGATGTATATAGCTACGTATAAACCATAATGTCGATCATTACAGAATTATTATGGAAGGGACTTGTATATTTCAAAGCATGAGATTTACAACTCCTAAATCTTTCATGTATGATGTGCGAAAGTGTTTATATGATTTGTATGATTTGTCTGGACATGAGATTCAAATTCTATTCCTCATCTTTTATGAAACTCTAATTCTTTTCCAAATATATATATAAACCCTCAAATCCACCAAATCATTCCCACAATAAACCCGAAGCAGCGTCTGTGCTACATTAATTTATAACATCCAATTAGGAATACCACCATCTCTTAAAACCAATTAAGTCCCTAAAATTTATATTTTATATTGAAGTTTTATTATCAGAAACAACAAACATTTCCTTCCAAAGCTTTTAACGAAGGTTTCAAATAACATAGGTTTGGCTAACTGTTGATGTATTAAAATTGGCGAATATAGAATATATCAGCAATAATAGAGAAAGCAATGTTTAAAATAGCGATAACGGTAACGTAAAGTTTTGCCTCTGTTAGGTTATGTCGCATATAGCGTAACGCATAATCGTAGATTATGCAATTTTCTATTTATTTAATAAAAATAAATATAAAACCATATAAAATAATTTTTATAAATTGAAAAATTAATTTAAAATTTCTAAAAAAATATACAACCATTTTGTAATATATAATCTATTCTAATTTTATATTAAATTTTACAATAATTTTTCCATTTTTCATATATTATATTAACTCTGCAATCGTAATTCTAGTCATCATGTAAACAAGAAAACAAGATTTTAATTTTTTTTTATTTCAATTCAGTTATTATTATTATTTTAATTTATATTTTGTAATATTCAATTTATTTTATTTGTAATTGTTGATTTCGGTTTAGTTAAAAATTTAATAGAATCAGCAAGATATTTCATCAACTAAAGATAAATTACAAGCAAATAAGGAAACAAACACAAATTAGTAAGTTAGACACAAGTAATCAAACAAGCTAACAACTAATCAAATAAGAAAATTTAAATAATTCGCTAATAATTAAAATAATAATCAACATCAATGTAGAATTACTAAGAAAATAACTGTAAATAACGTACCATAACGTAATTTAACGTAACGTTACGTAATATAACGTAAAATAACATAAAAAACGTACTGTTACGGTGCAACGTACTGTTATGGTGCATTGAGTTATTTTCAGTTGTTACGTAGCGCTGAAGTTCTGTTAGGTTTCATAACGCAACATAACGGGTTTCATAACGCGTTATTTTCAACATTGAGAGAAAGATATTATATGGTATATCATATATTAGGGATCTCAAAATCCAATAACACATCTGCGATTTATTAATATCGGTCGATATTGAAAACTTTTCTTTTACAAGTGCTTCATCAAGCATATCCAGGTATAAATCACAATAAATTGTGTAACCTAGTTGATGGAGATCAGAATTAGATTTTATTAGATTTGATTTGATTTGATTTGATTAGGATTGGATTGTATTAGATATTTGATTTGATTAGGAGTTTGGATTTTATTAGGATTCTGTTTGTTAGGGTTTCCCTATATATAGGGTTGTATGGAGTATTGAAAGGGATGAATAATATTTTGATAAATTTTCTTGAGAAATCTCTGGCGTGAAATTCGCAGAGTAAAAATCTTTCTTCGTGGATTCGTGGAGAGTGGGCGTGGGCCTGGGTGGATTCCCAAATCCCAAAAGTTTTCCCCAATCAATCTTTTCTTCCCCAATTCCCCTAGAAAACCCTAATTTTCAAAACCCTAACCCTAATTCCGCTTCCGTCCTGCGTCAAATTGGTATCAGAGCCTAAAATTATTTTCTCCTCCTCCACCTGACCTAGCCACCCTCATCCTCACCCTCCTTCAAAAAAAAAAAAAAAAAAAAAAAAAAAAAAAAAAACTCTGACAGATCAAAAAAAAAAAAAAAAAAAAAAATCAGATCTGATCTGTTGAGAGAGAAAAAAAAAAAAAAGAAAGAAGAAAAACTCTCTTTCTCTTTCTCCCTTAAAACCTCCCAACCCTTCTTCCTCTTCCTCCTGTTTCACCCGACCCCAAAAAGAAAAAAAAAAAAAAAAGAAAAGAAAAGAAAGAAAGGAATCTCTCTCCTTCCCTCAACCCTCCCGACCCACTTTCTCCGCAAAACCCAAAAAAAAAAAAAAAAAAAAAAAAAAAAAAAAAAAAAAACCCCAAAACCCTTCCCCCCCTCCCAGCAAACCCTTTCCCCCCCTCCGACAAACCCTGTCCCCACCGCCTCCAGGTCCGCCCACCTCCCGCCGCCCGCCCTCGTCGCCCTCTCCACTGATCTCCGACCAAACCCCCCCACCCAGTCCGCCTCCATTCCTATTCGCAGCAGCCCCCCCCCCCGGCCTCCGCCCAGTCCGCCTTCGCCTCCGCCTCCGTCGTCCGCCCAGTTCGCCTCCGCCTCCGCCCAGTCCTCCGCCTCCGCCGCCCCCGCCCGCCTTCCCCATCAACTCACCTCCGACCGCCGCCTGCCTCTGCCGCCTCTGGCCGCTGTCCACCGCCTCCGGCCGCTGTCCACCGCCTGCCAGCAACCCCGCCGCCGCAGCCGTCCTCCCTCTACTTCAACAGCGACCACTTCCTCAACTGCTTCCTTCTCCCTCAGCTGCAAGGAGAAGAGTCCTATCGGATTTTGGATTTAATTGTTATTGGGTTTGATTTGGTTGAAGTTTGGGTTTGCAACCCGCAGATCCAGATCCATTCTATTTTTGGTTCAGATCAGTACAGCAGTATCCGACCCGCAGATCCCACTAATAGTGCAGACCCGCACCCGTTGACAGTGCAGACCCGTTAAGGAGAAAGTGGTGATTTGGAGCCCGTTTGGAGTCCAATTCAAGTCAGATTCGAAGCGTTGGATTCCTGAATTTATTTCCAACAATTGTGGGCAGATTTCAGCGCTCTTCAGCAGGCGAACCAACCTTGGAAGACTCCAAGGGACTACTACAAGTGCACGAACTTTTTCGGTATTTGGGTAATCTCTAAACTAACCCATTTTCTTCAGCAAAATTTTGCAATTATTTTGTGAAAATTCTGCATAAGATTGTTAGTTAGAATTACTAATAAATATTTGCCAACTTATTGTTTGCTGCATACACACATTTTAGGACTCATTTCCTTTCATTTTAGAAATTAGACCTTAGAAAAATTCTATTTGATCATATAGTGCACGCATATAGAATTTGACTGAGTCTAGGAAATTGCATTGCATCCGCTTGTTTGATTGTATGCTTCTTCGTAACGGTAAAATGACCACCTCAAGTTCTAGTAATGTGGAGGAAAAATTAGAAATCATGATGAAACAATTAAAAACTATCACCGAACAAATGGAACAATTTAAAATTGTTGATAAACGATTGAATGCACTAGAACGACAAATGGAAGAACAAAATGATCAAATTTATGAAAGGAATTATGATAGAGGGCCAAGAAATCGGAATGAAAGAAATAGAGATGAGAGCATCCCTAGAACCAGACGTACTGAAGATGACATCACACGTAGAATAAAAATTGAGGCACCTACGTTTAATGGCACTCATGACCCTAAAATCTTTAGTGACTGGCTCGCAGACATGGATTACTATTTCGATTGGTATGAAATGCCTGAAGAGCGTAAAATACGATTTGCACGGATGCGATTGACAGGACCCGCTAGGATATATTGGGCATCAGTAGAAAGAGAGTGTGACAGATACCTAGATGCGATAGAGACTTGGAATGACATGAAAGCTAGACTCAAAGAGAAATATCTTCCAGTCACATTTAGGGGTCACCTTTTAGATAGGTTGCACAGTCTGCAACAAGGGAGCATGACGGTCCAAGAATACATGACTCAGTTTGATGAATTGACACTTCGGTGTGATTTGCGAGAAGACCGACATCAGGCGATATCTAGATTTCGTTCTGGACTACGTGCAGACATACAACGAGCTATGCATATCCATTCACGAAATATAAGTTTCCTAGCTCAAGCTTGTCAATTAGCAGAGGATATTGAACATTCTCTCAAATTTTCTGCTGACCGTAAGTTCACTCCTAAAGCCGGGGAGCAATCCAGACGCCCTTTTGAAGCTAACAAGAAAGCTAACACCCAACAAAATAAAGACTTTAAAGGTAAAACCGTAATGGGTGAGTCATCTAAACAGGGCATGAAAGGTGTAGAGTGTTTCAAGTGTCACGAGTATGGCCACATAGCTTCACAGTGTCCCACTAGAGCTTTACTCGTAGAAGGAGAGCATAATGGTGATGATGATGATCTTGAGGAGGAAGTATATGAACCAATAGGAGACGCTAGTGAGTCAGACGAGGAAATAGTCATTTCAAATATACGCTTAAATGTCGTTAGGTGTCTTTACACTAAAACGAAAGATGAAGATTGGCGTAGGTCTAGCGTTTTCACTACATACATCACACACGGGGGAAAAAGCTATCGCGTAATGATTGACGGGGGTAGTTGTGTGAATATTATCTCAAGATCAGCTGTTGAGAAAATGGGCCTCAAAGCTGAACCCCATCCACAACCATACAACGTAACATGGGTAGATAAAACTGCTCAATCTATTACCCAGCGTTGTCTAGTGCCTATTCAGATGTCGAGCTATCAGGACCAGTTTTGGTGCGATGTGTTAGATATGACCGCCGCACATATCTTGCTTGGTAGGCCATGGTTGTATGATTTAGACGTGACGAGTTTCGGCAAATCAAACACATATACATTCAAATTTAATGGAAAGAAAATTGTCTTGAAACCCGCGCCGCCTAAGTCTAGTGAAGAGAGACCGAAGAGCGAAAAAGTCACAGGACAGGTGCATAAAAAGTCTCTTCACTTGGTCAGTCGATCACAGTTCCTCAAGGAGTGTTTAGAGGAGGGACTAGTGTATGCGGTAATTGCTTTAGGAGAGTCTTCTAATCCACCTGTCATTTACCATCCTGAGATTCATCAGATTCTCTCTGATTTTCAAGATATCATGCCCGATGAGTTACCTGATGAACTTCCTCCCCTTCGAGATATTCAGCATGCCATTGATTTCGTACCTGGTTCCAGTTTGCCCAATTTACCTCATTATAGGATGAATCCTATTGAGCACGCTGAATTGAGAAGACAGGTCGATGAGTTATTGCGGAAAGGCTTTATTAGAGAGAGTTTGAGTCCTTGTGCCGTTCCCGCTCTACTCACACCTAAAAAGGATGGTAGCTGGAGGATGTGTATTGACAGTCGCGCCATCAACAGAATTACCGTCAAGTATAGGTTTCCCATTCCTAGACTTGATGACTTACTAGATATGATGGCTGGCTCTCAAATCTTTTCGAAGATAGATCTTCGAAGCGGATATCATCAAATTCGTATCCGCGAAGGTGATGAGTGGAAAACTGCCTTTAAAATTAAGGACGGATTATATGAATGGCTGGTCATGCCTTTTGGTTTATCTAACGCACCGAGCACATTTATGAGAGTTATGACTCAAATATTACGTCCTTTCTTAGGCAAGTTCGTTGTTGTCTATTTTGATGACATTCTCGTCTTTAGTCAAACCCAAGAAGAGCATCTTTCTCATTTGACACAAGTTTTAGAGACTCTCCGTAAAGAGAAACTATTTGTCAATTTGAAGAAATGTGCGTTCTTAGCTTCCTCTGTTCACTTTCTTGGGTTTATCGTCTCTAAAGACGGAGTAGCAGCAGATCCTGACAAAGTTAAGGCCATAAGAGAATGGTCTACTCCTAATACGATCCATGAGGCCAGAAGCTTTCATGGTCTGGCCACATTTTATAGGAGATTTGTTAGGGGCTTTAGTACTATTATGGCTCCGATCACTGATTGTCTTAAGAAAGGGGAGTTTCACTGGACTAAATCTGCTGCTCATGCCTTCGAGGAGATTAAGGAGAAGTTGACTACTGCTCCGGTTCTTCATCTTCCAGATTTCTCGAAGGTTTTTGAGGTGGCATGTGACGCATCAGGCGTAGGTATAGGAGGTGTTTTAAGCCAAGAAAACCATCCTATCGCCTTTTTTAGCAAAAAATTGAATGAGACGAAACAACGCTATGATGTTTATGACAAAGAGTTTTATGCAGTAGTGCAATGTTTGCGTCATTGGCGTCACTATTTGCTACCAAAAGAGTTCGTGCTCTACTCAGACCATCAAGCTCTACGCTATATCAATTCCCAAAAGAGAGTAGGGCATCGACACATCAAGTGGCTTGAGTTTATTCAGGAGTACAATTTTGTACTCAAACACTGTGCAGGAACTGAAAATAAAGCCGCTGATGCCTTGAGTAGGAAACTTTGCACTTTACAGATAATGAGTGCAAAAGTTATCGGATTTGAGCGTATCATTCAAAACTATCCTACTTGTCAGGACTTTGGTGACATCTATTCATCTTTGACTCAGGATCCCCCTATTATGGTAGATGCCTTCACCATTGTTGATGGCTTCTTATTTCGAGGTACTCGTCTTTGCATTCCCAATACTTCTTTGCGCGATCATCTGATTTGGGAAATGCATGCAGGAGGGATTGCTGGTCATTTCGGTCGAGATAAAACTATCATTCTTGTAGAGGACCGATTTTTTTGGCCAAGCACTAAACGTGATGTTGCACGAGTTGTGTCTCATTGTCGAGTTTGTCAGGTAGCTAAGGGTAGGAAGCAGAATACAGGGCTCTACACACCATTACCCATACCCTTTGCACCTTGGGAGCATCTTAGCATGGATTTCATTTTAGGACTCCCTCGCACACTTAGGAAGCATGATGCAATATTAGTCGTGGTGGATAGGTTTTCCAAAATGGCACATTTTATTCCTTGCCACAAGACTTCGGATGCCTCACATGTTGCACACTTATTCTGTAAAGAGGTAGTTCGTTTGCATGGTCTTCCTAAATCAATTGTTTCTGACAGAGATGTTCGATTCACAAGTCATTTTTGGCGAACTCTCTGGAAGAAAATGAGTACCACACTTAAGTTCTCCACTGCTTATCATCCACAGACAGATGGTCAGACAGAAGTAGTCAATCGTAGCTTAGGTGATTTGCTTCGATGCTTAGTGGGCGACCATTTAGCGACGTGGGATCTTGTTTTGCCTATAGCGGAGTTTGCATATAATAGTTCAGTCAATAGGTCTACTGGGATGAGTCCATTTGAGGTAGTTACAGGATATAAACCTAGGAAACCTATAGACCTTCTTCCACTCCCCATAGGTGATAGGCCTAGTGCTTCAGCCGAGTCTTTTGCACAGCATTTGCATGATTTGCATGATCATATTCGTCGGCAAATAGCAATTAGTAATAATAACTACAAGTCTGCAGCAGACTCGCACAAAAGATTGCAGGAATTTGCAGTGGATGATGAGGTGATGGTTAGAGTGCGTCCAGAGAGATTCCCGCCAGGAACCTTGAAGAAGCTTCATGCTCGACGTATGGGTCCTTACCGAGTTCTAAAGAGGATTGGTTTTAATGCTTATGAGCTTGCGATCCCCTACAATCTTGGGATCAATCCAGTTTTCAACGTCGAGGATCTGACTCCATATCGTGCTCCATTTGACTATCCAGCGGTTATTCCAGATCTACCATCATCTGCTTCGCCAGGACGTCGATATTTTCCCATCCGCACACCGCCTCCTCCTGCTCCACGCAAGCATCATGTAGATCAGATTGAAGACATATTGGATGATGAGATTGTTTCGACTGCTGATGGTGGATATCAGCGTTATTTGGTGCGATGGCATGGACGTCCAGATTCAGATTGCACTTGGTTGCGCACCGAAGAAGTCCAGCAGCTCGACCCGGATTTGCTTGATAGTTATCATCTTCGTCATTCACCGGAGGTTCATTTTTTTGAAGCCGGGGAGAATTGATGGAGATCATGATTAGATTTTATTAGATTTGATTTGATTTGATTTGATTAGGATTGGATTGTATTAGATATTTGATTTGATTAGGAGTTTGGATTTTATTAGGATTCTGTTTGTTAGGGTTTCCCTATATATAGGGTTGTATGGAGTATTGAAAGGGATGAATAATATTTTGATAAATTTTTTTGAGAAATCTCTGGCGTGGAATTCGCAGAGTAAAAATCTTTCTTCGTGGATTCGTGGAGAGTGGGCGTGGGCCTGGGTGGATTCCCAAATCCCAAAAGTTTTCCCCAATCAATCTTTTCTTCCCCAATTCCCCTAGAAAACCCTAATTTTCAAAACCCTAACCCTAATTCCGCTTCCGTCCTGCGTCACTAGTTACTCATATTACAAAGATAACTCCAGATGTGATGTCACTGCAATTTAACAGGATATGCATCTTGAATAGTTCCCACGAATAATTCAATTTTTAGATATCCATTGAAAAGATAGAAAAAATAATAGGTAAAATGAAAACAGAAGAACCGATAAAAATGAAAACTATACTACTAATTAGTATTATTCTGTGGTTGCTGCAACCACGGCAAAAAATGAGATGAGCTGAGAAAATGAGAGGATTTAAGCGGCATATATGGCAGGTAACGGTATTTTTCAACAGAGTTCATGGTAAAACTTACTCTATTACATATCTAGTGCCGAGTTTACATAGCACCTCACAGATGTTTCTTAAGATTCAAACAACAGGTCGCCTAGGGTGTGCATCGGTCGGTTCGGTTCGGCTTTTTGCAAAAAATTACAACCGACAACCGAACCGAATTGCAATAACCGCAATCGAAACCGACCGACTTCAAGTAAAAACGGAAACCGAAATCGAAATTTCGGTTCGGTTCAGTTATCGATTTTTTGGGCTTGGACCGAAAAGCCCAGTTACAAAAAAAAAAAAAAAAAAAACTAAATCTATATAAAGAAACAGTCCATTCACAATATCATATCAGCCCATTTGCAACAAAACTGGTTTCGATTGGGTAATTCGAGTAAATGGGTTTAAGGGTATTCGGTTTTTTCGGTCGAATTCGATTTTGGCACCTGGCCACCAAAACCCGACCAGAAATCCATTTTATAATTTGGTTTTTCAACTGAGCCGATCCGAAAACCAAACAACCCAACCCGATCGGTTCAGATCGGTTTTCTGAGTCGAGTCGGTTTTTTCGGATTTGCACTCCGCTATAAGTTCATCATACTGAAAGCTAAAACTTACAATTATACCAAGGAATGAGAAAAGTCTTTTTAAAAAAAAAAAAAAAATTAAAATGGTGGTTATTCACCCCTATGTTCCATTAAATATGCCTAATAGAACTGATAGAACTGATTTATAAATATATTACCCAGTTACATACTATAAAGCACTTTGTCCTTATACAATAAAAGATGCAAATCTAGCTTCCAGTGTCGATCAAGCAGGTGATGCGCCATTTTCAGGATGGGATCGATCGCCACGCTTGGATGGTCGTCCGTCTCCTCTTCATATGTGAACTCATCCGTTTCTGTCCATCCTTTTTAGATAGTTTACCTGTGCAAACACCGATATATATCAAAGTATATAGTAACTATGCATTTCTTTGCCGAGTGTATAGTGCTTTTAAAAATTCTACTGTTATACTCTTTCCAAACATTCCAATAAATAGCAACAAGAAGTTGGTGTAATGCGAATCTATCTCGTCAGTTACCGTGAACATGATCCCAAATGCATGCAATCTTGGGTCCCAGAGGTACTGAGTTAGTGCACGCAAACTAAATGGCATGCGTGAAGTTACAAGACAACGATTAGTATGCAGACACTCGGACCAATCCATCCTCGTCTCTGCAAGCTATTCCATACGTAAGCACTGCCTCTTTAGCTAAGAGCCATGAGAAAGTCTTGTTAGGATCGACATCATAGGGATTATGGGATAGAGACTTCACAAATTGGTCGTGGAAGAGGCTTGCAGTAGCTACCAGCTGTTATCTGAAGGCTCAGAAGTGCACTTGTGGTTACTCTTTGCGAAAGCGCAACATTAGCTATTATTATTATTATTATTATTTTTTTCCCCTCCATTGGTATTCTGCTACCCTCATTTATTTTCGTGATTATTACAATATTCATTTTTACCATCTATTTTCATCCTGATATATCTAATTCCTTTAGATTCTAGTTCTTCCTTCAACTAGTACGACATCATAACTCTCGAGAAACCGCTTTTCCAAATTTTATAAATTGTTTGGTTGTGCGCTAACAATATATGCAAGTATATCAAATTGACATCACACTAGACACTCACAACGTCAATACTGTCAGGAGACCACTTTATCCAAAAGTTTAAGCAATTAGATCATATGTTAACAATGTATATGAAACCGGCACAAAACCTAAACATAAGCAAACAAAAGAAGTGGCACGGGGCTCCATCTTAGTAAGTTGATTAATAAATTATGTAGTAACGGCTTATTAATAATATCCATGACTTAAAGCCTATGATGAGAGGGAATAGACCTCCGCCATCTAATTGTTCCTGCATTAGTTACCATTTTATCATGCATACTATCTCTACGACCTATATATAGAGATAAAACCATATGTAGATCTAATGAACAAAAATGAAAGATCAAAATAAAATACACATAGTATTTGAATATGTGTGTTCTTTGGGTTGCTTTTGGATTCTGGGCCGGTATGGGCTTGGTTTATAGGCCTCAACAAAATAAAAATGCTTTGCAGTGAGAACTTTCTTCTGTTTCTTGTATTTTTGTTTATGTCATGTAGTCGTTCTTCAGTGAGAGATGACTTTTATACATGCATGCTTTGTTTTGTAATTGCGCGGGAGATTTTAGTCCACTTTATGCTAAAAAAAGAAGCTCCGAATACAAAAATGCAAGTTGAGGAACAGAAAGATTAGGAGTGAGTATCGGTCAGTTTCGATTCAATTTTTACCAATTTTGACAATACCGAATCGATCTAATTAGGAATGGAAACAGAAATCAATCCGAACTAATTAGGTTTGGGTCAGTTATGTCATAACCAATATTTGAATAAAAATAGTTTAAAAATTATAATTTTAATTATTTTAGTAAGATCCAATTTGAATTTATTATCTATAATATATATATATATATATATATATATATATATATATATATATATATATATATATATATGGATTATTGTAGGTGAGCCCCTAGCTCGGGAAAAGTTACGTGAGCTAGTGGCAAAACCATAATGATCCAATAATTTTTCTTCAATTTTTTTCTTTAATTATAATCTCTACTTCCTTAAATTCTTTTAAATTAAATTTCATAAATTTTAGAGTTAATTTATCCTTTCATCGAATGCATATAAAATGTTTTATTCATTGCAAACTGTTAATTTTGTATTAAATTGATGGAGGACCAAATCAAAATTAAAACCAAATTAGGTATGAGTGAACCCTAGGGTTAATCCAAAAGTTTTTTAAAAAAAAATATTGGAGATAGTGGAAATGAACTGCAGCTCAGCTAACTTGCGTGAGCTGTCAGCTCATTTCCATTTTTCTCATATACACACATATATATATATATATATATATATATATATATATATATATATATATATATATATATATATATATATATATATATATTTATTTGTGTATAACATATAAATTTTAAATAATTCGGCCAGTTCGGTTCGGTTTCGAACTCAAATAATATAAATTTTAAATAATTCGGCTAGTTCGGTTTGGTTTTCAAAACTCTAAAATCGAAAACCAACAAAATTATTTCGTTTCAGATCGATTTTGCTTATTCTGATCAGATTCGATCGATTATTTTGAATTTAAACACCCCTAAGAATTCTTACATGATGGAAACAAAATACTGCCTCTTGAAATTTGGTTGGAAGCTAGATGCACTTAACCGCTATAAGACTGGACATCATGTATGATCTTTCATTAGCATAAATTTTCTAAATAGAAAATACTATAAAGTTAGTTTATAAAACTAGAAAATTTGGGGAAAAAATGATAAGTTTCTTAACAGGAAATTAACCCAAAAATGCATGTAAAACACCTCGTAGAACCCTAAAATCCTTAGTGATTGGTGTCGGCTGCATTTTGTACTGCATAGTAACGGTTATCTTCATTGCTTTACTGTAATTTGATTATAAACATTATATTTTAAGATTGTGCTGATGCGATGCCAAGAGAGGTGCTGTTGACCTTTTTATACTGTATTGATGTATAACTGAGACTATAAATCTCGTATATATATGATAAGTAGCTCAGTTAAGATTGTTATGCATAATATGTGAGCAAATTTAAGGGAGATGTTGCTGGTTTTTTTAGAAAATTTGGTTAATTGAGGAAATAAACTAGAATGTAGTTAGTTTGACTATAGAATAATGGACCTTGAAGAGCTCTTTTTCTTATTTATTTATTTATTTGAAGGGTAATAGACACAATGAATATTTGCCAAAGAAAAAAAATTATGAAGAACTCTTAAAACTGTTGAAATTAATTACTTAAGTCAATTTAATCTTGATTCATTGTATTTCTAGAAGATTTTAATCTGTACCTTGCATGCTATTTATTAGGTACATGCATGCTCATTGAGAATCTAAAGGATCATTTAGGAAAACTAAAAGTCATTAGAAAGAGAGAATGTATTTGCATTTAATTAAGGAGATGAAGGATCATTTGTACCACTATACATATGAGTTGTTTGTAGTATGTTTGGAGTGTGCCAAGAAGTTCAATACAAACAATATAATTCCTTCTATTCATACTTCTCCATTTATACAATATATCTTTGTCCCATTCTTATCAAATTGGTATCAGAGTAAGAAGAAGATGAATGTCAGCAGAACAATTTCCTACATCGCTCCTCGCCTCGCTAAAGAGAAATATGAAAATTGGTGCATCCAAATGAAGGTGTTGTTGGGCATAATTGATTATTGGGACATTACAGTGAAAAGCTATGAGAAGCCAAGGAAATGACGGCACAAAGAGATTCACTTAGAGCATCTAGAAAGAAATATAGTAAAACCATATTTTTTATCTATCAAGGAGTTGATGAATCGGCATTTGAGAAGATTTTTAAAGCGACGACTTCGAAGCAGGCATGGGAGATACTTCAAAACTCGTATAAAAGAGTGGAGAATGTGAAAAAGGTTCAACTCCAAATACTTCGAAAGGAGTTTAAAGATTTAGAGAGGAAGGAAAGTGAATTAGTTTCAAATTACATCACTTGAGTCTTGTCTGAGGTGAATCACTTAGGAGAAATAGCAAGAAGATTGAAGATGTTCGTATTGTGTAGAATGTCATTCGATCACTTTCTTCGAAATTTGATTATATTATATGCGTCATCGAGGAGTATAAAGACTTAGATAATATGACAATTGATGAACTCTCAAGGTCATTGATTGTCTAGGAGAAAAGATTCAGCAAAATGCATGAATCAGTGGAGACAGTTCTCCCAAATAGACTTTCTTTACAGGATGACCAAGAAGACTTAAAAGAAGGCTACAATGCTCGTGAACGTGGAGGAGCTCGAGGATGAGGTCGAGACAGACGACGAGGCTTATCTGGAAGAGGAGACCATAACAATTTTGAAGAGAAGGACAACAAAAATCAGAGGTTCACAAGAGATTGTCGATGAGGAAAATTCAATTGCAGTCGATGGAAATCACAAGTTTAATGTTACAATTGTAAGAAGTATGGTGATTTCTTCAAAGATCTGGTGAAAGAGATTGAGAGGTATAGTTCTCAACTATCTTAAAAGTAATAAAGATAAGTTTATTTCTAATGTATATTATGTGCCTAATTTGAAAAGCAATATACTGAGTATGTGCTAACTCTTGGAAAAGGGCATAATATTCATTTGAAAGATCGTAGTTTTTTTTTTTCTTAGAGATAAAAAAAATAGACTAATTGCTAAAGTACAAATGTCAAAGAACCGGATATTCAAGTTAAATCTTTAAAGTGGAGATATAAAATGTTTGAAGGCTCATATTGATGATCCATCCTGGCTATGGTACCTAAGGTTCGGGTATCTCAACTTTGGAAGTCTCAAATCATTAAAAAAGGAGAACATAGTAAAAGGATTACTGGTCATTGATAATCCTGAATAATTATGTGGATGATGCCTTGTTGGAAAGCATCATCGAGCCACATTTCCCAAAGAAGCTTAATTTCATGCAACAAAACCCCTACAACTTGTGCATACAGGTGTTTACGGATCAATCACTCCTACTTCACTTGATGAGAGTAGGTATTTTTTTATTTTTACTGAAGATTTCTCTCGCAAAACCTAGGTGTACTTTTGAAGAACAAATATAAAGTTTTTGCAAAATTTAAAAAGTTTAAAGCTAATGTTAAAAAGAAAATGGCTATTATCATAAAGCTATTAGGTCAGATCGAGGTGGAGAGTTCACTTAAAGGAGCTTAAAGCCTACTATAAAGAGCATGGTATTCGATATTTTTTTACAGCCCCTTATTCATCACAATAAAATGGGGTTGCATAGAGAAAGAGTCGAACTATTTTGAACATGACTAGAAGCATGTTGAATAGTAAACAAAGTACCAAAAACTTTTTGAACTGAAATAGTTGCTTGTGCAACTTATATTGTTAACCGAAGTACAACTCAAATACACTAGAATATCACTCCTCAAGAAACTTGGATTTGATACAAGCCTAATGTAAGTCATTTCAAGGTGTTCGGCAAGTAATGCCTATGCTCATGATCCAGAATAGAAGATAAGCAGGCTTGATGACATGAGTACCCCATATGTGTTTATCAGGTATGATTCAAAAACCAAAACTTATAAGCTTTATAATCCATGCAACAAGAAGCTTATTGTGAGCAGAGATGTACAATTCGAAGAGAATAAATCGTGGAACTAGAACAAAGGAGAAATTAGCAACAATTCAATCATATTTGTTGATGAAGACATGGAGATCATTGAGGATATTCTAACACATGTTCTATCATCACCACCCTCATTACCGTCAATAACTTCTTTCATATTATCCTCACCATACTCATCATCAAGTCCAAAAGTCAAAAAGTTTAGAACTTTGACTGAACTATATGAGGTAACTAAAAATCAGAAAATTTTGACTCTATTTTGCTTGCCGGTTGTGAGCCTATAGACTTCAAAGAGGCTATTCAAGATAAAAAAAATGGAGAGCAGATATGAATGAAAAAAATCAAGGCGATTGAGAGGAATGATACCTGGGAACTTACATCACTTCCACAAGGCAAGAAAGCATTTGGAGTAAAGTGGGTCTTTAAAAAAAAGAAAAATGCAAAGAGAGAAGTTGAGAGATAGAAGGCCAGATTGGTCGCTAAATGGTACAATCAAAAGGTCGGAATTGATTGTGATGAGATATTTTCTCCTGTTACTCACTTTGAAACTATTAGATTGATTTTATCTTTACTGCACAAAACAAATGACCAATTTACCAACAAGACGTAAAGTCAACATTTCTGAATGAAGTTCTTGAAGAAGAGGTATATGTAGAGCGACCTCTTGGTTACATCAAGAAAGGAGAATAGCTAAAGGTATTGAAACTGAAAAAGGCACTATATGCCTAAAACAAGAACCAAGGGCTTGGAATAGTAGAATTGAATAATACTTCCAGACTAATAATTTCAGCCGTTGTTCTTATGAACATGCCTTACATACTAAGACAAATAAAAATGGGGATTTTCTTATTATATGCTTATTTGTGGATGACCTAGTCTTTACAGGTAATGATCCATGCATTTTCAAAGAGTTTAAGAACTCCATAATCCAACAATTTGAGAAGATAGACATCGGGCTAATGTTTTACTATCTTGCTATTGTGGTGAGACAATGTAAAGATGGTATTTTTTTATCTCTCAGGAAGATTATGCTAAAACTATTTTCGAGAAGTGTAATAACACGGACTGCAATGTTGTATGCACACCTGTTGATTGTGGAGTTAAATTGTTCAAATATAAATCTACAAGCAAGGTTGATGCAATCTATTTCAAAAGTTTGGTTGGGAGTCTTTAGTACTTAACTTGCACAAGACCAGATATTTTATATGGCGTTGGACTCATTAACAGATTTATGGAAGACCCGAGATCTTCATATTTATTAGCAATAAAGAGGATTCTTCACTCCATCAAAGTTATAACAAGATTTGGCTTGTTTTATTGTAGTTCTACAATTTCGATCTTATTGCATACACCGATAGTGACTGGGCTAGAGATGTTGATGATCAGAAGAGTACAACCAGATACACATTTCTTATGGGCAAAGCTACATTCGCTTGGTCGTCAAAGAAGCAATCCATTGCTACTCTTTCTACTAGCGATGCTGAATATGTAGCTGCATTATCAGGAGTTTGTCATGCATTTTAGCTGAAAAATTTACTCAGGATCTTTAGTTTGCTCAAGAAAAACCCATAGTGATGTATATTGATAACAAGTCAGCAATTGCAATTTCCAAAAAATCAGAAGTAAGCACATCGATACTCGCTATCATTTCATTCAAGAGCAGGTGAAAAATAAAGAAGTGGAGTTTATACATGTGAAGTCAAAAGATCAAGTTTCCGACGTATTTATAAAGCCACTGAAGGTTGAACTATTCTCTTTATTAAGCATTAAATTCGGAATGATGAATCAAAATTAAGAGAGAATATTAAAATTAATTACTTAAGTAATTTAATCTTGATTCATTATATTCTTTGAAGGTTTTAATAGGTACATAGCATACTATTTATTAGGTACGTGTATGCTCAATGTGTATGCTCAATGAGAATCTAAAGAGTTATTTAAAAAGCCTAAGAGTCATTAGAAAGAGAGGATATATTTGCATTTAATTAGGGAGATGAAGGATTATTTGTTCTATTATATATATGGGTTGCTCGTAGTATGTTTGGAGTGTGCCAAAAGAGTTCAATATAAAGAATATAATTCTTTCTCTTCAAACTTCTCCACCTATACAATCTATTGTTGTCCCATTCTTATAAAAAACCGAAGCTGAAATATCTCCTGCTCGAAAGCTACAGCAGCTTGCTATTCATAGTTTTTTTTTTTTTAAAGTTTTTTTTGGGTATTTTATGAATAATTATCTGCCAAGGATTTGATTTTGAATTTATCATCTGGTTGGATCTATGATTTTTATGTCGTTTTAAGTGTATGAATGCTGGAATAGTTTGGTATACTACTTGAATTTTTCTTTTTACAATTTAGTTATTTGACATTAAATTATCATTGTTTTTTTATGGCTTGTTTTTGTTAGATTTATTTTTAGGATTTATTTGGAGACATTAAATTATCAATGATATTTCAAATATAAATTTATCCTAATTTGATTTTCTATATATCATTTTTCGTGATCCAAATTCATGAAACAATCCGCAGAAAACTAGAGTAATAATTCCTGCCGTCAAATCCTCGACTCCTTTTCATAAAACTGCAAAAATTAAAAAGCACATGTGCATTATTTATTGTCATAAAAAAACACCAGCATTTTTTTTTTATTAGGGAACAATTTTGTTTTGTTTTTTTTTTTTTTTTTGCTATCCGAAGACAAAGCAATCGATGGCACCCGCTAATAGGCCTCTCACTAGGGGTGAGCATCAGTCGGTTCAATTCGGTTTTTTGAAAAAAAAATCCAATCGAAAACCGAACCGAACATTTAAAACCGAAACCGAACCGACCGAATAAAAGTGGAAACCGAAAACCGAACCGAATTTTCGGTTCGGTTCGGTTCGGTTCGGTTTTCGATTTTTAGGGTTTGAAACTAATTATGTGATAAACACTTGTATTTTGTATTTTATAGAAAAAATAATAATTTTCTTTCTATTTTTTTCTTTTTCTACCTATTAAAATAACAATCACATGTTTTTCATTGAAAATTTAAAAGAAAAACACATTAAAAAATAAATAAAAAAAAAAAAGTTACAATTCCAAAAGTTCGGTTTGTTCAGTCGGTTTCGGTTGGAGCTAAAGCCACCTAAACCCGACTCGAAACCGGTTTTTAAACCGAACCGAACCGAAAACCAAATAAACCGAACCGATCGGTTCGGTTTTACGGTTCGGTTCTGTTTTTTTGGATTTATGCTCAGCCCTACCTCTCACCCCACATAGGCTACGCATGCGACAGCATTAGTAAAGTGTGGTGCCAGCCTAGCTCTCAAAAAAAATAAAATAAATAAATAAATAAATAAAAGTTTCCCCCCTACAAAGAGGTTGCATAAAAGAATCAATCTTTTGTTGCACATCTATCTATATATTGATTGATCATTACCTTTTTTTTTTTTCCTTACATATTTCGCATTTTCCCCTAACATTAAACAATCACTAATTCACACAGGGAAGAACAATCAATTAATAGGAAGAATTTAATTCTTCATCAAATTATGTCATCATCATGTATTGTGATAAAATTATGAACTGAGAGAGTAAAGAATAGTTTTGTATTTTGAGATATCTATAAACTGTACAATGACCATCTTTTAGATAAACATAAAAGGTAAAAGAGAATATATAATTTAATACTAATTATATAATATTCTCAATCAGTATAATCAGCCTAATTAGAGGGATCTGTCAAATATAAGATATCCTGACATATACTAATAATTAGAGGATTCGTCAAATATTCTAATTTAGGAAGATATCCTAAATTAGTGAGATATGCTAATATCCCTCTCAAACTAGATGGTTTGGAAAACGCCAACTTAAGTTTGGAAATGAAATCATGATGATGACCAGGTAGATGGGTCTTAGTAAAAATATCGGCGATATTTTTACCAATCTCCAAATAAAATTAGTCCAATCTAAATAAGCACGAGTAGCAATTCTGCGACGACTGCAGACAGCAAGAGAACATGGAGAGCAGCGACACTAGCAGCGGAACCGACGTTCCTGGCACTGTCAAGCGATGTAGCTGACCCTATCAAGGGTGGCAACACAAAAGACGGAGGCGACAGAGTCGGCAACGATGTATCAGATTTTGATGGGAGAGCAGCAGATACAATCTTTGGCACAGAAAGCAGCAACAAAGCAGTAGATATAGTCACCGAAAGAGGAGATGGAGATGGCAATGGTCGCGCCTTTGAAGGAGACGAAGATGGCAAAGGCGGCGCTTTTGAAGATGGCAGCGATGATAGAGTAGGAGACGAAGATGACATATTAGATTTCAGTGACGGAGCAGCAGATGAAGTCACCAAGACATGAGACGGAGACAACAAAAACAGTGCCTTTAAAGATGGTGGTGACGGTGGAGAAGGAGCCACTAAAGACTTAAGAGTTATAGTCGGTGCAGCGAGACAGTAGCTGGCTCGCGGGTAGGCAGAGCAGGGGTTGTGCCAGTGGCGGAGGCAATGCTGGCCCCTGCAAGTAATGCAAGCGCCATTACAGTTGCAAAAACAAAAGACGCCATTGTTTGATCATTGAGAGATTTGAGAGAACTTTGATGGAGAAGTTGAGAGTACAGTGGCCATGATAAAATCAATAGAATGAACACGACGAGTCTTTTTGCCGGGTTGACTAATCAAGACACGGGTCAGAGACCGTACTTAGGTGTAGTCAGATATTGGGTCGAGGCGCAGGTCAGAGACCGAAGAACAAAAGAAAACCATACCTCAGAGAGGCTATGATATCATGATAAAGTTATAAACTGAGAGAGTGAAGAATAGTTTTGTATTCTGATGTGTTTGCAAACTATACAATGACCATCTTTTTATAGGTGAAGGAAATAAATATAAAAGACGAAAATAATAGAATATATAATTTGATGTTAATAATATAAAATCTTCAATCAACATAATCAACCTAATTACGAAGATTTGTCAAATATAAGATATACCAAGATATGCTAATAAATTAGAGAATTTGTCAAATATCCTAATTTAGAAATATATTCTAAATTAGTGAGAAATGCTAATACTGATTTGTAAAATTATAATTTTACTATTGAATTCATATTGTTATAATATATATATATATATATTTTGGTCAAAAACTCTGCCCTGTTCGTTTGGCAGGGGCACTCTGCATCTATGCATCCGATGAGCTGTTCGGAAAGATCAACCCTTGAATAATTCTACCCTTTGGCTCGAATGCCCAGGTCTGCCCCTGAATTCACCCAAATTCTTTACTTTCTTTTTTTTTTTCCTTAGATAATTATGAGCATACGAGCTGTTCATTGATAGACAAACACATCTGATGCTGATGATTGATGATATAAACAACAAACCAACGAAAACAGAAATTATTTCTCCAATTTAACACTCCAGAAGAAAAAAAATGATGAAAACTTAGTACAATAATATTCAGCCGTTAACTTAATAATTTTCATAAGATCTTTCTAATATCTAATATCAAGCATGAGCGATTGTAGTTCTTGAGGACCTGCCTCAGCGAAAAAGGAAAAACTTAATGATCTACATAAAATCTACTCCCGTTCTTCTTCTCTTTCCCCTTCACTCTCCTCCTGATCGTCCCCTCACCGGCGCCAAAGAGGCCGCTGCCGCCGTCACAAGCATTGCCGTCATCCTGAATCAACGGCAGGTCATTCGGCTCCTCACGATCATCATCCTTGGTGGTGATATTAATGCACGAGCACCGTTCCAGCGAGGTGAAGAAGGCGGTGGCGACGCCATTTCCCACCCATTGGACAACCCGGTCGAGCCGCCCGCAGGCTGGCCGGGCCCAGTGCTCGGCCACCGGGCCGCAGCTCCTCAGACTGAAGAAGGTGATGCATCTGTCGGCGGTGGAAGGCATGGGGCTGAAAAAGGTGTTGAAGTGGGAAGAATGTGGAGTGAGTGCTTGAGAGGAGATGCCTTTGAGATGGATTGGTCTTTAGTATTGGCTTCTAAGGCAGTTACAGTTATAGAATAGAATATATGCATGCTTCCAGATATTGTCGAGTATCTTTAGCAGCTGCTTACAAGGGTGAGATGGTAATTTTATAGTAGCGTTTTCGTGATTTCAATTTTGTTTCTTTATTTTTATTATTTATTTATTTTTTTAGAGAAAAAGGATTGCTAACAAACCTTGCTCCAAAATGATAGTTTTTGCTGTAATATCCTTATTTCGAATAGTTTTATATCAGATATAAAAAAAAAAAAATTATGTGATTTATAATGATTATGAAGTAATTCTTGATAGTGTTTTTGAGAAAAAATTCATTGTTAATTATAAACTAGGCTAAAATAGAAGAAAATCTCCACCAAGCATTGCTTTAGCTATATATATCACTTCTTGATTTAATATATTTTACTTAAAAATGTATATATAAAATTGTTAAGAAAATTTTTCTGCTTGTAGGTGTAAGAAACTCCAAGAAAACACTATAAAAAGAGGAAAGGGTTACGAGAGGCTTCAGATTTAAAATTGAATAATTTTTTTATTGGAAAAAAATAGAAAATTATCAGGAGATCCTGAGGCATATTATACCGTACTACCGACTAGGGGTTGGTCAAAATATTATGAATATAATAGTAAATGGAAATTTGTTGTTTTTTAAAGAAATCAAACAATGTTCAAAATTCCATTCTAGACCTAAAAGAGAAAACATCAGAGTTTTTTTTTTAATTTTATTTATTTTATTAAGGAATCAAGGTAATTTGTTGAAAAAGGTAACAAGGTGATGTGTAATTGTTTAAAAAAATGGCAAAGCTACCCTACTAATATCTTCAGTGAGATTATATAAACTAAGCTTCATAATTCCATTTTACTTTAATGATAACCTTACTCCGAACTTTCTAACTCCTCTCTCTCTCTCTCTCCCTTTGCGCATAGATTGGAAGTAGAGTGCCATTTTGATTAGTAGTGTGTATGTATCATAATCACAAGCCCTAGGGCTCATAGAGAGGTAATGAAACAGATGAAGGTGATGATGGATGGGAATAAAGAATATGAGCAATGATAGGAGAAGGCCAAAGCTAAAGCAGCATGATGCCCTCCAATGTTCCATCATGGCTGACACCAACTCTTCCTTTGAGGTGGTTAGTGTGCTCCTTCATAGATGTATGCACTAGTTTATCTGTGTGTACGGAGACGGTTTGGTTTGGTTTACTAATTTGGAAAATAAATCTAGGAAAGTAAATAATGCTTACTTTATCCTTGTTTTTTCTTTCTTCTCTTCTTTTATATTTGTTTCATGAAAAAAAAAAATATATAAGGATTTGGAATAAGAAGAGTATTTTTACTATTGATAGTTTATTTTATGAAAGATGGATGGATAAAAAGGGGTGAATAGAAAAAAATGGGATGAACAAGCCCTCCAATTATGACCACTCCGACTGACTTCAATCGAAATTAGTCAAAGTTCGGTTAGAGATCAAAGAGAAGAACCGATCGAAGTTGCATGGATGGAAGAATCGACGGACAAAGGAGGTCGAAGGTAGTTGGATTTCGGTGGGGTGTGTCAAAGGTAGTTGGATTTCGGTGGGGTGTGTCGAACCCTCTCTCCCCCTCATCTCCTCCCTCTCCCACTCTCTCTCTCTCTCTCCCCCTCCCTCCCTCCCCCCCTCCCCCTATCCCTCTTTCTCCCCCTCCATTAAAACTAAGCTCCGACTGCCTCCGTCGGAATTCAATTGCATCCGACTGATACAGAGTCAGTCGAAGTTCAGTCGAAATCGAATTTGGGTGAGGAAGACTATTGGAGCCTCGCATCTTCCTCTTAGTTAAATCAGTCGGAATTCTCCGACAACCGCCTCCTTCGACTGGCTATATACCTCTAGGAAAAAGGATTGATTTGATAGTAATGATTATTTTCTATCTCAAATATTATTAAAAAGAAAAAAACAAAGATTCTCTCACACTTACAAGTCGATAAAAAATGTCAAATCTATGTTTAAATTTTTGGTGTCCCCACAATTTGTGTTGATTCAACTTTATGCTCAAATCCATGGCAATATTACCCCATTTTCTTAAACCAAACTCTATAATATATTTTATTTGGATCATTAATATATTTTATTTTATTTTATTGAATAAAAACGATGAACAAGGCCCTTTGCGTTCCATTAATAGCAATAACGGAACTTACTACAACGTAAACTCGGATGAATGCCACTATACAAAATACATATGAAAGTGGGATCTATAATTTATTTTATTAATTTCCTTTTCTTTTCTTTTGAAAGTATCAAGCTATTTATGAGTTTTCATGTATATTTGCATCTCTTCGTTACAGAGAATAATTTGTTAATATTATTTTAAAGAAACGCTTAAATTGATTTGTTAAATATAAGTCTCTCTGTTGAAGAATGCTTAAAAATCAAATTATTATATGGTTTACTGTTATATGGGTTGTAAATTCGATTAATTTCTTGAAATGTTAACCCACTTAGATAGATATATATTGTACAATTTCATTTAATAGGCTTGAAGAATTCAATAACTATAAAAAAAAGTCCAGCCAAAGCTTAATTTCTTGTTATATCCAATCTTTTAGATAGGATAAACTTAATTAGTTCGAACAGGACCAGAGTTGAGGTAACTTCAAATGTTTAGGGATAACAGAAGCCCGCTCCTCTCTCTTTCTACCACTTTGGGCCTGGATGGATGTTTGCAAGTAGTGTTGCAAGCACTAATAGAAGTTATTACAATTTGTTTATTGTTTCTAATTGGGAGTTGTAACTGGTAGTTAGAGTTGTAAAAATTTTCAAATTTTAATTTATTTTGTTTGGAAGAAGTGTGAGAAGTAATACATTTATTAAAAATACAATTACTATTTAAAAACGAGAACTATAATTTGTCATACACACTTTTTCTTCCAAAACTGTAATTGTTGCAATTGCAGTTGCAAAATTTTGCAACTATAATCGTAATCAAACAATAGAAAAATTTTATTTACAGCCCATTTTACGAGTTACAATCCATTTTATAAGTTACAACCGCTAACCAAACAATTCCTTTTATCTCGCAACTCTAATTTTGTCGGTTCCACACATTAAAAAAATTAACCTTACTGTAAACATAGTCCTCCACTTAAAATCTATTATCAGTTTTATAAACTCTATTACCAGATCGGGGAACAAAAGAAATTAACAATCAAAATTATAAGCTATCTTTTTTTTTTTTTTGCTTCTTTTAGCAAAAAAAAATTCACACTAGTTGTGGATGGACAAGGTTCGATACATCCCTCTTGTCCCCAGAAATTTGTTATTTCGTCAAAACGTTTGTTTCTTAACGGAGATAAATCAAGTTCCCCTTCAACACCTTCGGGATTGTTGGAGGAGAAATTAACAACCCCCAGTGAGTCTTGTCTCTACTAGCATCACCGCTCTCAAATTTGTAAGAAGTTTTAAAATCGATTTCCATTAGAAATTCAATTTGGATAATATTACAATAAATATATGTACGTGAGTTTGACTATAAAATAACAAAAAAATTAAAAATAAAAAAATATAAAAATCCAAGTATCACTGAATTTTCTTAATATTATACTCTTCTCCTATAATACTGATCATAACCTTATTTAATGTAAATTGCTAATCAAACATATTTTCACGGAATGTTGGGCTATAAAAAGACATCATTCACAGAAAATAAGTGTAGTAGAGATGCGCAGGCTCTGCTGGATATGCGGCAACACTATGAGAGATAAAATAAGAAATTAAGATATTCGTGCTAAAATAGGTGTAGCTCCCATTGATGAGAAGATGCGAGAAAATCGCTTATGATAGTTTGGTCATTGCAACATACGCCTACAAATGCACCAGTTCGATGAGAGGAGTTTATCAATATATGACAAGTTAAAAGAACAAAGAAAAGACCGAAGAAAATATAGATGGAGGTGATACGAAAAGATACGAATTGTAGATGTTTAAATAAGATATTACTTGATAGAAATGAATGGAGAAGAACTATCAAAGTGATCGATCCGACGTGATTTTTTTTTTGGGGTTCATGTAGCCTATCCCAAATTCTTGGGATAAAAGGCTTAGTTGTTGTTGTTGTTGTTTGCTAATCGAACACAGAACCATCCTCTTGGAAATACGAGGTGTAATCAGCTCGACCAACTAATTTTCACTCACGATCGCTCCTCTTTGCAATTGCCAACCAGTGTTATTTTCATAGCAGTGAGAGAGGATATCGAGAATATAGTCATTACTGTCATAAACAACAAACTAACAATGCTTCACTCCTATACAATTCTGAGACTGCACCTTAAATAACATCACCTGCGAATTGCATCAGATATAGACCAAACATGACTGTATTGCCCAGAGAAACAATAACATGTACACTCAACTGCTGCCCAACTTATCTAATGTTTGCAATATTTACTTGGCAGGGAGTGCAAAGAGTCGTTCCCCTTTCGTGAAAAAAAAGAAGATTTGAGCTACGGAGAGAATCTGTGTCGTAGTTCCAGTAGAGCACTCTCTCTACCATTAACATCAGCGTGAACCTGACACCCAACTTCAATTCCTGCCCTAGTTAGGAGGTACTACAAAGTGAACTGGACTTGGACAAGTGAGGCAGGGGTCAGAGAGAGGGGAAGAGATGCCATGAATATGTGACCTTAGAATTTAAAGATGGAGGAACAATTGTACTTGAATTTTGCAGTTGCAGGGGTGAAGAGAGGGAGCCTAGTTGATTTTTTGATTCAAAATTTCGAAGACAGAGAAAAAGAGACAGACTGATACGGACAGAGTCAGTAAATTGTTAGGAGAAGGGAGATGAGTGAAGTGCATATTGAGAGTTTTTCTCTCCATTTTGTTGTTTTGCTTAGAGGAGCGATCTCTCTTCTCAAGATAGTCTTTCTGATTTGTATTCTTCAGTGTGCAGTTCTTTGTTAATGCTAGTTGCTAACAGACTCGCTTGAATAGCGAACAATGCTAAGGGAATCCAAACTATGTGGCCTGATAATTTTAGAAAACATAAGCTTCATATGATCAGTCAACACTGTTGAGGATGATATCTCTGTGTAAATACATACAGACGCACACATATGGACTCAAACATAATTATCCAAATAAATGCATGTCAAATCTGACTGGTTCAGGTCTGAACTGTGAACCACTATAATGCAAGGAAAAAGATAGACAAGTGTTGCTAATGGAGCCCATTGCCGTAGCGGGTTTCGGTCAACCGAAACGGATCCAAAACCGGCCCAAACCCATTATGATATAATATATATATGGGGTGTGGTGCTAGGGTTTTGTGTGAGCCAAAAGAGCCGAAAAAAAAGAGAAGCTGAAAAACAAAAGGCGGTGGTTTTTCTTTGGGTTTCTTCGGCGGCCGAAACAAAGAGGTAAATCACTGCAACAAGAGGTTAGGGTTTTGATCTCAAAATCTTGTGTGATTTATTTGTGTTTTCTCTTGTGGTTGAGAACGAGAGTATTGTAATCCTTTTTTGATATAGTGGAAGTTTTTCGATCGTGTTCCCGTGGACGTAGGCATATTGCCGAACCACGTTAAATCTGCGTGTTCTCTGTCTCTGCTATTTTTCTCTTCGGTTTACTATTTGATTCCGCTGGTTGTTGCATTAGTATTATTCCGCTATCTTTTACTAACAATTGGTATCAGAGCCCTGGTTCGGGTCAGATTTCACTCAGATTGGTGTTGATTTTGAGTGGGAGTTATGGCGGAAGATAGGAAGGAAAAAATTGAAAAATTTGATGGAACAGATTTCCAATGGTGGAAGTTGCAGATGGAAGATTATTTATATCAAAAGAATTTACATCAACCACTGATTGGAGAAAAGCCAGAAAAGATGACTGATGAGAAGTGGGCATTGTTGGACAGGAGGGCTTTGGCGCAGATTCGATTGTGCCTGACAAAGCAGGTTGTGTTCAACGTCTCCAAGGAGAAGACCACTTCAGATTTGATGTCAGCGTTGGCTAAATTTTATGAGAAGCCGTCTGCTTCAAATAGACTGTTTCTAATGAAAAAGTTGTTCAACTTGAAGATGCCTTCTGATAGTTCAGTTGTTAATCATTTGAACGAATTTAACACATTATGGGCACAACTTGAATCTTTAGATTTTGTCTTTGCTGATGACATTAAAGCTTTGATGTTTATGTGTTCGTTACCGGATAGTTGGAGTAATGTTGTTATGGCCATCAGCAATTCTTCCAATACTGCTCTTAAATTCAATGATGTTGTGAGTACAATCATGAATGATGAATTGATGAAAAAGAGCATGGGTGAGAGCACAGTTTCTACAAGTACTGCTCTGTCGGTTGATAATGACAGAAGAAAGGAAAGGGGTAGAAGTTCAAGTAGGGAGTCGAAGCAAAGAGAAAGATCAAAATCTAAGGGGAAATTCAAGAAAAAGTTAGTGTGTTGGAAATGTAAGACAGAGGGTCATATGAAGAAGGATTGTCCAAACAAAGACAAGGAAGGAGCGAATGTGGTGAATCCAAGTGAAGAGTATGATGACTTGTGTTTGTCTGCTCATACAGAATCAAGGTCAGATTCGTGGTTTGTAGATTCAGGGGCTTCGTTCCATTGCACTACTCGCAGAGAATGGTTTGAGAATTATGTCCAAGGTGATTTTGGGCATGTGACTGTTGGTAATGGGCAGGAATGTAAGATTGTCGGTAAAGGGACAATTCAGTTAAAGTTGCACAATGGTGGAAAGTTGCTTTTACAAGAGGTCAGGCACATACCGGATTTGAAGAAGAATTTGATATCTGTTAGCAAGCTGGATGGCGAAGGTTATCAAATCTCATTTGAGAAGAAACAGTGGAAGATCAGTAAATGAGCAATGGTAGTGGTCAAGGGTGAGAGAGTGAGAATTCTATATTTACTCTCAAGCTCAGTGGATCACGTTGTTTCTTTGGCCACCGTGAATAATGAGAAGGCTACCTTATGGCATCAGAGGCTTGGTCACTTGAGCGAAAGAAGCATGAGCGTATTGCAATCCAGAGGTATGTTAACAGATATGAAAGATGCTAATTTTGATTTCTGTGAGAACTGTGTGTTTGGACAGCAGAAAAGAGTTAGTTTTATGAAGGATGACAAGGAGAAGAAAACCGAGAGATTGGAGTTGGTGCATACAGATGTATGGGGGCCTTCTTTGGCGAAGTCTCTTGGAGGTAACTCTTATTTTGTCACTTTCATAGATAATGCAAGTAGAAAAATATGGGTGTTTGCACTTAAACAGAAATCCGATGTTTTCAAGATCTTCAAGGTATGGAAAGCTCTTGTTGAGAATGAAACAGGTTTGAAGGTAAAATGTCTGTTGTCAGACAATGGTGGGGAATTTTGCAATAGGTAGTTCGATGACTATTGCTTTACCCACGGGATCAGGGGAGTGAAGACTGTACCGAGGACACCGCAGCAAAATGGTGTGGCTGAGAGGATGAATAGAACCATTTTGGAGCGAGTTCGGAGTATGAGACTACAAGCAGGTTTGCCTTTGCAACTTTGGGGAGCCGCTGTAGATACGGCTGTCTATCTGATCAACAGGAGTCCAGCTAGTGCTTTGGATGGAGGAATTCCAGAGGAGGTGTGGTCTGGTAAGACTGTGAATTATTCATTCTTAAAAGTGTTTGGTTGTATAGCATATGCACATGTGGATCATGAGATGAGAAAGAAGCTTGATTCTAAATCTCAGAAGTGTGCATTCATTGGATACGGTGGCGACGAATATGGTTATCGCTTATGGGATTATGAGCATAACAAGGTAATTCGTAGCAGAAATGTAGTATTCAATGAGGGCTATATGTATAAAGACCGAACGGAAAGTAAGAGTGAGAAAGCAGTGGAAAAGGAGCACTTGGAGCTGGATGAGCCACAGGATGGGATAGATCCCATGGATAAAAGAAAGGAAGAAATACCTACATCTGAAGGAGAAGAAATGACTACACCTGAGAATACACAAGTTTCAGATGAGACCGAACAGGAAAGAGAGCTATTGACTGAAATAGATGGTTCCAGTACTTCATCAGAGAGTGTTCCCACTTTGAGGAGGAGCACGAGGATAAGGAAGCCAACCCAAAAACTTTGTCTTCCATTATATCATGTTTTGTATACTGATGCAGGTGAACCAGAGAGTTACCAAGAAGCTATGCAGGATAAACTTCATCTTAAGTGGGAGCAAGCCATGCGTGATGAGATGTCTTCTTTGGAGGAGAATCACACATGGGAATTGGTGAAGCGACCGGAAAAGATGAAAGTATTGCATAACAAGTGAGTATACATAGTAAAACATGAGACAGGAGGGACACAAAGATTCAAGGCTAGACTTGTGGTGAAGGGCTACGGTCAGAGAAAAGGTATTGACTTCAATGAAATATTTGCACATGTTGTCAAGATGACTTCTATCAGAGCAATACTAAGTATTGTGGTTGTGAAAGGATTGTATTTAGAGCAGCTCGATGTGAAGACTGCTTTCCTTCATGGTGATTTGGAGGAGGAAATATATATGGAACAGCCGGAGGGATATGAAGTTAAAGAGAAAGAGAATTGGGTATGTCGACTGAAAAGGAGCTTGTATGGGTTGAAACAAGCGCCGAGGCAATGGTACTTGAAGTTCGACAAGTTTATGTTGGATTCGGGTTTTGCCAGAAGCAATTCAGATCATTATGTATATCTACAAAAGTTTAAGGATGGTAACTTTATTATACTTACTTTGTATGTAGATGATATGCTTGTGGCAGGTACATGCATGAAGAAAATCAATGATCTGAAGAGAAAGTTGGCAGGGAGATTCTCTATGAAGGACATGGGTGAGGCCAAACAACTTCTTGGGATGCAAATTACCCGAGATAAGAAAAATAAGAAATTGTGGTTATCTCAGGAGGGATACATCAAGAAGGTGTTGGAGAGATTCAATATGGAGAATGCAAAACCGGTAACTACAGCTCTTGGTGGTCAGTTCAAACTGTCAAAAGAGCAAGGTGCTAAGACAGATGAGGAGAAGAGACACATGGAGAATGTGCCTTATTCATCGGCCGTTGGGAGTCTCACGTATGCAATGGTGAGTACAAGACCAGATATTGCACATGCAGTGGGAGTAGTGAGTAGATTCATGAAGAACCGTGGAAAAGAACATTGGCAAGCGGTGAAGTAGATTTTCAGGTATTTGAAAGATACTTCAAAGTATTGTTTGTGTTTTGGGGGTGATAACATTGATGTGCAAGGTTTTGTGGATTCGGACCATGCGGGCGATAGAGACAATGGCAGGAGCACCACAGGTTATGTTTTTACTGTAGGAGGAACAGCGGTAAGCTGGGTTTCAAGACTACAATCAATTGTTGCTTTATCTTCGATAGAAGCTGAGTATGTTGCAGCTGCAGAAGCAAGTAAGGAGTTTATTTGGTTGCAGCGATTGATGAGTGAGTTGGATTTTGATGGAGTGGATTGCAGGTTATTCAGTGACAGTCAGAGTGAAATTCATCTTGCTAAGAACTCGGCGTATCATTCACGGACCAAACATATTCACTTGAGATATCACTTCATTAGATCCTTATTGGAGGATGGTCAATTGAAGTTGGAGAAGATTGAGGGCAGAAAGAATCCTGCAGATATGTTGACAAAGCCGGTTGAAGGGAAAAAGTTGAGCTATTGCTCAACTTTGGTGCATTTGTTTTGAATGCTGAAATTGGGACTTTAAACGATCGAGGTAAAAACTTTGGACACTAGGATTATCATGTATAGAGATTACATTTTTAGCAATGGTCTCCAAGTGGGAGATTGTTGCTAATTGAGCCCATTGCCGTAGCGGGTTTCGGTCAATCGAAACGGATCCAAAACCGGCCCAAATCCATTATGATATAATATATATATGGGGTGTGGTGCTAGGGTTTTGTGTGAGCCAAAAGAGCCGAAAAAAAAGAGAAGCTGAAAAACAAAAGGCGGTGGTTTTTCTTTGGGTTTCTTCGGCGGCCGAAACAAAGAGGTAAATCACTGCAACAAGAGGTTAGGATTTTGATCTCAAAATCTTGTGTGATTTCTTTGTGTTTTCTCTTGTGGTTGAGAACGAGAGTATTGTAATCCTTTTTTGATATAGTGGAAGTTTTTCGATCGTGTTCCCGTGGACGTAGGCATATTGCCGAACCACGTTAAATCTGCGTGTTCTCTGTCTCTGCTATTTTTCTCTTCGGTTTACTATTTGATTCCGCTGGTTGTTGCATTAGTATTATTCTGCTATCTTTTGCTAACAACAAGAAGCACATCCATTAATTCAATAGCTAGCGAGAAATGCAAGCCAAATTACACCACCATGGTCGGTTGTCTGTTCAATCAATTCGTTCTCAGAATCATTAGGCTGCAAGGAACCGAGAGAGCCACATCAAGCACGTGAAGCTCACAATCTAGATGCCTAGAGATCACATTTTGTGTTTGTTTGCGTGGCGGATTGATAGAAGCTGTTTGAATTTGCATTGTGGCCAATATAATGACAGCAAATTCTTGCCTCGTTGAAGTATTTAATGAGACTAGTTTTGATACTTTATGAACTGAAAAACACTGCTAAGTTGATGAGCAAACAGATCGATCGTCACATCCTTGATCAAGTTGGTTAGCTACCACAAATTAAGGCCTCTACGCAACTTGTTATCGTGGACCAGTGCATTTGCTCTTCATGGATGTATGTATGTAACATTTAAGAGGTGTATTGTACTCTCAACGGTCTTTTTGCAATCTGTAAGGTCCATATTTTTCAGCTCATCTCCCATCTTAGACAGGAGCTCTTCTAGGAGATTGTTTTTTTTTTTCCTTCTTCTTAATAACGATGTATGACGGAGACAGATGCCGTGTGCTCAAGGACTAGATTGGTTGAGAAAGCTAGGATACTCTATCGATTCAAAAAATACATCAAATCACAAACGATGTTTATGGAATATTTATTTATGGTCTTATACTGGTCAATTTGCAAGCACTCAACCCCTCAGTGAACTTACATACCACCACAACCTATGTTGCTAGCTCATTTCCGCATATTTTTGGATAGATTTAACTCGGTTAAGATCACAAATAGTGACCTCCACAAAGTTTTATATGCGTTAGGATATTGCATAAAAAGTAATCTACGTCTCACAGTCATATGACCTATGGTACATGGTGAATTTGTGAATCATATATATAATTACTGCTGGATTTGGTTCACCGCAAGAAGGAAGGGACACCATGCATCCTAACGGTGCATCTATCCATGAACGAGTATTCCGTGTGTCTCTTATTTGCTTGGTTTGACCAAATTCTGCTAAACAAAAGTTAAAATAGTCTATAATTGACCACGTATTCCTCCTAAAAAAAAACTAATTACGATTACTTTATATGCGCTTATGAAAATCATTATAAACTATATTAACTTTTATTTTATATCTGATGTGGAATTATTTAAGGTATGGGTATTACAAATATTCTACCAACTAGATAAGAAAGTTCTCTAAAGGATATTGTCCAAGGAGTTGATAGTAATGACAAGACATGCAACTGTTCAATTAAAAGTGTGCACGCTAGCCACCCTAGATGATGATCCACCCATGGACATGCATGCATGCGTCAAATATTATCATTGCCTTAGAAGTCAAAGTTTCTCATAAAAAGAGCAATAAAGAGCAAAGAATGGAGGAAGTTAGAAGCTTCAATCTTCATCATTTGGACTTGTACCAAAAGATAGGACTTTGACCCATAAATATGAACACAAGTGACGGTATTTATGCTCTCTCATTTGTCAATGCCCTTGAATCCCTTTCACTCGTATTTACCCATGAAATATTCACATACCATAACAAGGTTTGTTTTTGAGTTGTTAATGTTAATACTAAAGCTTTTGACATGGGATTAAGGCTAAAGTCCAACATGCAAAGATTTTTCCCATGTCTAGAATGAATCGTATGAAGAAAACCCTAGAAGTTTCTATAAATCACAATCCTTTTTACCTTTCCTTTTAGATTAATAACTTGCATGGTGGAATTTTACCAAATCATTATGGGTTAATGAAGGGCAAAACTTATTTGTTAGAGAGAGGTTTCCATCCTAATTTTAGGAGATAAATATTGACCATTTAAAATTATATGAGAATGGATGGGTCCCTATTTAAAATTTTTTAATTAAATTTTTAATTTTTTTTAATTCAAAAATTTGAATACAATAGGCCAAAAGCTGAGCCTTAAACCCACCTATTCTTATCTGATTATCACATAGCATATTATAAATAGGAGAAACTGATTGGTATACAAACTTTCTTAAAGTTCAGTCAATATATATAGGAAACGTTCCATTATAATTTCAAATCCAGTATTTCATGACACATTAGTAGAGACAATAGCTGTGAAATCGTCACTCACGTTTGAGGAGGTTCATGACTTACTGGTCATGAAAGTATTTCAAACTTCTTGACTCTGCTGACGCTGCTACTATTGTCTCTACTAGTAAGTCTTGAACCTCCTCAAACTTGAGTGACATTTCACAGACATGAATTGGGCTTGCAATGATACCGAAATTCAAACCAATATGATTAAGCATATAAAAAGTGATTAATCATAGGTATATAACTTGATTTCATTGAGGTATTCCATAACGATTCAGCTCCCGCATTGAGACTACTTGAAATATTCCTTCAGCTGCAAAATATGGGTGCAAGGAGGGACTAACCTTCCTTTGGGTGGTGGAGAGCATCGCTAAGAGCTGTATGGCAGATAGAATGATAGAGATGAAAACCTCATGAAAGATCAGCTTGACCTGACAATACTAGGGGACATAGTCTAGCTAGTTCATTAGTTGATAACTCAGAATTGGGCACACCATCCAAGTATCCAAGGAGATCATATCTAATAAGGAGAATTTCGAGTTGGGCACACTATACGGAGAAGTTGGTCATGGTGAGAAGCAGTAGAAATTGGTAGATCAGATCAATCAAATTGTAGACAGTAAAAAAATACAAGAATCTTAAGATATAGTGAATAACCTCACCAAAACTAAATGGTAGGGTCATCTTTGTTAGAACTAAAAGGAGCATATTAGTTGCATCGGTACGCAAAGGACAGCCTTTGTCGAAATAACAGAAGACAGCCTCGCGGTTCAGCAGGGGCAGTCTCACCGACGCAACAAAGTTAGCCTTGTTAACATTTGAGAATTATCCATGTCACATCATGTGGCTGTTGAGATTGTGAATACGGACACACCATGATCTCCACTTTTCTCTAACTTCTTGGCTATAAAAATAACCCACGAAGATAAAAGAAGGGAAATCGAAGAAAAGAAAGAAAAACCCACAGTAAACTTATTTGTCTTCTCCTCCAAAGCTCTATGAATGTCATCAAATCATCAACAGGTCAAAGGGTTGCACTGATCTTGTTATTGTTACTATTAGCATACTTTTCACGATTCAAACTTGTAATCTCAACTCGATTGTAAAGTGAAGAGTCTTCTCTCTCCGTTAAAATAAATCAAGGGATTCAAGATTTTTTTCTTAATTTTTTCCTATTTTATTTCAATCTCAAACGCCTAAAAACAGTAATAAGTTTTACCAGTAGGTACAACAAGATGGGTACTGCAGCGGAGGAGAGTGCTTGGCCATCAAACCATAAGGACACGTGAGAGAATGAATTAGGCTAACATCATACGAAATGTAGGAAATTTGGTAAATATACTTAATAATTTTATTTACGAAATTATCTTATGTATGTTTAGGAAAGTCACTCTTATCAAGATTATACCTATCAATTTAGTGGGCAAGCTGGAAAAGGATAAGAATACAATTATAGATGCCAATTAATGGGCATTTACAAGGAATTAAATCAAAATATAACTTGAAAGTAAAAAAAAAAAATATATATATATATATATATATATATATATATATATATATATATATATATATATATATATATATATATATATATATATATTAAAATAAATTTAATTTAATGAGTTTCGTTATTACAAATAAACTTAGAGTGCTTTTAAGGGCCGCTATCAAATTACTAAGGGCACTCCATTTCCAAGGGCACTCAAATAGTAAAAAAAAAAAAAATTAAAAACCTTAGTTAATTTTAAGAACACTTATCAAATTTTCTATATGTCCTTCTCCACCCCCTTCCCTCCTCGCTTCCACTCATGCCCCACTCCCATCTCGACCAACACCTCCCCGCCACTCCACACACCTCGTCCCGGCCCTCATCCCCCAACCCCCACCCCCCCAACCCCCCAGCGTAATAAAAAAAAAAAAAGTCCCTAAGCCCCGTCCTCATCTCCCACCTATTCTCGAAGTACAACTTTGTCCAGAATACAACCAGGGGTTTTTACATATCTGTCCTTTACATCTTTAAAAATTAGAGTTTAGTCCCTAAATCTTCATATTTATAATTTAGTCTCTAAATATTTTAAGTTACGACAATTTAGTCCCCCAACTATATTTTTGTTTCAAATTTCTCGTATAACTCTGAGTTATTTCACTTTAGTCCTCCCTTCTCTCTTCCTCATCCCTTCCTCTTTAGATTCCCCTCTCCATTTTTCTTCTCTCTTTCTTACCTCCGAATAAATCTATAAAGTGAAGTAATTTAAGAGAACCCAATAAGAAAAGGAAAGAGAAAGAGAGAGAGGAGAAGAATGGAGAGGAAAACCGAATAAGAAGAGGGAGAGAAGGAAGAGGAAAAGGAGGATTAAGGTGAAATAATTCAGAGGTATAACGAAAAATTCGGACCAAAAATATAGCTGGGGAACTAAATTGTAGTAATTTAAAAGATTTGGAGAACTAAATTATAAATATGAAGATTTGGGGGACTAAATTCTAATTTTTAAAGATGTAAGGGACAGATATGTAAAAACCCTATAAAACTAATAGCAAATTTGCACTTAAAATTCTGATAGATACCCTTGGAAGTAGTCTAAACTTACTGGGCAACGGCCCTTTCATATGCCTAAACATTTGTCACTTCCTCCTCTGATAACCCATTGTATATAATTTCAACCAATGTTGAAAATAACACATTATGAAATTCGTTATGTTGCATTACGTAATCTAACGGAACTACCAATGTTGAAAATAACACATTATGAAATTCGTTATGTTGCATTACATAATCTAACGGAACTTCAGCGCTACGTAACAACTAAAAATAACTCAGTACATTATAACAGTACGTTTTTTTATATTATTTTACGCTATATTACGTAACGTTACGTTAAATTACGTTATGTTATATTATTTACAATTATTTTTTAAATAAATTCTATATTGTTGTTGATTATAATTTTATTTATTAGTAAATTACTGTAATTTTATTTCCTTATTCGCTTGTAATAATTCTTCTTCGGTTGCTGAAATATCTTACTTGTTGATTTTATTGAATTTTTAACTAAACTGAAATTAATAATTACAAATAAGATAAATTGAACATCACAAAATATGATAATAACTGGAAATAAAATTAAAAAAAATTGAAATCATGTTTTCTTATTTAAATGATGATCGGCAGTTGGAGACTTAATATAATTTACAAAGATAAATGTGAAAATTATTGTAAAACTTAATATAAAATTAGAATAAATTATATATTACAAAATGGTTTTATATTCTTTATTTTAGGTATTTTAAATTTATTTTTGAATTTATAAAAAATATTTTATATAATTTTATATTTATTTTTAATTAAATAAATAAAAAATTGCATAACCTACGTTATGTGTTACGCTATATGCAACATAACATAGTAGAGACAAAATGTTAAGTTATTATTATTGCTATTTTAAACATTGATTTCAACTTTACCAAACAAACAAAATTTCCTCTGCCGACGAATATGACACAACCATGACCTCAATAATAAATACACACCAATTGATATTTGTATATATATTAACGTCTGCAATAACACCACTCCCAAATATAGCAATCAATTTTAATAATTCCAATTAAGTCCAATCTCCTCCCATTAGCTCCCCCTTTATATATACGTACCCTGCATCTCAGCGAACCCAACCCACCCACAATCTTTATTTTCACTTGAGCCTCTCCTTACCTCCCAATCCCTCCCCCTTTATATATACGTATCCTGCATCTCAGCGAACCCAACCCACCCACAATCTTTATTTTCACTTGAGCCTCTGAGATCCTCACAAGAAAGAGGGAAAAAAAACTGAAGTCACCATTCTAGTCATCATGTCCAAGGCTAT
The DNA here is from genome assembly GCA_036321105.1 of Dracaena cambodiana. NCBI lineage: Eukaryota > Viridiplantae > Streptophyta > Magnoliopsida > Asparagales > Asparagaceae > Dracaena > Dracaena cambodiana. Next base: position 4,580,083 of record JAYEPQ010000005.1, read on the forward strand.
AACTCTCCTGCTCATTGTCATGCTGGTCTCTGTGTCTGTAGGCCAAGCTGCCAGGCCACATCCTGTGGAAGCTAAGGTAGGTGTCGAAATAGCCGATTTTTATTTCTTTCTAGTATGTCTTGAATTTCAATAGGTCTTGTTTTTCGTTTGATTTTAGAGTATCAGCAGCGCAGTCCCGGAGAAAGTTGATGAAGGCTGCGAGGGAGTTGGGGAGGAGGAGTGCCTGATGAGAAGGACTCTCACTGCCCACATTGACTACATCTACACCCAGAGTCCTAAGCTTCACCATTGATGTGGGTCGGCTTTCATTAGCAATGGGGTTGTGCTAAAATCTTTATCATTTGTAGTAATCCCTTTGACAGAAATTATGATAATAATGATGCAGATGTTCGTAAAAATGGTTGTTATGGTTTGGGTCTGTTCTTGACGGGTCCATTCACCTTTTCCATTTGTTTACCGTTTGAGATTTGCTTGTTTGATAGTCCCTAAATCAGTCTAATTGGAAATTGAGATGGTTGATATTTACCAACTCCATATCTATGTGATATTAAGGATTATCAGTATATTTATTTTTTGATTATTGGATCGATACCTATATATATATGTGTGTGTGTGTTCCACCACTATCAAGTATCAATCACCTCCATGGGGAAGATATCATGGCCATATGATGCTCCCAAGGAACTAGAGCCATCCATCTGATGGAGTTAAATGGGAGGTCCACTTCCTCAATTTTTTTCCCAACACACAGCACTCCAAAATCAGAACTATTAGATATAACGATCAGTCTTATATATGCGCTAATGAAAATTAGAATAAGAGGCAACAGGAATGAGAATAGACGGATCTAAGGACCAATCCTTAGTCCTCCTAATCCAAAATTTGAATTAAAAATAAATAAAATATTTACTAATAATTCAAATTTTTGAATAGGACGATCCAAGAGTTAGCTCTTGAACCCCTCCATTCTTATCAGATTGTATGACTTTGAGATGGAACTAGTTGGCGGAGGAGAATGTTAGGGTGGCTTGCAATGGGCACAACAACAGCTTCAGAAGTCTAGAAATCTAATCTAAAGGCAATGACTTTAAATAGATTCTGCACCCGTGCAGTTGTATCGGTGCAGTTGTATCAGGTTATAAAGAGAGCAGTTGAGATAAGAGAGGTATGGTACATATAGTCACTATAGTTGGCATTGAAAGTGATATCATTTTCTGTTACTATTTTGCGAAGCTCTGCTAGCGCCTACCTCTGTTTTCTATTCCATTTGTCAAAGCTGCAGTTTCTTCTTCTAGTCTTTTTGCAGAATGAGTCGCAGAAGCAGTCAGTTATTTTCTGACAAAACCAAACCCTTAATGTAGAATTTCTTAATGACTCCATAAACAGTACTCTACAGATGAGCATGTACGGCTGAGCTCTGCATCTCCTTGAACTGCCGGCTACAAACGGCTCCTTTGTCTCAAGCTAGTCTCATTTTTGAAATACTTATTATAGCATCTTGGATCGATTCCAAGAGAAGATAGATGAATCCTCTTGTCGCTTGCTCGAGCATATCAATCTGAATGATAAACTCGATATTTTAGTATAGATAATATAACAGGGGGCTGACCCACACTGCTGACAAAACAAAGATCGTCTCATAGTATCCTTAGGGAGCACGTCCTGAACTTTCAATCTCCTGGTACTTAGTGTTTTTTTTTTTTTTTTTCTCATTTTCTTCTCTCTAGTGCAGCGTACAAGTAAATCGTGCATGTTCGAATGGTGTACAGTGTACTTAACTAGAACTGGGGAAGTGTCCCCTCCGGATAGCTCCGAGGGCACCCCATTGTGGAGATGGCAACTCTTAAACAGGTTCCCTCGTGACTTCGACAAGATGGGCTATATGCAGGGGCGATTTGGGAGATCAAATATCCTCTTAAGATTAGGATGTTTTTATGGCTTTCTTTTATAGCTAAATGCACGGTTTAGTAGGATGTTTTTATGGCTTTCTTTTATAGCTAAATGCACGGTTTTTACTTGGGATGATCTCCATAAGAGAAGGTGAAAAAGGCCCACACCATGGAGAGTGAGCCATTCATGGACGTCATTGGCTCCAAGTTGCTTTGCCATGTGTTTTTAACTAATCATGTAATGGTCCATTGTCTTTGGACCTCTTATTTATATTTTTCTTTGTACTTTTCTTCTAGTTCTATCAACCAAACCATCAGTAATAGAATGCGGAAGGTTACTCCGTCTTTAAGGACTTGCAAGAACAGTATTCCATATTGATCACATTTGGCATATAATTATTTCACAGTCTGAACAGTGTGTAACAGGAAACTTCCCGTCACAAAGTACACATCTAGACGCAAAGTACACATCTAGAATATATATATATATATATATATATATATATATATATATATATATATATATATATATATATATATATATATATATATATAATTTTTATTTTTATTTTTATTTTTATTTTCCTTTGAAAGGAACATAGAAGACAGATGTGCAGATATATTAATGCTTCAAATGTAAAGGGGAGCAATACTTCTTCTGTAGGCTTGTCCACCACAATAGGCGGGAGTTAAGCGAAGATAAAGTTTTTATTTTTTTTCTTCTTTCTCAAAATTCTACTTCAATCAATTTGAATATGGGTATCGTGAATCTACATAGGTGGTGCATTCTATATACTAAAAGAAAACATCAGAGAATATCGTAGCTGGCAGGGGTACTTTATTGGATATCCTCGTGTAAACGAGTAACTCTGTCTCTAATGCGATTTATTCCAAGGATACACACCACAATTCTTCATATTCTAGAATGGATTAGCCCTTTTTTGTTTTTCTTAGAACCGAAGAAAAGGACATTGATAGGCACAAGGTTTATGAGCTCCATGAAATATATAATTTGTGTGCTAGAATCAGGCTATGCCGCTCATTTGGTCTTCAAAAATTTTGTCCTTGCTGATAAAAGGTGATTGAATTCTAAACAAACACCCAAGTCTAGTATTAGAATTTGCACATCTCCTCTCCCAAATTCCAATATAGCAGTCAAACACGAAGAAATCTAAACACGAGAGTTAAACAACAGACAACTCTAACATATGAACACATAGCAAACTGCATTGACAAACTAATTATTTAATGCTTGTGTGCTTAGTATTTCAGTAGGAAAAGAAAATGAGGGGAAAAACCGATAGATGGGATTGACTAATAAGAGCCTTTGAAGAAAACAATTAAACATAAAATGTTATGGGTGTTGAGGGTCTCTCGCATAGCGCCCACAAAAGAAAATTAGAGAAGAGAGAGAAGGGAGTCAGCTAGAAAAGTTTCAAAACATCATGGTGTCCTCAAATACAGGAACATGATAGTCTTTGAGGCTCATTTGCCTACATCCATAAGAGCCGGTCAAAGCAACAGAATATAATCAGAGTTCTGTGCCTAGTCCATTCAATCGCCAAACAAATAGAGCCAAGAACCTAAGTTTGGCTGGTGAAATTCAATTCAGATGAAACAACCAACCACAAACTCAAAATACTGATTCCCATCCAATCCAACTTCAAAGAGTAATGAAACTACTAATCACACCAGCAACAAAGAATTCTGCCAATTTCATGCACCTCCTACTCTAACTGTAGATATCTTCAGTAGGCCTGATCGCGATCTTTGTCCTCAAGCCAATCATTACCAATCAAATACGTTTTAAGATGCGGGATCTATTGTGATGGAACGAAATTTGCAACCAAAGGAAAAGGAGGGAACTAGCCATATGGATGACTACTACAAGCCAGAAAGAACTCAATCATTGTTCCCAGCATGCAAGGTCAAGAATCCCAGCACGCAAGGTAATCACCCCTACATCATTTTCACAAGCAAAAGCTAGTGTGAACAAACAACTCAAGTAGTTTGAAATCATTCATTAGAGGTCACATTTATCCATTACTTAGATGTGAAGGTCGATTATGATGTCCCGTAACCAATGCATCTTAATTTCATGTACCTATCTCATGTGATGATAATGAGGATGGGGAAGGTTACAACAAAGAAAAGCCAATAGCTGTGATGAGAAACTAGAAGAATCTGCTGGCGGTTTTGTTTTGATCAGAAGGGTTAGACATAAGAACCCGCATGAATTTAATTAAGTTAATTCTGTTGAAAATACAAATGTTCTCTACATGAATGGCAATGTATGCCGTTGTCGTTGCCAGAGTTAGGATGTGAGTTTGTGAATATGTTATAGGTAATTTACTAATTCAACAAGGCCACCAATCTAATACATATGGTCTGCCATAGGTTTTCGCCTGTTGTACGTGATATTGATGGAATGAAAGAAAATATTTGATCCTTAAAAATTCATTGAGTAGATAACTCCTATTTTAAAATATCTTTTCAGAAAAGCAGTAATTATGAGTAGAGAACCTAGATTAGGCTATTTCATGATTATGTAATCCTGCGAGTTTCCTCACTTACCCGTATGGACACCGTTCATATAAACTTTTCAGTCGTAACAGTACTGATTAAGATGCATGTTGCAGGTTATGTTGTTGATTGTATTATGCGTCAAAATACTCACTTCTGTATGTGCACACAGCTACTCGACACTATTATTGATGCTAAGATGCGGTCGAGAACTAGTTTGCCTCTGCCGTGTTTAATTACACAGTTGTGTCGCAAGTTTATGTCTAGTGCCGAATTTGACGCATACGCCCCCTCACGCGTGTTTATCGCTACCGAACATATTTCAGTGACATATCATGCTGCTGTTCCAGAAGATTGGAACAGACATGCTGATAATGAGAATATATATGCCACTGACTTGACACAAGAGGAGGAGGATGATGCCTTCTTTGACCAAGACTTGCCAGCTGACCCCACTGAGCAAATCAATGTAGTCTGGTAAGGTCTTGGAAAAATTTGGCACCGGTTGAAACAAATTGATAGGGGTGAGTCTTCTACGACACGAGCACGTCCTGCACCCGGTGAGTCTAGTAGAAGGCAAAGAGGACGACAGCAATGATTTGTGTATGAGGGCATACACAAGTTTAGGTGTGGGGGAGTGTATTAGGAGATTTTTATTTTTATTTTTATTTTTTTAATTTTAGGTTTTTGGGTTTCTTTATTTTATACTTTGGGTAGTTTTTAGGGTGACCAACAAAAAAAAAATGAATGAAAAAAACTAAAAAAAAAACTAAACTAAAAAGAAAAAAAAAACACAAAAAAAATGATGAAAATAAATTTTGCTTTCATCAATAGATCAAACTAATTACATATAAAGGAACAAATTTAGATTTGAAATTGGATATGAGAGTAGATTGGACGATACACTTTGAATTTTATGAAAAAAGATTAAAATCTGAAAAATAAATATCACTAACAGTAGTTTTGAGGCAAGTATACATCTATTTTTTACTTCATAATAGTTTATTAGCTTAAGGATAAAGATGATAACGAATGAGTAAGTCTTCTCTCTCTAAACAAAGGAAAAAAAATAAGTGAGAATAAAATAATGGGGTGTACCTGGTATTAAGGCAATAGCCTCAAGAGTGAAAAAAGAGTATGATCCAAGTAATCAGGTATTTTGCGCTTAAGTAAGCATAAATATTCGCATGAAAGGTGAAATATTCTTAAAAAAAAAAGAAAAAAAAAGAAAAGAGTATTACTATCAATTGTCGTTGGTATTGCCGTTGATGATACAAATGTTTTCTAGATGAGTGGAGAAATACATCATTGTCATAGCAGGAGATGGGGTATGAATGAGCAAAAGATGTAAAATCAACGCCACTCTAATGCCTATGCTATAGGCTACTTATCTTGTATGCGATGTGATGGAACGTTTTTGATCCTTGAAGTATCTAGGTTAATTTAGAAATATTAATCACAAATAGAGAACTTGAGTATGGCTGTTGTGAGTTGTGGTTTATGGGTATTTTTTGTCCTAATCAGAAAGAAGTACAAAGAGGCAGTAGTTGGGCCATGAAATAAGAGGTTTAATTGTTTTATCTAATTCATACAATATCTAATCAGCCTAATATATCTACAAGTAGTTGGCGAGGATTTATTAAAAAGAAACAGGGAAAACGTTGCTGTTAGGCATCTTCAAAACATCTTTGCAGACGCTCAGCGAGGGCCTCAACTTTTTATTATACTAGTACTTTGTCGAGCTCACTTCAATGGGCCTCTATGCAACATAAGGATTTTTTTTAATTTGAAATGGGCCTTCACACATACTGTACTACGGCTCCTCAGACAGAGACAAGGATATTCAAAAAATTGTTCTCCGGTGTTCTTCTTCCACCATTGGTAGCCAAAGAAACTTCTCTAAATCTCAATGTGTGATTTACTCTTAATTACTATTTTTGGTCTTTACTAGTTTTTTTAAGGTTTTAACCATAAAGCATGTAGAAACACACACTACCATTTTTCCTAAATTTAGGAGGTTTCATACCCCCTACACACCCGCTAAGTAAATGTTTTTTAATCCCATCCTTCTCTTGAGTTGTTTTTAGCTTCATTTACTACAAGCCATTCTAATCCCCCTTGCTATTACATTTGTATTATGTTATTTTGCAAGGTAAGGAGAGTAGAAACCAAGGAAAATCATCTTCAGTTTGTACAAGCATGTACAATTGGAAATTGTAAAAGAACTCATAAACTTATATTCATGTTCTAATTCAATCATCCTTGAATGGCCCAACAAATTATGATCGTCGTCAAACCTGCTTGTCAACAAACATTCTCATCCATCAGCTCAAGAAATGCGAGTCCGCCAAAGATGCGTTGCTAGAACTTTTGAAATAGTAACGAAATATCATGGAACACATCATGTCTTAAAAATATTAGAAGGATAGCTCTCAAACCTGATTCCAAACTAGGTTTCAAGATGATGTAGGGCAACTATGTTCAGTGGGCTCAAACCCTGCTCTTGACAAATTTTATACTCTTCTCACGAGTGGATGTCCATTAAAGTTGTAAGTCTCATGCATGAAAGGATTGAAAATCCTTCCTATTAAATTGAAGATATCTTGGCGGAACTTGTAAGTATTATTGTTCAAGGTGACATGGTCCCTGACTTCAAAATAACAAGGAGGAATGACCATGTAGTTGGTGGAGAATACTCTACAACCCTAGCCCATGAAGGAGAAAAGAGAAATTTGAAAAAACTTGATGGAAGCGTGGAACAATTGGGCATCGTGCCTTCAACTACAAAGAGATATAACCTATTATTTTTTAGACTTTCATGGTTTCAAAATGTTGTCCTATTTCGGCAGTAATTCCAAAATTATGCATTGCAGCAACTCATAGGAGTGGGGGATGATAACAATGATTGTATGCCACCAAAGCTAAAGGGTAGACCCACATTGGAGAGGTGAATAACCGAACACAAAGAAAGATTGAAGTATTGAATATTGAGCAATGATGGTCAACCATGTGGCAGTTCATATTCTTTACAAAAATCTCTATTGGCTTGATCCTTCTCTTTTGATTGGAATATTGGTTAATAATTTGGCATTTAATTTCTTCACATTAAAAGCCAACAAAACTTTGATATTGGTTATGCTTATAAATGTTTATAGTTCTATTCTACCATTATATCGTCTTGTTGTATTCTCTATCTTGCATCGAACTCTATGTCTAAATATTGATCTTCAGTGCTCTATTTCACGAACCCAGTAACTATTATAGATGTTACCTTTTAATGTTTTGATTGTGAATTGATAAAGTGCCTGAGGATTACCATGTTTAGTGAGCGTGCATAGCTCTTGAATTTTATGTGCATGTAATTTAACATGTGATATGTTTTTTGCACAAAACATAAGATGCGGAAACTAGCTGATCATTAGTTTCGGTCATATGGGAATCCAAGGCTAAGCAATGCAAAATGGCAATCTTATTCAAACTAGTCCACACAATTGAATGTGACTATTTATATTGAATCATGTTAATGGCAATTAGGAATGAGAATGGACGGGTCGAAGGGCCAATTCTTGGCCTGCCCAATTCAAAATTTTGAATTAAAAAAATAAAATTTTTATTTTTAATTCAAAATTGTGAATAGAGCTGGTCAAGAATTGACCATTGGACTCACCCATTCTCATCCCTAATGGTATAACAAATTGGCATTGAGTGTTGGTGTGCAACAAGCAGAACAAGCCATTATCTCGACTGGAATTTGGAACATGTCGAAGTTGTTTTATAGGGGAGTGCATTTTCCACTGACAAACTATGGAGCATGTTTGAAAGTATTATCTAATTTATAAAGTAATTTAGCAAAGATTATGTTTTAATTATCTAGTAACTTAGAAGACACTCACCTCCAAACAAAACTCCCTACTCAAGATCTGTCATTTGTTCCTTAAACTAAATTAATAAATAAATTGAAAAAAGCTTAGACAAGGAAACATTATCTAAAGCAAATAAAGAAATTGCAAATATATCATCCCTCAAGCCAAATTTCCACTGACTAAACCCAACAATAACCTTACAACGTATTAGTAAGGTCTCATTCAAACTACAAAATGTGGCGCATTATTATTACATGATCTTAGTATTCGGTGTTTGAAATTCCATATAGAAATCCCTCTTTACTTCAACTTTCTGAAGCAGCAATCAAATCTATTCATCATACAATGTCGCTTTCCTTTTCTACTTGATCACTAGGGTTGAGATTCTCAAATTCAACACGAAATTCTATTTCAAAATTTGTAAACTAGCAACAATTAAATCTCAACTGCATCATGAAAATTTGAACAAAACATAGTTAAGGAAAGAAATGTAGAAGATATTACTAACCTTGACTCGCCAAAGCTCGCCTTCGATTAGATCATCTCAAGAAACCCTAATTTCCCTCCGAATTTCTTCAAAAATAAAGGAGAACATTCTCTCCCAAACACCCAATGGCTCAAATTTCAAAAATTGCTATCGTTAGGACCCTAATTATATCATAATTTTAGAGAGGCTAGGGTTTTGATGATCCGCATTCGAGATATTTGGGGGGTTTGGGGAATTCGATTTGAAATAAGCGAAGCGGGTCGAAGGCTGAGATGCGGTTTTTGTGTGCACGTGAGAAAGAGACAGAGAGACATCCGTATTGAACGCATATAAGGTGGTCAGCCATGGGCCATGACCCACGGACGCATGTCTGCAGCGTGTAAATGGGAAAAGCCCAAAGCCCAAGAATGTGGCTGTTTGTTTTTATCTCTGTCCGGATCAGTACCTTTATCGAAAATAAGAAGTATTGAATAGATAATAAAAAAAATCTTGAATATCATATTGAGGAAAACATTATTCAAAAGTTATGATTAAGGTTGGTAAATGGGCTGAGCGTGCCCAACCCGGCACATGCCGGGCACGACTCGAGTGAGCTGAGCCGTGCCCGGCACCCCGACTCAGGCCCGAGCCGAGGTTGCCTGTGCCTTGGGCATGGCTCGGCAGCGTTATAATTTTTTTTTAAAAACACCCATTAAGAGAGTCGTTGGGAGGTTGTTTGCAATTTTTTTCAGAGAGCCGTCGGAGTCTGCTTTTAGTGCAGATGGTAAAGTGCTCACGAAGTGGAGAAACACAATGGCGCCAAATACATTGAAAATGTGTGTCTGCTTGAAGAATTGGTTAGACGCAAAAGAAAGGGAATAAGAATTGGCCAATGAAATAGTAGTAGAAACCTCACTAGAAATGATTGAAAATAGACTTTTTATTTTTCTTTTCAAATTGTAATATCTACATTTATTGGGATTTTAATGTATTTTCTAAATTATTTTTTGTGATTTTTAACTCATAAATCTCTTGGAAAAAATATTAAGAACAAGTTGAGAGTGACGGTCAGGATCCTCTCCCCTCTATTCGGGTTTTGTATGATTTCTAAAGAGATTTATAGAGCAATTATATCAATATAGTGAGATTTAATATAATAAAAAAAATTTACTGTAATTACTTCTTGTTAAATCTAATTAAATGGAGCTAAGTAGTCTCCTAAACTTACTTAATAATAAATTAATTTTTTAATTAAACTTTTTTTAATAAAAATGAGTTGGCACAGCCCGATCCGAATATGGCACGTGCCTGACGGGCCGAGTCCGGGCCTAAGCCCAGACAGGCATGCAATTACCAAGAGAAATTATTACAATTCTTGACTCTAAATAAGTGTCAAATCGTGTCAAAACTAATAGAAGCAGTCCAAGTATTTGAGTATAATCGAAATTCAAGATTGCCAAATACCCATACAATAGATAAGACAGAAGCATTGATTTAATGGAGTTACAATTAAAATAGTATCAACTATAAAAGTATAAAGCTCTAAAAAACCTTCGTAAAGACCAAGATCAACTATATTTAAGTTCGAAGGCAAAAGTTATGATTGCTCAAAGTCACGAAGAGTGGATATTATGCTATGCGGTAGTATCAATTTCAAGCCAATATTTACTGGAAAACTTTGATATGAAGAAATTATAGAGTTTTGAATTCTTTTTTCAATAGTACTTGAATCACTTCAATTAGACTTCAGGAGAGAAAGTTATAAAGCTTTTAATATGGACCGGTCGGGCTACCAGTTACCCATCAATGGCAGGGTGGTGCCATCAATAGTGGAGTTGTTTGAATGATACCATTGTTACAAGAAATTGAATCCCTATTGATGGCAGTTGACATCAATAGAGGGACAGGTCTAAGACGTATAAAAAGAGCTTCTTGAGTGTTTTTTGACTTGGAATTCAAAGGAATTTATTGGTAACTAATTGTAAATGGTCAATTGGATTAAAGATTAGTGGATAGAATTAAAAGAGAATTTTAGGATTTATTTGGAGAGATAAAATTTTATTTATATGCCATCATTTTCAACAAAAGGTTGATTGAGAAAAAGAACTTCTCCAGGAGAAAAAAAAAAGAAATTGTTAGTTATTCAAGGATATCCATCAACATCTCAACCTGACAGACGATGATACTTATATAGAAATGTCACTCGTTGTTATTTTCACAATATTCAATACTTATAGGTCTGGTTGTGAGATGATAGTTGTTACTATATTTGAAATAACTAAATGTAATGTTATGTCTGAATTGTCTGGTAGAGAAATCTGATCTGAGGCTATTGATTTAGTCGTGGTTGTTGAGCGACTGTAATCAAATCGTTGTAACTGACTTAATTATGTTGTAATTTTTCCGTGATTTCTCAAGTTTGGATTTTATGTGTTAAAAATCCTTAAGTCTAATCTATTTAATGATTTGATATTTATTTTGTTCTTGTATGAATGATTAAATGTATTTGATTATTAGTGCTTGATATCCATTATTTAACACACACTTCAGCAGTAACTTGCTTTTAAGTCGGTAAGAAAAAATAATTTTTTTGGGAGAGAGAGACTATTTTACGATCAAGCCCTCAGTACATGCATTCATACATAATGCTTATACAAAGTGGTAATGAAATGCATAATTTATACAAATATTTTCATTTTTTCAGTTTGATTCGATCCATCCATTAGTATAGCTATTTCTTCAATTACAGATATTTTTGGAACACCTCTAAGAGAAGAACAAATAATCAATTCCAGCTACTCAAAATGAGATTTGCATGTGCAGGTATACAAAAGTGGAATTTCATCTAAATAATAAGACATTGAAAAAAAGACTTACATCAATAATTCAAACATATCAATTTTCAAGTCCTCTAAGGTTGTGTTTGTATATCAAAGATGAAGTGTCTTAGAGTGTTTTTAAAGTGTGTATTTTGGAGTATTTTGGTGGTACGTATTTTGAGGTATTCTTACCATGGGTTTCGGGGTGTTTAAGTATCTGTCTGCGAGTTTAGTTTCTCATATACTTTCATGTGTTCTATAAACATATAAAAAACAAAAATTCCCTTCTATATAAATTATGTTTAAATTGAAATAAAATATTGTTCTTTTGGACCGGTAATACATCTCATTACATTATCACTTGTTTGCTCATTCCGCAATCGAATTAATTATTTTCTCTTAATATAGAAAAAAAAAATCCTTTGGAATATTACTAAGTTTATTAGAGATTTGCGTCATAACTTTTTGAGATTTTGATTGAAAAAATAAATAACAAAAAAAAAACAATGATATGATAATTTAGATAATCTAATAGAAAAATTAAAAATAGAAAGTTAATAAATCATACTCACCTAAATTAAAAAGAAATTCTTAATTTCTCCAATAGCAGAAGAGATCAAATTGGAATCGAGTTGCACTGTAAAATCTTAAACTCTCTCTTTAAAGAAAAAGATTTTTTTTTTCTTTTTGCACAAATAAATAGCGGCTCTTTTTTTGAAAAAGAAAGCAACACAAAAAGAAGTGGGAAAGATAAGATTATAGGAGAGGTTGGGATAGGAGGCAACGTAAAAAAAAAAAAAAAAAAGTGAGAAAAGAAAAGGATGCGGGATACAGTTAGAATGAGGATAGTTTTGGATAAAAATTCTAAATACTCCAAAATACTCCAATTTAGAGTGTTTTGAAAAACTTTTTAAAATACATATCCAAGTGTTTTGGGGTGTTCTGAGAACACCCAAAACACTTATCTAAAAATTCACAAGCAAGAGTTTTTCAGAGCACCTTATAACACATCACTTCAAAACACTTCATAACTAATCTCTTAAACATAGCCTAAATGTATTTGGGAAAAATCCACGACAGATGAGCCTTTATTTCTTAAAAGTACTTGAATCAGTAAGTGATAAGTATATCAATTTACAAATATACAAAGGAAGATATTTAGGGGAAAATACAAAAACAGAAGAAATTAGTTATGAAAATATCTTAAATAAATCCCAACCAAAGTACAGGGCATCACAAGAAGGTGCTTATACTATGAAGACATCAATCTTGAGTACAATTACCACCGAATCATAGTTAGTTGCACAAACAGACACTATTAACTAATTTTGTATAGTAAATTAAATTATTAGCATATTTTTTAATAAAACATTGTAATACCAATAGTTATTCCATACCAATTTATTTATTTTATTCCAAATATTTTTTATAACTTCTCAGTGGCTCCATTCAAGCTAAAATATAGCAACTTAACAAGTGACATAATTCTCACTTATTCAGTAAAATCTATGACCAAACTACTCCTTATCATGGGAGTTTCCAAAGGATCAAACCATTTTTCCTAGTGAGCTCACTTTTCAACTGAAAATCCGAACAAAAAAAAAACTATCTAGTGGGCTCACTAGGAAAATTGGTGTGCTCCTTTGGAAATTCCCCTTATCATCACTTGGTATATCCAGTTGGTTTAGATCCATCTCCATTCGTTTCATCACAACATCATAATCCACTGTAAATAAGTAACCAATTAAAAAAGTATTAACTATGAGAGAAAAGAATTCTATTTAGATTGAAAGTAAAGTATTATTGTATTAGACTATGATGTAATATATTCTGCTTATGAATAGGTATTTGTACTCTCTGTATTTCTCTTTGTACTTTTTTTTATAGTTCTACCTATATAGTGATGTTAAAATCGTTTTAATGGAGTGCGGGGGAGTGTTGCTTACCGTTTCTTATAAAAAAAAAAAAAGAAAGAAAATAAAGTATTATTCACTTTGATAAAAAAAAAAATATAAATCTTTTTAGCACTTATTTTTGAGTCAAAAATAATTGTCATGTTGAATGGTATTACATATATTTAATGACCTATCTCTCCTTGTATTATGATAAAATATTATTTTCGTCAAATTCATCATTTAAATTAGCGAAAAATGAATTTACATTTGACCCTTCTCTCTCCAGTACTCTTAACTGGGAAAATAAAGAGGATATTTTGAGTATTACTGTTTTTTAATGTCTGAATGAAAAAGCAAATTATTATTATTTTTTTTACTAATCCTTTTGCACAAACGTGAACAATTACTAATAACTGCTTCTGTAGAGTAAAATATATTATTATTATTGAATGTAATAATATTAGGTTAATTACAATTTTCTTTGGTATTGCATTGATTTTGTTAATGTTGAAATTCCTTTTTTCCAAAGTACCAAAACTCTGAAGTTATGGTGAGCATGAGGGTTGAGGAAAATTATTTTATACTTTAATATGCTCCTGCAGATTGAAAGCACATTTTGAATAGAAACTAGAGCTGACCTGAGTTGCTCTGATACCCTGTTGAAATCCCTTCCACTGCACTAAAATTCCGAACTTTGATTCGGGTATTGGGTCGGATTTCGGTTAGTTTATTTTTCGGTTCGAGTCGGATGGAGAACCAAAATTTGATTCGGGTATTAGGTCGGATTTCGATGGCATTAGTGCTAATCGAGACTGATCGAAAAAACTGAATTGTTATAATTATCTGACCCATTAAGCCATTAATCCTACCTCACCCATAACTCTAATCCTCTAAATACTGAACATCGCATGCTCCGAAACGACGGAGCCTCCGATTCTTGACTCTCGCTCCCTCCACGTAATCCCAAATCCTTCTCTTTATTATTGTTAATTTTTTTAATAAATAGGCCAAAGCCCAAGCTGCTATTTTTTTAAAATGCAAATGGGCTGTGGGCGCAAGCCCAAAAAACTGACCGAACCGAATTTTCGGTTTCGGTTTTGGTTCCGGTTCTTAATGGGTTTCGGTCAGTTTTAATTTCGATTTCTAATTTAGATATTCGGTTTATTGGGATTTTTCTATATAAATCCGAACCAAATTGACTGATACTCAGCCCTATGCATAGCATGATATATGAAAGTTGTTACGAGCTTATGGTTAAAGAATGAGATGTTACACGTATCAAAAAGGTTGTCCCGCGAACTATATACTTTGATCCCTACAAGAATGGCATGAAGGGAATGCTTCAATACTAGAACTACAGCAATAATAGATTAAGCTTTGATGGCCAATTTTTTTTTTTTTTTTTTTTTTTTTTTTTTTTCGTTGTTGTTGTTGTTGTTTAAGCATAGGGGATCAATTCTTGATGGAGATTTTCTATTTATTCTGGTTATTGCTATCGTGTTGAATATCAGTAGCAATTAAGCTTCATGTTTTCGGCGCTAGCGTGGCATTAGTTGCAGGGTGCATTCAGAATGATCCAAGTATCTCCTCGTAGCGTGATCGAATAATAATTTGCAGTCGGATTTTGAATGTGATAGAGGGGCTTTTACATATCTTTCCCTTACATCTTTAAAAATTAGAATTCAGTCCCGCAAATCTTCATATTTATAATTTAGTCCTCCAAATCCTTTAACTTACCACAATTTAGTCATATCTTCCGACTTCCTTCTCTCTTCCTCTTCTTATTGGGTTCTCCTCTCCATTCTTCTCCTCTAAGAGGAAGGAAGAGAGAGAGGAGAGAAGAATGGAGAGAGGAATCCAATAAGAAGAGGAAGAGAGGAGGAAGAGAAAAGAGAGGATTAAAGTGAAATAACTCAAAAGTATAACAGAAAATTCGGACAAAAAATATGACTGGGAGACTAAATTGTCATAACTTAAAAGATTTGTGAATTAAATATTAAATTCTAAATATGATGATTTGGGAACTAAATTTTAATTTTTAAAGATGTAAGGGACAGATATGTAAAAACCCCTATGATATATTTATCTTTTGCCGCTAAATCAGACCTCAATGAGTCATTCAGACCTTGGCTGGCAAATTGGCATGCCCATTTATCTTCGTCCACTCCAGAAATCAAACTCAATTATATTGGAAGTTGTATGATTGTAACGTTCACCAATTTATAAGTATCATCATCTGTCTCCACAAGCGCGCAAACTTCTTGTGAATGCTGCCCACAAGCAACGGCACAAGTAGGGCTGAGCAGAGAAAACTGAACCGAATCGAACCAATCGGTTCGGTTTATTCAGTTTTTTGTTCTGTTCGGTTTAAAAACTATTCTGGTCAGATTTCGGTTACTTTAGCTCAAACCGAAACCGACCGAAAAAACCGAAATTTTACAATTGTAATTTATTCTTTATTTTATTTATTTTCAAATATGTTTTTCTTTTAAATCTTCGATGAAAAATATATTATTGTTATTTTAAAAAAAGAAAAAAAAATAGAAAGAAAAATTATTATCTTTCTTATAAAATACAAGTATTTATCACATATTTAGTTTTAAACCCAAACAATCGAAAACCGACCGAACCTAACCGAACCAAAAATTCGGTTTCGGTTTCGGTTTTTTTGGAAGTTCGGTCGGTTTCGGTTTCGATTCTGCTAATTCGGTTTGGTTTTTGTAGGAGTTTTTTCTCCAAAACCGAATCGAACCGACCGATACTCACACTCGGCAGACGAGCCATCTTATCCAACCAACCTCAATTTCTAGACGCATTCATCTTATCGAAGCGCGAAACTAGAAACAAGAAAATTTTGGATCTTTCTGCCTCCATAATTTTAGTCTCCGGATCCAACGAGAGACGAAGGTGAGTCTAATTAGACAAACGTGAAGGTTGGATATCTTCAATAGAAGTTCTCAGTCCACACGCTTGATAAACGACCGACAGACTTGAGATGGTCTCACATTTAATACTCTCGCAACCATCAACATTATGGTTATGTAAACAAAGTTGAAGTCTACCTCGACTGGATCTTTTTCCAAGATGGAAGATTTGCTGGACCATTTCAGCATTATATCAAAATAATAGATGATTAATTTTTGGGGTATTTACAGATCTGTCCCTTGAATCTTTATAAATTATAATTTAGTTCTCCTTTATATTTAGGATTTAGTTTTTCAAATTCTTTAACTTACTACAATGTAGTTCTCCAGTTTATATTTTGGTCCGATTTTCATATTTTACTCCTGATTTCCTTCCCTTAATTCCCATTCCCTATTTTCCCTCTTTTCTTAGTTTTTATTGGGTTCCGTTCTTCTCTTCTCTCTCTATTTATTTATTGGGTTCTGTCTCTTTATATTGAACCAAATGTATCATTCTCTATTAAATATATTAAATCTTTAAGTCTCGATATAAATTCATTTATTAGGTTCTCCCTCTCTATAGTGGATAAATTCATTTCTAAATTTAATACATTTAGTAGAGAATAATACATTTGGTCTCAATATAGAGAGAGAGAACTAAATAAGTGAATAGAGAGAGAAGAGAAAAAGAAGGGAGAACCCAATAAGAACTAAAAAGAGAGAGAGAAGAGGAATTAAGTGAAGGAAATCAAGGGGTAAAATGAAAAAATCGGGTCAAAATATAAACTGGGGAACTAAATTGTAGTAACTTAAATGATTTGAGAGACTAAATTCTAAATATGAAGATGTGGGGGACTAAATTATAATTTATAAAGAAGGGACAGATCTGTAAATACTCTTAATTTTTTAGAATAAAGCTAAATCACAGGAGCTTGGTGAGAATTAATTTAGAAAAGATCTTAACAATAACGATTCACTTTATTTCACCTTTCTATTAAGATTTGGGTAATGGGTCTTAGGATTTAGTGCAACATCCACTTTAAAAGGATCCGTTAATTGTGCTGGCATTCAGCTTGCAATTCATGTGTTTCCCATTCAACTCTGTGTCTCATTTTCCATCGAAGTTCTATGCAAGTTCTACCAAGTTGCTAGTCAAATTCGTTTAGTTCGCGTGCTTGCTTGAGGTAGGTTTTGCTTGAGAGACTTACTCGCTTCCTCGACTGTGATTGACTATTGCATTTTTAATTCTTGAGTTTTCTTTATTCGTGTATGATACGCTGCCTAAAAATTCCTCGAGTTTAAAAATGTTGGTTTTGTGCTAGATAGGGCTTAGCAGAAAATCGAAAAAACCGAATCGACCTGCAAAACTGAACCGAACCGAACCGAGCCGATTGATTCGGATTATTTGGTTTTCTGTTTGGTTCAGTTTAAAAACCGAAATTAATTACGGATTTCGGGTCGGATTTCGGTGGCATTAGCTCTAACCGAAACCAATCAAAAAAAAAAAAAATCAAATTTTTGCAATTGTAGTTTTTTTTTTTTTTTATTTTCAATGTGTTTTTCTCTTAAATTTTTAATGAAGAACACGTGATTGTTATTTTAATAGGTAGAAAAAGAAAAAAAATAGAAAAGAAAATTGTTATCTTTCCTACAAAATACATGTATTTATTATATATTTAGTTTTAAATCCAAATAACTGAAAAACCGACCGAACCGAACCGAAAATTAGGTTTCGATTCTCTTGGGAGTTAGATCGGTTTCGTTTATGATATTTTGGTTCGATTTTCGACTAAGATTTTTTCACCCAAAACCGAACAGAACCGAACCGACCGATGTTCATCTCTGGTGCTAGATGTAGAAACTAACACTCTTAATTCTTCAGAAATTTATATACAAAAACCCCAACATAATCACTCTAACCAACATTGCATCGTATAGGTACATCATTATCCTCTCTCTTTTTTACTTAATCTTACCACGTACGATCCGTGGTGTAAGCATTAAGCTTCAAAATAGTTGCTATGCATGAGCTCTATGACACGAAACATATTATGTTTGTCTAAGTTTTCAAATGCATTCGAAGTTCCACTACTCCCTCATCTCTGCTACCCAACGCCCCCTGTTTTCTGCCTCCCTCTCCACACCTCTATGCCCAGAGATAGTAATAAACACGATCATAGGCCAAAATTTGGCCCTCTCTAGAAAATTTTTATATAGAACGAGTCAAAATTTGGTCCGTAAATATATCTATTGCCATCTCTACCCTCTCATTTCCACCTCCACACTCGCTCTTCCCCTCCCTTACCCTATGTCTCCCTCACAACCTCCCCTGCTCTCCCCTCCACTGATACCCCAACCAGCTCCGTCTCCTTCTTTTGTTCTCCTTCAATTATCTCCTTCTTCTTGTGCCATCTCCTCGTTGACAATGAGTTGGTTAAGAAGAGGAAGACAAATTTGTTTTTTTTTTAAAAAAAAAATAACTAACTAATAATATTAGGAAAAAAAATTTGAGGGCTATTGGCAATTTGGTGAGTGCACTTAAGCTTGTCCATCTTCTCTGAGAATGTGTCAGTTCATAAACCAATATTTGACTTATTCTATTCAAAATTTTAAATTTGAAAAATAAAAATTTATTTTTAATTTAAAATTTTGAAATGCAAACTCGTTCTTCTTGTTGAGGGAAATTATATCCATGCACACTACTTTGCTCAAGACACTTATTTTTAAAACTTTTAAAAAATTACAAGTTTGCAATTATTTTTAGACTAAGTTGTCTTTTTACAATTTACTAATTGAATATTAATAACCAACCGAATTGAATACTAATACTAATCGAGTATTAATATCTTACTGGCTTTTATTTATCAGTATGAAATGAGATGAAAAAAAAAATAGAGAGACCGAGTTAGAATTGGAAAAAAAATAATTAGACCGGTTGAGTAATTTCCAAAGAAGCACACCATATTTTTAAGTGGGCTCACTGTCTAACGTATTTTCGTCTTAACGATCCTTAAAAACTGGGCTCCCTTTCCATGGCCGTAAATGTACCTATCTTTTAAATGTCCTTCAGCTCGCGGGGTGGACTATCCTCAACTGCCCCTAACGTCACCGTCCCTCCCCACTCTCTCTTGAGTTTCGATCCATCCCCAATTCCAAAGCTCCAAACAAACCCTAGCCTCTCATCCCCCAACCTCGAAACCCAAATCCCCAAGCCCTATGGACTTCTACCATCGCCGCCGCAAGTGGATCCTCCTCCTCGCCGCCGGCGGGGCCTCCGCCTACGCCGCCTACCGGATCTACAAGCTCCCCTCCGTTGTCGAGAGGCGGCGTAAGATCTCGAAGCTCGTCGCAGCCCTAATTGCTCTCGCTGAGGCCGTGTCGTCCTCTGCCGACACCATTAGCTTGGTGTCTTCGGATCTCAATCGGTTTCTGCGGTCGGATTCTGATGATATTCCGGCGAGCTTGAGGCAGCTTTCGAAGATCGCGAGGTCAGATGAGTTCGTTGGATCGGTTTCTAGGGTTTCTGAGGCGTTGACGGTGGGGATTGTTCGAGGATTTGTAGCGAACTCGAAATCTAGTGGAGGAGCTAAATCGGAGTTCGCTGATCGGATTCTTGATAAGCTGTTGTCCTCTTCTGGTACTGGATTCGCTTCCGTTGTTGTTGGCAGTTTTGCTAGGAATTTGGTGATTGGGTTTTATTCCGGTAGATCGAATGAGGATTTGGATTCGGGATCCGTGCCGAGCTGGGTTCAGTTGATCTGTGGCGATGAGAAGTGCAGAGCTCTGATTGCTAATTGTGTGCAGTTGTTCGTGAGCACGGCCGTTGCTGTTTTCTTGGAGAAGACGATGCATATCAATACATATGATGAGTTTTTTGCCGGAATTGCAAATCCTAATCATGAGGCCAAGGTGAAAGAACTCTTGGTGTCGGTTTGTAATGGTGCGGTTGAAACTCTGATCAAGACTTCTCATCAGGTCTTGACTAATCCGGACTCGAGTTCTTCAGTGAATGGAGCTGAATTGGAACGAAAAGAGGCAGATTTGTCAATAGGAAATGATAAGAGGAGGTCAATTGACATGAAGGAGCAGAGTGGTGGGTGGTTCGATCAGGTGTCGTCCACATTGGCAGTTCCGAGCAACAGGAGCTTCGTTCTTGATGTCACTGGGAGAGTGACGTTTGAGACTGTGAGGTCTTTTCTTGAATTCCTGTTGTGGAAACTGTATGATGGTGCGAAGAGAAGTGTCCATTCAGTTCGTGAAGGAGCTGTTGAAAGGGGGATCGAGGTGGTGCGGTACTTGAGTGCCAAGTCCATGCTGGTTGTTACAATATGCCTTGCCTTGTGCATGCACGTGTTGGCTGGGACGAGGGTTTTGTTGCCAGCTTGATTTGGGTATGATATCCTCCAACTAGTGTTCAATTTGTTTATTTTTCAAGCATATACTAATATTAGAATTCTTTATATCAAATGCCTCAAAAATGTATATATCTTGTCTATATACATTTCTTGAGAGCAGAGATCAAGGTGTATTCTGATTTTAATGAAGGTTGATTAGATTGTTCCGATATTAACTTTAGTGATTAAATGTATATTCGTGTGATTAGTTTTGCTTTTTCTTTTCTTTTTTAAGAAATGATGGTATCAGCCAACTTACATTAAGATAGGTGAAATATGAAAATGATTGTATCTCAATGGAAGAAAATGATACATTTGGTGGTGCTTTGACACAAAGACAAAGATACATGCTGAATTTAATTTTGTTTAATAGTCATTCTTTATAGTTATCTTTATTGTCTAATGCCCTCATTCGTTCCTTTTAAAATGGGAAATGTACATGGAGATAATTTCTTTTGGGTGCTCTCAACTCCAGAAGTTCTCTCATTTGGAAACACGTTAAAGTGCTTATTGTCCAAGGTACGCAACTTCAAATTTACATTCCTCGTAACATATATCAATTACACTCTTTGATTTCTTTGAATAGTTAGAGGTAGATATTCATGCTAACCCGAAGCATAATTCTTTTTAAAAAAATATTATATCAGTAAATTTTTTTTTTCAAATGGACATGGGATGCTTTGGATAATATCACTTTGTAGAAAAGTATGAATTCATTCTTTGAAGCTAGTTCAAAGTCTGAGCTTAATCCCACTCATAACTATTTGAGTGATGAATGATGATTTGTAATCTTTCATTAGATATTTACTTCCATTACAACCTGCTTGCCCATTCATAAACCTCTTCAAGACGTAAGGTGGCCCATTTAAGTTTCTGAGCATGTTTCTGACTTACAGTATGTCATGTCACAACTCACAAATTATACATTGTATCTTGGAAACTGAAGGTTTATAGTAAAAAAAATCTAAACTATCTAGAGAATTGATTTTGAATGTGATTTTACCTAGGTTGAAACATGGAATTATATAGAACTTGGCCGCGTTAAGATTTCAATTAAATTTATGTTGTAAGGCACATAAATGACACGCCACATCTTAACCCTGTGGGCCTTGCAAGATATGCAGTAGATTCATGTTATTAGGTTTTATGTTCTCTGGAGAAAAATTTAGGAGGTTCGTAGTATCTTTACACCTAGACATTACTTTTCTAATCTAACATCATACTGACTTCAGAGCTGCATCCCAGCTGCAGTGCATCTCCTTAACTTGTCACAGATGAACTTCCTCAGTGATGTTGAGGACAAGAGTAGATTTCAGATTATATTAATTGAGCAAAAAACTATAATGAGGGGGATAAATTTGTAGGAATTGGATTTTTATGGTATTAATAGAAAAAGGGGATGATCTTTTAATTTCCTTGATGCAATGGAGAATCATATATCAATATAATAGAAACAAATGGAGTGATATATGAAGTCATATCTATAATCTAATAGTACCGTAGCCAGAAGAATATGTGGAGAGGTGCTTTTCTTAGTCTGACATGTCCTCTGGGGCAACTTATTCGGGTGACATATTTTTCTTTAAGAATTCAACAAATTATACTATATGGTGTTATCATTAGCTTCCACTATCACTTAATTAAAAACTGCCTTGTTAATAGTGTCAAGCTGAAACATCCCCAAACATCCTTCCTGCCAGTGCAAATATGATCCCATGTCCGATTACTATTGGTGCAAACCTAGTCCGATACAAGTCGAACGACTAGTTATTCTCATGTAATTATTTATTATTAATGTATCAAAAGATGAGGTCCCCTTTCTTTCTAGTTCTACATATATCTAATTAAATATAAGTAAAATATAAAATAAAATCAATTTTATATGTTTTAGAAACCTGCTGCAGCCAAATTTAACGAGGAGCAATGAGCACACTACATTCTCGAAATAATATATATGTGTGTATTTTTCCGAAAGTATCTATAAATGTTCGGTTCCACAGTGCTTTTAATCTCTATCATAGGATTTGTTGTTTATCTCTCTCTCTCTCATCAAGATTCTCTGCAACTTCTCTCTCAAGAATCAAGATCAGTTACTTCGTGATCACCATCCCTCGAAGAAGGAGATCATCAACCTCTTCTTTGGTGTTGCCTTCATCCTCACCCTCCTCATCACCCTCACCAACGCCCTCCCCTGCACCCATGCAGCAACCCAACCTCGCAGCAGCAACAACAACTAAAACTGTGGGATCGAGAACTCTCCAACTTCTTGCGCAGCTTTTCCATCGACTCCTCCGCCTAATTCCTCCTTACCTTCAACATCCTCGTCAGCCCCCCGACCACTGAATCCTCCGCCTCCCGTCAGTGCAGCGGGTGTCGACACAAGCGCTCGCACTTCCATGCTCGTCGAACCCTGTAAACTCTCTAAATATGTAAGAACGTTCAATTCTTTTTTTCCCCGCATTTTTCTTTATTAGACTGATGGTGATCTCTGTCACTTTATTGATTTTCTTGTTCTAATAAGTCAAGGAGTTAAAATTCATTATTTAAATTAAGTACTACTCTCATTATATTTTACATTATTTTTCTTTTCCGTGATAATTTTTGCGTTCTTTTATGTTTTAATGTTAGTTGTTACTGATCAAAGAGTTCCATTTTTTGTATAATTAGGGATATAACGAGAGTGATAATAATCAAGAATATTTAAATATCCATGACTTTGTAAATAATGGTTCATTCATGACCCCCACATTTGAGCCCTTGTATGAAGAGCCAAGAATTATAAAAATAAACTAATAAATAAAGTGAATATTGGAACAGCTTAAGTTACATGAGCTGTATTATTTCCATTTATTTCTGATAATATTTTTCTAATGTTTTCTTTTGGATTATGATCTCGATGTCTTAGAGTTCACTCATATCCAATTTTTTGGAATTTAATTTTTATTAGGTCTTCCATCAAGTAGATATAAAACTAACGGTTTTGAATATATACATTATGTATCTAGTTGATGAAAAAATAAATGAACTTCAAAACTTATGAAATTAATTTGATTTTAAACAAACTAAGGATGTAGAGAGGATGATTTAAGAAAATAAAAAAAAATGGATTACTAATTTCTTTCTATTACTTCATATAATTTATATTTGAACTGACAGCTTATATTCAGTAATTCCATAAATAATATTATTCATTGGAAGAAATTAGTGGCCCTATTATTTTCCTTCGTTCTTTCTATAAAAAAAATCAAGAGATGATAGCCATTTAAGAACACACAACAAGAAGTGATGGCCACTCAAAAGAACACATCAATTTATACGTAAACTTACAAAAGGTTCTCATGGCATTCTACTAAGTTTACAAGCACATACGGTACTAGCTATCTATATAGAATGTAACAGTAATAAATCTGTAGGCAGCTATGCCTTCATCATTTCAATGTGAAGGACTTTGGCCAAAAACGGGCTCACTCTCTGGTCATAATTTGCAGCAGAGACTGCTGCTCCATAAAATTGATTCGAGATCATCATTGGAATCGTACTGCACTTCATTAATGTTGGCATCCTTGAGCTTAAGCTTCAAGCAGCTGCACCTCTTCTTGTTCTCGGTGACTGCATACATTAGTAAGTGGGATGAGAATGGGCAGGTTGGGTTGGGCCGGGCCGAATCTATTTGGTATCCAAACTAAAATTTTAAATTTTGGACTGATCCAAAATTCAAATGGGTCATTGTTAAAAAAGTCTAGCTCGACCCACTGGAATTTGGGCAGCCCTTAAAAATCAAAACTGCAGATAAATAACAGTAAATTTGTAAAAGTTACACAAAAATGGGTCACTGGTAGTAACCCACAAAATAAGATCAAAGTCTAATCCCTAATAAACTACTCCAATTCCCAATTCTTGCAAGTTGCCAACAACTACCCCGCCCTTTTCTCCTCTTTTAGGCTATATATATATATATATATATATATATATATATATATATATATATATATATATATATATATATATATATATATATATATGAGAAAATAGGAAATTTACCAGCGGTGAAAAGAGTTCCTTCACCTCTGCTTAGGTGACCCAATAAAATTATTACACATAGCGCCACTCAATGTAACAAATAAAAAAATTTCTCTTAACTGTCCTTTCAGTGGCACCACCTGTAATAATTTTATTGGACCATCTAAGCGGCGGTGAAAGAACTCCCTTCACCGCCGGTGAATTTC
Source organism: Dracaena cambodiana (assembly GCA_036321105.1). Lineage (NCBI taxonomy): Eukaryota > Viridiplantae > Streptophyta > Magnoliopsida > Asparagales > Asparagaceae > Dracaena > Dracaena cambodiana. The sequence goes on from JAYEPQ010000005.1 coordinate 4,605,061, forward strand.
CTATTTACTCTATATGCACGCACGTGCATGTGTGTGTTAGGGTTAGGGCTAGGCTCAGAATTTGGGTCACGGCTTGGCTTAGGGTTTAGGTCAGGGTTTAGGGTTAGGGTTTGAGTTAGGTTTAATGTTAGGTTTCGGGGTTAGGATTGGGGGTTAGGGGTTAAGATTAGGGTTTGGGCTTACGATTAGAAGTTAGGGTTTACGATTAGGTTTGTGGTTTAGGGTTTAGGGTTTGGATTTGGGTAAGGGTAGGGTTAGGGATAGGGTTAGAGTTAGGGGTTAGGGATAGGGTTAAGAATTAGGGTTAGGGTTTAGGGTTAAGGTCTTGGTTAGGTTAGGGTTAGGGTTTGGGTCAGGATTTAGGGTTAGGGATTAGGTTTAGGGTTTGGATTTAGGGTTAGGGTTTGTGTTCGATATTAGGATTTGAGATTAGGGTTAGGGTTCAGGTTTGGGGTTAGGATTAAGGGTTAGTGATGCAGGACGGAGGCGAAATTAGGGTTAGGGTTTTGAAAATTATGGTTTTTTTAAAGGAATTGGGAAGAAAAGATAGATTGGGGAAAAAACTTACAGGATTTGGGAATCCACCCAGGCTCACGCCCACTCTCCATGAATCTACGAGGAAAGATTTTGATTTTAGCGAATTTCACGCCAGAGATTTCTCAAGAATTTTTCAAAATATTATTTATCTTCTCAATACTTCATACAAACCCATATATATAGGGAACTCTAACAAATAGAATTCTAATAGAATCCAAACTCTTAATCAAATCAAATATCTAGTAAAATCCAAATCCTAATAAGATCCAAAATCAAATCAAATCAAATATTGATCTCCATCAGTTAGGGGTTGGGGTTAAGGTTTAGGGCTAGGGTTTAGGGTTAGGGTTAGGGTTAGTGTTTGGGTTAGGGTTTGGATTTAGGGTTTAGGGTTGGGTTTGGGTTAAGGTTTAGGGTTAGTGTTAGAGTTAGGGTTAGAATTTAGGATTAGGGTGAGGTTAGGGGTTTGGGTAGGGGTTAGGGTTAGGATTTAAGTTTAGGGTTTTGGGCTAGGGTTAGGGCTTGGGCTAGGGTTGTGGTTAGGGTTAGGGTTTAGGGTATGGTTTTGGGTTATGGTTTTTGTTAGGGGTTAGGATTTAGGGCTGGGGTTAGGGTTAGGATCACAGTTTAGGGTTAGGTTTTGGGGCTAGGATTTAGGTTTAGGGTTAGGGATTAGGTTTGAGTTAAGGTTAGGGTTCAGGGTTCGGGTTTAGGGGTTAGGGTTTTGGTTGGGGTTTGGGCTTAGGATTAGGATTAGGGTTAGGGTTTTAAGTCAGGGTTTGTGGTTAGTGGTTAGGTTAGGGTTATTGTTAGGGTTCGGGTTAGGGTTCGGGTTTAGGGATCACGGTTAGGGTTTGGGGTTAGGAGTTGGGGTTAGGGGTAGGGCTAGGGTTAGAGTTAGGGTTAGGGTTAGGAGTTAGGGGTTAGGGTTAGGATTTAGGGCTAGGTTTTGGATTAGGGTTAAGGTTTAGGGTTAGGATAAGGGTTAGGGGTTAGAGTTTAGGGTTTGGGTTATGGTTTAGGGTTAGGGGTTATGATTTCGGTTTGGGTTTGGGTTAGGATTTTGGGTTTGGGTTAGGTGTTAGGGTTAGTGTTTAGGGTTAGGATTAGGATTAGGGTTTAGGGTTATTGTTATGGTTAGGGTTAGAGTTGGGGTTTAGGTTTAGGTTTAGGATTATGATTTGGGTTAGGGTTCGAGATTAGGATTGGGGGTAAGGGTTAGGGTTTGGGTTCGAGGTCGGGGTTAGGGTTTGGGGTTAGGGGTTAGGGTTCAGGTTAGGGTTTAGGATTATGGTTAGGGGTTAGGGCCGGGGGAGTGTTAGTGTTAGGGTTTAGGGTTAGGACTAGGTTAGGGTTAGGGTTTACGGTTAGGTTTAGGGTTAGGGTCAGGGTATGGGTGGGATTTAGGATTAGGGTTCGAGTATAGGTTTAGGGTTACAGTTAGGGTTTAAGGTTTGGGTTCGGATTAGGGTTTGGGTTTAGGATTAGTGTTGGGGTTTAATGCTTGTAGACATTATAAAATGTGAAGGCAAGAGATTTGAGTCTGACGATTTTAAGGGCAGATAAGTGAAAAGTAACAGTGATGCTTGCTTATGAGCTTGATTTGTCTGTCAAAATCTGGTCTTTTTTTTTTTCTCAGGTCCATGATAGATTCTTTTGAGATCATCTCCAGCAGGTTGCCACTTTTGGTGGGCATCGGTGGCTGGCATCCCACGTGGTCATGCATTCCATGTCTCGGGGCCATTTGAACAGGAGCTAGTGCCCAAGGGCTACCAGGCCTACCACCGCCAGCTGCCTGGTTTCATGAACTCAATTTTCAAATCATGAACTCTGGTCATTTACAGGTTGGAAATTTCTCCCCTTGTCTATTTTTTCTATTTTGCACAGAACTTGCATGTTAGAGTGGTTCATTATTTCTTTCATGCATACTTGAACGATAAATGTTTCTTTCACAACATTGGCATGAATCTTATGATTCATGGAGCAAGTTCCATGCCCTTGCCTGTATGACTTAAATGGTTAAGATAAATTTTTGTATTCTTATTTTAAAGGTTGAAATCCATTTCTTACGGTTTAGTGATCTCATGCGTCCTTTTGTCCCCCATATTCTTAGCATTTCAATTTGATTTTCGCAGATAACCTCCCTTCTCGAACTAATCTGAGAATAGGAGGGATTATCTGCTCGATCTATATGATCCACCAAACATAATAAAATCTGATAAAATACAGGAATGAGAATGGGTTGGATTCAAAGGTTAATTTTTGATCCGTCCTATTCATTTTTACTAATTCAAAAATTTGAATATAACAATCCAAAAATTGATCCTTAAACCCGTTATTCTAATCCCTAATAAAATAGGAGAGTTATGGGATGAATTTAATTTAACTGGGAGGTAACTTTTTAGTAATCTATCCTCCTTTGTTCTCTGAATAATTGGGTCATCTCAATTAGAAAGTGCCTCCTTAACACTGCATAGGTTGTCTTATTGTAAGCCATGGTCCCAATTATTCTAGGCCCCACACTAGCATCCTAATCCAACCACCAAACCAAAATATATCTCAAGCTTGTCTTTCATTTGTTGGTTGCTGGCTTGTTCTCTGATTGAACAGCTGAGCAATTGGCTAACCCTCCCTATTCCGTGATGTGGATACATACAAGTACATTAGGTGAATGTACCCCCAACCAAATCCATGTTATTGTTGTTGGTTGAGAAGAAATAAATGGGATACAGGCTCACATGAGGGACCTGCTCGCACATTTTGAATTGAATTCAGGGGGTGAATTAGGGAAATTCTAAATGCGTACCAATATTTTACTAGTGAGCACCACATACCACATATGGTAAAGCGATTTACAACATAGTGGAAAATGGTGCTCACTGGTAAAATATGGTGCGCATTTAGAATTTCCCGGTGAATTTATGGGGCGAAGTTGAAGCTTAAGGAGTAAATGGAAGATTTTATTATAGAGCGGTGGCCCTCTTCCTTAATTTGTTCATGTGTCGCCTTGTCGGCGACTCCTGATCTCTTTCATCTTCTCTTTCCTGCTCCCCTTGTGAAGGTACGTTGCAGTCTATATATAAGAGGTGTTGAAAGATTGGCCCTTGCTTTTGACTTAGATTCCGCTATCTTAATCATTCTCATGAAGTCGTCTAGTTTGGCAACGGATTGAGTCCACGCGTCCATCAGTAGAGCTAGATTTGAAATCTTTTGCATCTATTGGCAAGATATTGCTCATGCCAGTATCCTACAGTTACTGTGCATATTGTGCCGTTTTGGGTGTGAAGGGGCAGTGTAATTAGTTCTGGAGCAAGGAATTCAACAAACTGAAGCGGCCAATGGAAGAAGGAAAAATAGCCATTAATTTTTCATTGAAGTAGAATGAAGTAGTAGAACTACTTTATGTATTTGTTTGGCCAAAAACTAAAATGCAAATTAATTTTTCAATATAATAATATGGATCCTACATCATATGACACTCCTACTTTTCAATTTTATTTTAGGCCCTATTTGGATGTTAGATGTAAAGAAAATAAGGAAGAAAACATTATTTTAGGTCCTATTTAGGCATTTTCAATATAGCTGTAGTATTTGTATGTGAATTTTTTTAAAGTAGGAAGTAGACTAGAAAGCAGAAACATTATTATTTTAGTATTATATAAAATATTATAATAGTAATATTCTAGTTATTTCATGTACTTGATTTAATAAGTAATAATTAGAGTTAAACAAAATATAATATTTTACCTAGTTCATTTAGCTTCATAAGATCTTTCAACCAAAAATAAGGAGAATAAAAAAGAGAAAATAGAGTTGCCACATGAGATTTATATTATTTTAGTGGAAGTAACTTTCAATTTATTTTTTGATCAAATAAATATCTAAAGTAATGAAAGTAGCTTTTATTTCCACTTTACTTTTATGCAAACAAACACTCTCATATTATAGATTTTAGATGGATTAAGAGATAAAGTAAAATTTATTAATATTTTATTATTATTATTATTATTATTATTATTATTTTTTCACGAAGGCCCGTGAAGAACCGCACCGCGAACCAACTCGCAAATAGCCCTCGCTAGGCCCTTCTCCACTTTACCCTTCTCCTCTCATCATGTTGAATTGCATTGCACCTTAATTGGGTCAATGTAGGAAACAGAGAGCCGCGCTGAATAGGGAAGTATTGAGCATCAACTAGACCATGAGTAAGCATTTCTCGTTTTAGGCATTTCTTGTTTTAAAGGTGATTTAATATCATTTCAAGAAAACCCGTGGTGAAGAAATAAATATATATTTTATTTTTTTTCCATCTTTTCTTCCGAATCCGTTAAATAATGCTACTTTTGGAAATCAGGCTAGCTTTTAGTCAGGCCTTGCTCTTTTTTTTTCTTTTCTCAATGCAAGGAAGGTGCCTGGTAATTTCTGATTGTAAACACTTGTCATGGATAGTGGGAGACTGGGTCCGTCGCGTCCCTTTCAGCTCTTTTCATGCAGGAACTTGGAGAAGGGAGTTGCTGGCTGGGGATTGAATAGTGAACTACACATTCATTAGTGATCAAGTCCCAGACCGTGTTAGAAAAAACTGACCATGCTCCGAAAACAAGGTCTGCTCACTAAGAAAAAGTATGGTGCGCATTTAGCATTTCCCGAATTGATGCCACACAGCTTTGTGCTCCCTCATAATTTCTTGCCGCTGACAATGACGCACGAAAACTGAGACACTTGGGTGCACATGATGCGCCAGACTTCTTAAAGGCGCGTTTATGGCACGCAGCAGTACCCCCACCATTAACTGCAAACCTACCCCATATCCCTCAATCTCTCCCCCCTCCCACCTCGCAATCTTGACTTCCTCTCTCCCCTTTCCCCTTTAAATTCCAGTCTCTCCTCCTTCCATCCAATCAAATCCGAGAAACCCTTTCTCAGAGTCATGAAGTCTGCTCTCCTCATCACTCTCCTCCTGATCGCCGCGGCCACCGCTGCCTCTGCCGACAAGTCCAAAGGCGGGTGGTTTGGGCCGGGTGGTGGCGGGTACAACATACCTGGGTGGGGGAACCTCGGTGGCGGGTATGGAGGCGGGTATGGTGGGCCTGCTGGAGGGTACGCCCACGGCGGGGTTGTAAGGCCTTCTGTCGTCTGTACCGAAAGAGGCCCGTGCTACAAGAAGAAGCTGACATGTCCGGCCAAGTGTTTCAGCTCGTACAGCCGAGCGGGGAGGAACTATGGCGGCGGAGGAGGAGGTGGCGGGTGTACGATGGACTGCAAGAAGAAGTGTGTTGCGTACTGTTAGATCTGCTGCTTTAGTTTAGTTTATGGTATTTTACTATAAGCATTAAGTACTAACCGTTACTTGTTTCGGTGATGGATACATAATATATAGCCCGTAGAGGGAGGGCGTCTGTGTGCGTCCCTGTGTAATAATAATAATAATAATATATATATATATATATATATATATATATATATATATATATATATATATATATATATATATATGTGTGTGTGTGTGTGTGTGTGTGTGTGTGTGTGGGATGGATAAATAAGAAGGGGATTGTTTAGTAGTTTGATGATCCCTTCTATACATTTTTGGTGTGGTACGAAGCCTTTGTTTGATGTTCATAAGCACTTGGAACAGTTCAAATTAGCTTACTAGCCAGCCAAGTATTGTCACTTCTTTTCCTGTAGTAGCATGGCTTGGAAAGGGGTGTGCATCCATAAATCATTCATTCATTTTTTTTAGTCTGCTCTATTCAAAATTTTGAATTAAAAATAAAAATATCACTTTTCTAATTAAAAATTTTGTATAGAGAAGACTAAAAATCGATTTATGGAAGCGTCTATTACCATTTGACTTAGTACAAAAGTTAAATTAGGATTTATTACTAGAAATTTTGAGAGGAAGAAAAAAAATATTGAATTTTTATTGAAATTTAGAAAAAAAAATAAAAAGATAAATATTGATTTGGGAATCCGTCTTGTGATTTCTCACTCACTCTCAACAAATTCATGATGAGATATTCAAAGTTTGTTTTAGAAATCCACTCAGGTGAATCTACGTCTACTCTCAGCGAATCCACAAAGAGAGATTTTAACATGTAAATTTACGTATACATATAGTTTTCATAAATTTTTTTTCATTTTTCATTTCGTGGATTGCAAGGCTTATTTATAGAAAATTTCTAATAAAATTCTATCAAAATCAAATAAAATCCTATCTGATTTTCAAAATCAAATAAAGTCATATCAGATCAAATCCTATTTGATCTGATTTTCAAAATTTTCAAAATTATATTAGATATTATTAAAATCCTATCTAACAATAAAAATAAAAATCTTATCAAATCCATCCCCCAAGTGAGGGTAGTGTGGCCAAGCAGTTTAACAGTGGGAGCAATGTGCAAGGGTGCGATTGAGCGTGAAATTAGGTCTGCTATTGAATAAGATGAGGTGAAGCTGCACCTTGGATTAGAGGAGCAGCCATCTTAATGTGTCATTGGGAGAGTATGCATATTTATTGACGCAGTGGAAAAAGATTTGGAGCCATGACGAAAGTGAGGAGGCATGTGCTTAGTTAGGAACACAAGCGGGCTTGTTATAGAGATGATCTGAATCCACTTGGTTTTTCATCTTATTGTCGTTAATACTCCATCATCTTATATTACATTACGTGTACCTTTTGGCTACTAAATCATTGTCCATGAGCTTTCCTATTATTTCCTCATTATAATTAACTAATTGTAATTCAAGTCTGAAACCTTTTCCAATATTATGATATATTATAATATTGGAAAATAAAATTATTATTTATTCAAGTATAAAGAGAGATTTGATTGCACTTTTGGTTTGAAAAATTATTTAGGTTGGTTTGGGGTGTATATTTAGCATCGTTATATATTACAGTCAGACCCCCTGTAGTATTTGGGGTGTCTAACTTAACACTCTTGAAGTTTGAAACTCTCAAAAAAATCCCCTGGATTTAATTATTTTCACTCTCCTTTTTTATTTAAGTACACTCTTATTTCTCAAATTCTTATTCTACTTTCATCACTCCCTTTAACCAGCACATTTCCTCTCCTTTTTTATTAAAGGGTAAAATAGAAATTTGAGAGATGTTGTTAGTTATTTTCTTCATTTGCAAAGTGATAGGTCGACCCAATGTAGTGAGACTAATGTTAGTTGTAAAGTGGATTGTAAATTAGAGTTTATTACTGATGAGATATGTGATAATCAAATAGCATGATTATACATATATCCTTGTAATCTTGTTTGTTTATTGATATATATTTTGTTGAACCCCTAGGATAGTATCCTAGGGAGGAGATGTGTGAATGGAGTCGTACATGGATTGAAAATTTGGTTTTGTGATTGTTATCGTGAATTCGGCAATCGATGGGCCAAATAAGAAACCATGGGTGACATTTGGTGTGAGAGAGGCGGTCAAGCAAAATTGGAAAACGGAAGTAGTGTAAAGGAATACAAAAGAACATACGGGTCAAAGAAATGTACTTGTCTTTTCATTTTAAAGGGTTAGAAGCTCTTTTTGCATATAGATGGATGGGTGGATAATCACTCGGAACATCTTGAGGGTCATTCATATGCTGATATATTGTTATCTAAGAAGTAACTTGTTAATAGATCAGGTCCGGTCAAGAGACTTAGCGGCAACATTAAAAAGGAAGGAAAATTCATCTTGACTGTGCAACTTGGTGCGCTACAAGTACGCTGAACTAGTGAAAGAGTTTAAGGCAGGTTGTGGAGCCCAACATTGCAACTCAAGAGATTATTATCGATCCATAGTACTTTCAAACGCTTGATCCTTTAAACTCTTCATCTTTTACAATATATGTCTGATTCTTTTGTTAAATGCTTATGATTCTATTGTTCCCTGATGCTATGTGTTCGCAAATTTTTTAGAGTGTGACTTTTTATGTGGTAATTAACTTTTATATATTGCATTGTTGTATATTTCTTTAGAGGAAAAAAAAAAAAAAAAAAACTGTTCTTCAAAAACTGCCAAGAGAACATGTCTAATCGGCTATTTGAGGCCGACTATGGTGAGGATCGGACGGCTTGCACGCGCCGAGCATACCAGCGTCCGGCATGTGCACACTTTGCGGAGAGTTTACACTTGGGAAAATTCTAAATGCGCACCACACTTGACTTAGTGACCATGGCCTCACTTTAAAATATTTACAAGTTTGTCATTTATTTTTTGATAAAAATGAACTTCACTCTTTTTTTTTAAGCATCATAACCTTTCTTCTTTCTTCTCTAATCCATCAGAAAACGCCCGAGGAGAGCCTGCAGGTAGAATGGCGGAGGGGTTCGGGGTAACCGGACGAATGATAAAAGGAGAACACGGTCAATTAGGGTTAGTGTTTACTAAGAAGACAAATTTGGAGAAGAAAACAGTTATGAGAAAAGTAATGGGTTAAAATGGAAAGACGGGTGGTGCTCATCGAGAAAAACACTCCTTTTTTTAAAGGTTAGATTGTGCTCACTAAGCATATGGTGCTCACTAAGTCAAGTGTGGTGCGCATTCTGAACTTCCTTTACACTTGAAACCCTTTGTTCACAACTGAAACACTTTGGAAGGATCGTCGTTTTCGTGGACGCTGAATTTGTGCGGAGGAGGGGGCGTCAGTCGTTGAGAGAGGACGAGGGTTCACACGAGAAGATTTTCGATCGTGAAGAGGGAACTGGATTTACAAATTAGGGAGACAGTATTTTTTGGAAATTGTAGGTGTGCCCTTAGACAAGTTCAGAGTTTTCAAACTTCAATATTGAGTGTGCTCTTAGAACCGGAAAAATTGAGGCTGGGCTTTTAAGATCGGCATGATCTCAATCTGGTTTCAAAATTTGTCGGCCTAAAAAGTATGAAACCAACACTGAGACTGAGAGGTGATTAAAGAATCCCTCTAGCGTATATATTACTTCATATATATACAATATCACAATCAACATCCAAATTAGATTCTCGAGTCTAATCTCTAGCAATTAACTAATGATACAATTTGATATAACTCCAAGAAATCTTCATTAATTTATGAGAAACAAAATGCATGAATCACGGCGGGGGCTCTCCAGCTCGTGTTAATTTTAAAAGAAGGGGTGACGGTTCGATAATTAATAAACAATTTTCCTAAATCAATAGAAAATGTTGAACACGACTTCTTCTAGAATGAAGCCACTAGTGAAGGCATGTTACATTGGGAGTTTCCAAAGGAGCACACCAATTTTCCTAGTGAGCCCTATTTGGATTTCACTTGAAAAGTGGGCTCATCACGATGTGCTCCTTTGGAAACTCTCCTTATATTCAATTATTTTCTATGCGTAGTTCAAGAATAGCAATTTTTTTTATTATGAAAAAAGATTTGACAATTTGAGCATCTTAGCCCAGAATTGATAAAAAAGAAGTCAAATCCAATATTGATATTAGTTTATAAGATATTGCACCATTAATGGAACCTCAAAGAGAATACTTGAAAGAAAAATTCTTATTGAACTGCTAATATGATACTATAAATATAGAGGTGGGTTAAAGGGCCAGTAACAATACTATTCTATTTAGTTTTCTGAATTAAAAAAAAAAATTGAAAATTTTTTTTTTAATTTAAAATTTTAGATAGAATGAGTCTAGAATTGATCATGGACCTACTTATTTCCATTCCCTATTTAGATTTCGGTTAAGCTATAGAATAGTTTTTGTTTAGAGTTTTGATTATGCTATATATAGGGATTGAAATAGACATTCCGAAGAGTCAATTTTTAGTGCCATGTATTCAAAATTTTGAATTTGAAAAACAAAATTTCACTTTTAATTTAAAAAATTTGAATAGAACATATCAGTAATTAGCTCTGAACACGGCTATTCTCATCTCTCTCTCTCAACATAGTCTCAATCTTTGTATTTTAGGTACATCTCAAATCCACGAGTAAATAAACCCACCCGTACGTAAAGAGCGGAATAAAGGCAGATGGGGCTGCTCTATTTAAAATATTGGAAGCAAAAATAATATTTTTATTTTACTAATTCAAATATTAAAATAGAGCAAGCCCTACAGTTGATTCTGGAACCCCCCTATTCTCTTTCGCTCAGCCCTCGGTCCATCCTCACTACACTTGGCTTGTGAGCGAGAGAAGCAAATGTTGTAGGCTTTAAAGGAGATGGGATTGCTGGGGAAAGAGAATTTCGAGAGTTTCGTAGATCGGATCAAATCGAAGGTTCGATCTCTGAACGGGAAGGCGAAGGAGCCGAAATCATCGAAGCCGTACGCGAAAATGGAGAAGAGTTCAAGTGTCAAGCTAGCGATCACGAAGAGGAGGATGCGCCGCCTCATCGACGGCACCCTCAAGACCGCCGACCGCCCCGGCAAGAGATCGATCCCTTCCTAAATTTGGAAATCTATTTATTTACAACTTTTGTCAATTCTCTCTCCTTCCTTTGGTTTTTCTGTTTGAGAGACCAAAAAAAAAGTTGTTGAGATGGATAAAATAGTTAGTGTTAAGATTTTATTTTTGTTAGTTCCTGTGTGTTTTTTGAATTTTGTTTGATTATTTTTTAGGGGTATTTACTGGTTTGTCCCTCAAATCTTTATATATTATGATTTTGCCCCCCAAATCTTCATATTTAGAATTTTACCCCCCAAATCTCATAAGTTACAACAATTTTGCCCCTCTCTCTAACTTTCCCTAACACAGTTAAATATTTGACCATTTTACCCCTCTTTTCCTCTTTTATTTTCCTCCTCTCTTCTTCTCTCTTCCTCCTCTCTTCTCCTTTCTTCATTATTTCTCCTCTCTTCCTCCTCTCTTCTCCTCTCTTCCCTAACACAGTTAAATACTGAAAGAAGAGAGGAGAAAGAAGAGAGGAGAAATAATGAAGAAAAGGAAAAGAGAGGAGGAAGAGAGAAGAAGAAGAGAGGAGGAAAATAGAAGAGGAAAAGAGGGGTAAAATGGTCAAATATTTAACTGTGTTAGAGAGAGGGGCAAAATTGTTGTAACTTATGAGATGGGGGCAAAATTCTAAATATGAAGATTTGGAGGGTAAATCCATAATATATAAAGATTGAGGGACAAACCAGTAAATACCCCTATTTTTTATTACTGCTTTTGGATTTTGGGGGTGGTCAACGGGATTGGGGATATTAACGAGCAAGTTCGGGTAATAGGGTTGGCTTCCCTTTTCTATTAGTTAATAGAATACGTGTAGTATATAAATTGAATTAATGATAAATTCCATTAATGTTTTAACGTAACCATCGATAGATAGACATTTAGAGACAGTCCGGGAATAAAAACAATCTTTTAGGACATTGTAGGAGGGCAACTTCCTGGCAACTCCGAACCAAGTATAGGTAACAAAGGATTTTTAATTAAGTAATTATGTGCTCCAAGATAGGAAAAAGCTCTCATCCCTTTATAGAGATAAAATTTGAAGAATAAGTAAAAAAAAATTAATAAATTTTTTTTTCAAATCTCAATGTTTTTATTTAATTTAGAAATAAATTAAAATTTTTTGAAGTGTTTATTGAATTAAAATTTTTTGTGAAGGAAGATATGGTTGGCAAAGAGGGATATCTTAAAAATTGGAGGGAAGAGAAAAAGAAGGATAATTAAGGAATATAAAAGATGTATTTATAAATAAATCTCTGTTTTTGAATTTTATAGAATTATAATGAGAAGTGATACTTAGAAATTGAATTTTATAGAAGTATACTTAATGAGAAGTGATATTTAGAAACTGGAGGGGCACATTTAAAGATTTCCGAAAAAAGAAAAAAAAAAAATTAGCTGTCCTGTCAATTTTAGCATTATAAACGGATGAATGCATACTTTTGTCCCTTTCTGTTGATGGGAGGAGGTTAGGGTATAGTTTCAAGCCCTCACATATGCCTAGGGGTGAGCAAATTTCCGAAAAGACCGAATAAAACCGTAGAACCGACCCGAACCGATCGGGTCGGTTATTTCGGTTATCGGGTAGGGTCGATTTTTAAACTGAAGTTTTATTCGGCCTTCGGGTCGGATTTCGGTGGCGAAATCACCAACCGAAACCGACTGAAAAAACCGAATTCATCCATACCCGATCCATTAACCCATTAACCTAATACCCAAATCTTAAATAATTCTCGTGAATTTAGGTCTCCTTCGTTTCGCCTCTCGCCTGATCCCCGTCGTCCCTCCGCCTCCTTCCTTTCGCCTCTCGCCCGATCCCCCTCGCATGTCGCCCCTCCGCCTCCTGCTCCGCCTTCTGCTCCTCCTCCGCCTCCGCTAATCCGATCGTCATTCGAACTCGCCTCCTCCTCTGCCTCCGTTAACGAACTATCTCTCCAAAATTTGCTTAATCTTATGCCGATGATCGATGCGCCCCAAAATCTGCAGTCTTTAAGCATTTCGATGCGCCCCAAAATCTGCAGTCTTTAAGCATCTCGATTCCCGAAGGAACCTATGGTCGCATTGGTGAGTTTTATTTTATTTTATTTTTCTTGTTGAACTCCCTATTAAGTGTTCGATGAAATGGATCTGAGAATTTTTTTGTTTTTGATGCGAGTGAGTTCAGCGCCGAGGCCTAGGTTGATCGATGTTGGGGCCGGAGTCATCAACGCGGACTACCGTGGGCCGGTGGGTATCGATGTTGGAGCTTTCAGCTGGCTATGGACCGCAGGTAAAATGCAGATTTTTTTTTTTTTTTTTTTTTGTTTCTAATGGATGTTCTCAAGCTGAAACCGAAAACCGACCGAAAACCGAACCGAATTTTCGGTTCTTGTTTCGGTTATTGGTGGAGTTCGGTCGGTTCGGTTTCGGTTTTGTTAGTTCGGCTCGGTTTTCGATGGAATTTTTTCTATCCAAAATCGAACCGAACCGACCGATGCTCACCCCTACATATGCCATCTCTCATACCATACCCCGGAAACATTAATCTGGACTAGAAATATCTAACCTAGAGAGAGCTTTTTTTTTTTCCTCCATTTTTAATAGATATGAAATATGAAAAAGTTAAGTTTATCTAGATTAGAAATTTAGTTATTGAATAAGATTCAACTAAAATTTAGTTAAAATCCTAAAATAATTTTTTTTATCTTATTTACTAGGATATGTTATATATTGATTGTAAAACTCTGATTTTAATTAGAGAGATGGCATTGTGAAAAAAAATAAAAACATATAATTCGTTCTTTCCAAATATTTCCTTTGAGTGATTCGTAATAGTTTTCTTCGAGTGGTTCATGAGAGTGGACATGTGATTTGCCTAGATATAATCCAAACTCCTAGTTTATCCCAAAAATCTAATTTCTTCCTAAATTCTTCACCATAAACCTTAATTTCTCTTTGGTTCTGCATCACTTTCATTGGCTACAAAATCTCAACACCTACTCCCAATTGTTCCTTCATACGTAGATTCTCTGTGCTGTGATACAAGCAGCTCATTTCGTGAAGATCATCTTGTATTTTAGATCATGAGGAACTGCATTTTCTCTGCATGGGGAGTTTCTTTTCTCCTGCACATCACCATTTGGATGCTGCTGACCCAACACAAATGACTTTACTTGCACCAGCATCTCCTCGCTAATTGAAATGAATAGGTACCTTATTTGCAATTTGCGCAGATAGACAAAAGCCTAGAATAAAAAACAAAAAGAATAGGACAAAAAAAAATATAATAATAAAAAAATAAGGGACCTGTAATTAAGCAGCCAAGTAGCATGGCCACCTCTAAACGAAGGCATGATACACTACTATCTTTGAACCCTTTAAGGCGTCTAAAAACTCCATGTCCCGCCATAAAGAAAAGGGGTTTTTACATATTAGTCCCTTAAATCCTTAAAAATTAAACTTAATTCTTCAAATCTTCATATTTTGATTTTAGTTTCCAAATACTTTAAGTTAGTTCCCTTTGGTCTCTCTGAATAATTTTTAGTCTGAATTTCCTATTATATCCCTGAAAGAGAGAGAAATAAAATAACAATTATTTCCCTCCATTCCCACTTCCTTCTCTCTTCCTCTTCTTATTTTCCTCTTCTTATTGAATTCCCCTCTTTATTCTTCTCTTCTCTCTCTTCCCTCCAAGTTAATTTATCTCATCCTTCTTTTTTTCTTTCCCTAATCTTATATCAAAAGGAATCTTATATCAAAAGGAGAGGAAAACTTAGTAAAAAGAGGAAGAGAGGAGGAAATGAAAAGAGAGGGAAATAATTCTAGGAATATAACGGAAAACTCGGGCAAAAAATTACCAGAATAATTAAAGTGAAATAACTTAAAGAATTTGGAAAACTAAAATATGAAAATTTCAGGAACTAAAGTCTAATTTTTAAAGATTTAAAGAACTGATATATAAAAACCCCTAAAGAAAAGGGGCAATTTGGCAATAAATAACAAAGGTTAAGACTACCTAATAATAGCCCCCGACCATCTAAATCAGCTTAAACGAAATAAAATTATAAAAACTATACCAAGGGGAAAAAAATAAAAACTGAAGTGAGACACTATTGCAAGCTCAAAACAGAACAACTCAGCAAACGGGATACGTATGATCACTGATGATCAGGGGAGCTTCTTCATGAATTAGAGGAAGTAAAATTGTTTTGGATAATAGAAAAGTTAGGGCATTCAAACATTTCTTTTATAAAATTTCTATCAAATAATACTGCAGCCTAACCTAGGATCTTTGATGATCCAGTCAGTGAGCCAGGTCACGCTGATTATTTGGATATCTCCAAAATCGATTCACCTCCATAAATCGATAACCAACTCTTTGCATTGCAAATTTCCAGCAGCCCTACTGATTCCCAGCATACAAAAGACAACATGACTAAACCTTATATATCGCTTTACACATTCCTAAACAAGGCATCTGTGATATAGAATCGCCTTCCCCTCTCTTATGGCACACTCGTAAAGAGTTTCGGCCACATAACAAATGAGACACAAGATTTGTATGACCAGGCCGCTCATTTGATTATAAAGGGTACCATGAAGGTTGGTTACATATAATTGTCGAACACACAGATCAACAACCCTTGCCACAATGGAACAGAGATATTTGATAAAACAGGCAGAGATCATTATGTACAAAGCATCAGCAAACATAAAAGACATTTGCAGAGAAATAACTTGAGATAGAAAGAGCGGCAATGAAGTTTAAATCACGTACCAGAACCACCGAGGTAGATAGTAGATCATTCATCATCTATATCGTTGATGTTTAACCAATCGCTGGATTCTCATTCATCGTCTATATCATCGATGTTTAACCAATCACTGGATTCCTCATTCCGTGGATTAGTGGAGTAACCACTTTTCACTGCCAGTGAATTCTTCTGGCCTCCCTTTGAGTCTTTTGGTTCGGACTCTCCAATCTTGTTGATCGTTTTAGAGTTCTTTGATGGTCCATCATCATCATCTTCCTCTAGGTCACTGAAAGATACATCTTCGTCATTTCCCAATGGTACAGCTGCTCCTCTGGATCCACCAGCTTCACCAGTTTCCTCTTCCAACCAGTCATCACCATCCTCACCCTCCTCTTCATACTTTTGGATGGATATAGTTTTGGAGGTATCACTGCTAAAGTTTGTAGACTTAGTATGGATTGGTGGGTCCTCTTCAATGATAGACTTGTCAACTATTTTCACTTCAGTAGCCTCGACGCTGTGTTTTTCAGTCTCAAAATCGGTTATTGGAACCAAAGTGGAGGGCTCTTCCACCGTGAGAGTCTTGATTGGTGAGGTCTCAGTGAAAGCGTCAGACTGTGAGATGACATTATGTTCTTGTGAAACTGATGCATCCTCCTCATTTGGAAGGGATGATACACTTTTAGCAGATTCCTCGGACTTTGACTTTCTACGACTTTGCAAATCCTGTAACAACATAGCCCGGGCCTGCACAATCTGCAGGGTATTTCAAGTATATTAATAGTACAATACATCACCTTGATATGGTATTTTCAAAATAGAACATATAAATGGAAATCGAGTTAAAATAACAGAATAATATGTTTGTCAACTAAAAATAAAATAGTCTAAAAAGGAAAAGATTAAATAATGCCAATTAAATGGGAAAAAAAACCCTATTGTAACTTTGTTTCTGCAATTGGAGGACATGCATGCAGTTTGCTTTAGCTTGATGAAGTTAGCGTTGCAGGATGCTAATTTCCACTATGAAGCACCCAGCTCCCACTGCAGGAAATGGAGAACAGTTCTCTGGTAGGATGTAGTATTAAAGCTTTCTTGCAGGAAAGTAAATCAAGGATGATGAAGCCAGCCTCAAATTCTTCAATCTGCTGCAGTAAAACTGCAGCCAAAATAGCCAAAATTCCTATTAGGAGGCTGGAAAATGTGCACCGATTACTCAATTTAAAATCTCAAGATTTTAATGTATGTCTTTCATAACTCCAACTTGGCATTTACATCTACTCTCGTCTCACTCGTCTCACTGACCAAGAAATATCATCACCAAATAGCATATACTAAAATATCTCATTCTGAACAGTTTTAGTAAGCTCATTTATCACTACAACATATAAGAATGGACTCATTATAGATTCTTAATGCAATTACGTTGATTGAAAAATTACCTGTTAGGCCGCCACAAGGTCTAATATTAGCCACTACTCCATATATGTCCTTAATGATGCCAATACACTTGATAGGGACACCCTTCTTCACTAATATCTACCATAACATCTTTCTCGGTATCTTATCATAAGTTTTTTCTAAATTAATAAAAATCATATACAAATTTCTACTTCTCTCGAAATCACTCTATAAATTGACGAAACAAATGAATAATCTATGTCATCGATCATCCAATATAAATCCAAACTAGTTTTCCAATATCTTATCAATCTGTCTTAACATTTGTTTAATTATCCTTTTCCAAAACTTCATGATATGACACATGAGTCTTATTCAACATTAGTTAGAATAAACCTCAACATCAACCTTATTCTTATATAAAAATGCTATGATAGTCTTCCTCCATTCATTTAGAATATTTTTATTTTGCCAAATCTTATTAAAGAGGACTGTTAGCTCAAACTCATCTCTCCTAAATATCTCCCTAGCTTAATAGGAATTCTATCTGGAGCAACACCTTTTCTTAATTTCATTCTCTTCAAAACTTTATTTACCTAATATTCTTTAACTCTATGTATAAAATTACGATCCATATCCTCAAAATGAATCGTAAGTACACCCAAATCTTGAGTAAACTTCAACTGTACAATATGTCAAAATAATCTCTCCATCATTCTTTAATCTCTGTCTTGAATTAGAACAAAATAAAATGCTTACCAGTACATAAAACTCCAAACTTTCTCTCCCTAATTGAGAAATTCTATATATATCAATTTTAGATTCTTCGATATCCAACTTCTTGTACACTTCTTTGTAGACTTAGCTCTTGTATCCCGAATAACTTTTTTAGCCTCCTTTTTGGCTAGCTTATACCTCTCAAAACTCACACCATCCCTCTCCATCAAACATATGTAAGAATCCCTCTTAATTTTAATAGCATTTCTTACCTTTTCATTTTACCATGATGTGTTCTTATATGGTGGAGCACCATCCTCGACTCACCAAACTCGACTCACCAAATACATCTTTAACTACCTTCTCAATGCAGTCAGTCATTTCGTTCCATGTCATATTAGGATCATCTTGGATCTTCTAGTCTGCTTCCTGTACCATTCAATCTACAAACTCTTTATTTACTTTCTAACTGCTATTATTTAATCTTAAAATCTAACTTATATTTAATCTTTTTAAGTTTCCTTCAAACCCAATCTAAAAGTAAAAACCTATATTAGGTTACTACACTCTCACTCTACACTATAAAAGTTTATATTAGGTTACTACAGTCTCACTCTACACTACCTTATGATTGATGCAACTACTTCTATTTATCCTCCTAATCAAAAAGAAATTTATTTGGTCGCACAAGATCTACTTTTAAAAATAATCAAATGAAAAACTATCTTTTTTAAACAAAGTATTTACCAAGATAAAATCATAAGATAAAACAAAATCTATAATCAAGTTACCTGCTTTATTTCTTCCTCCAAAATCAAATCATCAATATACACTTTCAAACCCATTAAACAAACCCATTAAAATTATTTCCTACATGCCTATTGAGATCACCACCTATAAAGAGCTTATCTCCCTAATGGGTATCCATTGTACCATCTCATCTACGTCCTCCCAAAATTGATGCCTACTAGTTCACCAAATACTACTTTTGGTGCCTAGACACTAATAATATTAAGAATCTCCATATCTAAAATAAGTTTAACAAATAAAATCCTATCACCCTTCTTCCTAACCTCCATTATATTCCCAAGTAATTGTTTATATGATTACACCTACCTCATTGCGATTTCTCTCTCTACTAGTATATGAAAGTTTATAATCTGAAGACTATGACTCTAACTTTCTCACATATCCACTTAGTTTCCTATACATACAAAATACTAATCCTCCAAACAATAGCATCAGATAGTTGTATCAATCTACTTATAGGAGAATCTATGTTCCATTCGGCTAACAAAATCCTATGTTTATGAGTTAATTTCTTTACTCTCACCCGCTCATTATGGTAGGGAACCCTCCCTCATTTGACACCAATGTAGTGGGCCGTCTCTAAGCAATGATCTAGCACATACTTTTCATTACACCATGGCTCCAATATAACACGTAGCTCAGTAAGAGAAGCCCAACAAATCATTGGCTCTTGTCATAATATGTGACAAGGTTTACGCTATCAAAAGCCTACCAAAACTCTCATACTTTATCATGACTTTGGACAAACAATGAAGGATGAAAACTTTAAGTACAATACTGGTGAAGTTATTAATATAACAGTCATAACCTACTTAATATGAAGATGTGTTGGCGTCCACAAACTACATATTACTCTGCTGAAAAAAAGTAATTGGTACATCTTTCTGAGTCCTCTCTTGTATGAAAGATCAAAGAATGATGCATCACAATCTTATACACACAAAATCCTATAATTTATTTCCAAAATAATGAATCCCCTTAAGCAGCATTCCCTATATTGCTCTCAGTTTCCTTCTTTTATTTAACATATAATTTACCAGGTATCAAGGCACAAAGCAATCATGGTGCCATCCTTACTAAATATTAGCAGAAATCTGCAGCCAGTACGGGAAAAAGCTACTTCAAACATCGGATATTTGACTGACTAAATGCAAATTAGTTTAGAGGGTCCAGGGTTTATATTGCCAGCCCTCATGAGGCACCTGAGATCACAAAACAAGTCCTGGTCATATTAGTTAACTTGGTGCTGGTATCCTTAATAATAACACATTGTTTTGAATCATTGTATCTCAAAACCAAAACTAGCTCAAGGGACAAATCTCCTTATGACTTCGATATACGAAAATAAAAATCATATTTTTTGTTTTTAAATATATTTCAGTTTCTGAGGAGAAAAACATAAGCTATGATGTTACAACAAGCAAAAGCGCATGTTACAATTAGTAAAGCAGAAGCTAACTGTCATCACGTTTTTCAGTTTACTTCTGATTCCTCAGAAAAGGAGCATATTCAATACGAAAGCCAAGGCTTTATATTTTTATCTCATATAGTATACTTCTGAAGCCAGCTGCAGAAACTGTTGGTGAGGCATCTTGAAATTCAAGCTTGCATGTAATAAAAGACTTACCTAATTATGTCAAATAAATAAATGCTGCAAGGGGGAGCAAAGTTACCTGAGGTGTCGTTAAAAGTTCAGCATCTGGCCGATTAAGTCTAGAATGAAGAAGCACAAAATAGATCTTCCAGAAATGACCTTCACTCATATGACTGGGGCAAAGCTCAATTCTAAGTGCTGCTAATGTGGGTGCTAGGCGCTCAACAGCCAATGCATGCTCTTGTTGGGCATCAGACATGTCAAATTCTAGAAGAAAAATTATCTAACATAAGGAATTTCCTAACAAAAAAATGCCAAATTTCATATTCATTTAACAAAGAATAGTTGGAAGAATACAACATTAGTGTGTAACACCAAAACAGTTAAATAAGACATGCTAAATTCTCAGAAGTTGTATCCCACCAAAAAATACGTATCAGTCGTACTTGTTGAAATGTGGTAATAATACACCAGGGAACATGAGATATTATGACACGAAGGGGCATAAGATAACTAAGATCAAATAATACAGATCTGGTGAATCGCTCTATATCGATGGAGCCAATTCCACTCACGAAAATTAAACTAATACTTCATTCAGTTTAGGTAGGAATTTTATCAAATTTAGAATTTGTTGACAAATCAATATTTCTACTGAATTCCTTAATAAAAATATTCAATATTTCTAAAGGATTTCTTAATTAAAAAATATTAAATTTCTTCCATGTGAGGTTAGTATACATGCCAAAGACTATAAATATGATTAGCCAGTCACGCTGAGTAATCTAAGGGATGGAATAGACGCATCCTGGTATATAGATCAATATTTATACAATATATGAGATTAGATGTGCGATTGAAGAAAAAGATAAAAACTAATAACATACGAACAAACAAAAAAAAAAAAAAAATTGAATAAGGTACTTGCATTAGAATTGCTTTGCAGAATCTGGAAAGAACTTCACGAGTCCTCTCCTATTATTAGAAAAGTTGCAGCCATACAAGACATACCACACATTAATAAAAGATTCTCAAAAAAATCAATAGCTAAAGTGTTGCAGATCAAGCAAGTCAAGCATTGAATGCATGACACTCATAAATCATAACCTAACATAACCTCCAAAAACTATAAAAAATAATTAGATTTCGTTACATCTCAATTTTCTATTTCTTCATCAAGTGATGCCTTTTAGCCTCCCACATTGCAAGGTCTTGGTAAAGTTTGATATATCCAGACTTATCTTTGGCTTGCAGAGAGGCTGTTTTCAAGGATCGAACCTGTAACTCCCAAGTCGCAATAGCGCAACCTTACCATTTCTCCAACACCACATCCATCCTTAGCCGATACGAAATCCCTCAATTAAGACCGAGTTCGTTTTTTATGTTCCACTTCCAATATATCATGGGATATTTCACTCTCCAAATACCAGCCAAGATAAACTTATATCAGGACCTATTTCTTGACTAAACATGCCTACAACCCAACCTGTTAATCCATGTACTCAAACACAAACTATATAATGGAAGTGTGAGGATATTCACTCGCCCCTTTCATGGATAAATTTCGCAAGCAGATGTAGCAAAGGTAGCAGCAGCTAGTGGCAAAGGTGCGAGCGACAAGCAATGAAGGCGGTAGCAATACTACCAGTGCCATAATAAGCATCTCCTAAAGCCCTAAATGTTTCAAGTAGTTTTTATATGATTTATGTAGGAAATAACATGCATGTTTATCATATAATATGATGTTCAAAATGTCTAATACGATTTCATATGTCTGATACAATAAAGCCCTAAATGTTTCAAGTAGTTTTATATAATTTATGCAGGACATAACATGCATGTTTATCATATAATAAGATGTTCAATATGTCTGATATATTTACCCTGTGAAATTCATCTTATATTTAGTTAATGTCCTAATATATCACCCAATCTACAATATCCGATATATAATTTTTTCAATTAATATCACTGATATCTTATATATAAAACACATATTGTTAGCTATCAACCACAATCCCTTCCTATTTTTTGATTTTTTATGATCTTTGGCTTGATATTATCATCATCTTGAGTGCTTGAATCCTGATCTATCACCAACGAATTTAATACTATGTCAATTTAAAAGTTGTTGAAAGAAAAACATGAATTTTATTAATTCCTTCTGCTTTTGTTGCAAAGAGTTTTAAATATCGATTATCAGTGATGAATGGGTTGGCAAAACTTTATAATAAATATCATACATCAGATGATGTATCGCAATATTTACTAAACATCATATATCTTCTTTGATGATAAAAATACATGTCATATCTACATAAATTATACAAACCTATCTATAAGAAGTTAGGATCCAAGGAATATCTACCTTAGTAATTTACATTGAGCCTATAAATAACTTGATATTTAAAGAATTTTCTCAAATGCATCAAAACCATATACCAATCAATTTTTGCAGAACGAAAATAAACTCAATAAATATAGAGTAATTACCTGTCACTACAGTTAGAATCACTAACCGGTTGCAACTCACAGTCGCTACATATGGAGAAAGGTCAGTGAAAGGGGCACGATGAAAGGAGCACGAGACTCTTAATTAAGCCCTAAATTTTCTCTCTCATGTATATAGGTCATCAATTTATGAGCTAACCGATCGAATCAGGTTTTTTTTACATAATTGAAAGAAACTCCAAAATTACTACTGAATGATATTTCAAGACCAAGTAATTACCCAATATCTCACTTTCGAGTCGATATATAGATCCATTTCGGTCCAAAATGATAAACAATATAAAAATATTTATATCGTATCGATTAAGGGTAGAAACTGGATGTGGACTGATATATATATCAGATGATATTTGATTACAAAGCACCAAACCTTCCTCTATATACATAAATTTAGTGCTTCTTTCTCTTGTTTCCCCAGATTTCATTTTGAAACCATTCATAGTAAAACTTAGACTTCACACTCCAATAGTTGTAGTGATTGAAGTACTAATTCTATGCAAATATTGACCTCATATATTGACAGCAACTATTGTGATCATATAAGATGCAATAATTACCTTTTAATAAAATTAGTTGTCCATTTTTTTATTATGATTTGAAAATAATAACTTGCCAATGATGTCCCTATCCACACTAGGAAATGAAATTCCTAAATTTCTCAGAATTCTCCTCCCATAAAGTATGAATTAGAAATGATGGAATAAAGGCTCTATGCAACCTGTACAAAATCATGGAACACATACAAACACATAAACTTGAGTAAGAATCAGCAATAGCTGGGATACTAACGTAGTCGTTAAAAAAGAAGTGTTATGACAGACAAAGTTTAAATCTAAGAGGCATTAGAAATAGACTAAAACCACTTCAACCCAAGAGTCTTAGATACCAATCACGTGTTGAGCAGTCATATTCCCACTCTATTTCCAATGTGGACCAACCCTTAACACCACACACCCTTTTAACTTGTATGCTTCTCATGAAGTGCGAGACTGACCCAACAACAAGGGAGAAATTTGAATGTGGTTAAGGAAATTCTTTGAATGGTAAAACCATGGGACAAGATCTCTTTTGTGGGAAACATCAATATTGTTATATTAAAACAATTAAAGACGTGCTTAGTAATTGTAGTGACGATTGTGCTTAAGAAAAAGTTGAGGAGACTTCTTTAGAAAAATGGTAAGTCAGTATTTGTAGTTTGAAAGCTTTATGAGTCTTCATCAGAAAATTGTTAAGGTTATAGCTATATGTAGAGAATGATGAGCCTTTGTTGGAAAAATGTGTACTATTTGTATTTATTAGGTTGGGTTTGTCGTTGTCAATTGAAAATCCTTATTGAAAGTAGTCAATCTCTTTGTTTGTTCAATCTGCCTCGGAAAGTAATCCAGTGATAACACACATCATTCCTGCAGAGAAAGAGCAAAATTTGCATAAATAAATTACTGTTTTGGGTTTTATAGGTATAAATATAGTTTGGGTAATTCTAAGTGCACTCCATTTTTTTCTTAGTGAGTCTCATAGTTTAAAAAACAAATAATTATAAATTTGCCATAAATATTTTTTGGACGAAAAAAATCCTCAATTCCTTTTCTTAGTGAGCCTTGCTACTGCTGTTGCCGCCGCTGCAGTGACAGCAGCAGACAGCTGTTACCGCCGCTGCCGCCGTTGCTGTGGCCGCCACTGGGAAGGAAGAGTGAGGGCAATTTTAGAAACAAAGAAGAAAAAATGAGCCTCACTAAGGAAAAAAAATGCCCAAGTTTTAAATTATCATGGGGCTCACTAAGAACTTAGGGCTCATTGAGAAAAAGATGGGACACATTTAGAATTACCCATATAGTTTCAGTAGAGAAAAAGAAGACATCCGAAAACTCTCATCGCTGCCAAAACCCAACAAGTATTGCAGGTAGTATTATATATATAAGCGAAAAGATTAATTCTTTTAACATAAATAGGCAGTTCAAGATGAACAACTCATGCTCTTTAACTGTGAATTATGATAGAAGCTATAAACAAACCCTAATTGTTCCTATTCCTCAAGCTCTAATTTGATAATCAATAATTCATTAGAGTAAACCACTACTACTTCCATCGGTTTACTGCAGCACCCTTTCTTAGTAAAAGCAAAAGAAACCTACTTAAAAATCAGCAACATTATGTAACAATCCAAGCATTGAAAACAATTAATCAAAATCTTCAAATTTCAAACAATAGAGAATTGGAGAGAATCAAACCATCAGAATCCTCCTCATCAGGAATAAGCGGGAAATCCAGCCAAGTCTCCGGATGCAACGAGATATTCCTCGCAAACGCAAGCACCTCGTCCGTCACCCCAACAGCTCCACCTTCGTACTTCTCCTCTCTCGTCTCGTTCTCCCCATCCTCGTCCCCCTCCGATCCAAACTCCAAGAAAGTCGACGCGATCTTCGAGATCTCAGACACCGCCTTGGTATTCGACAGCATCGAGATACCGCTCTTGAATCTTCCCCCGATCTCGGCGAAGTCGCTCCTGATCCCCGCCAATCTCGGTGATTTGACGCCCTCTGCCGCATCGGAACCCGCCGGATAGGGGCGCTGGCCCGGGTCCGGCGGTGGAGCATCGCCGGAGGCGGGCGGTGGGGCGAGGAAGTAAGCGACGCCCCAGAATTGGCGGGTTAGGGTTTTGGTGAGCTCGGAGAGGTCCTCCTTCACGCCGCGAGTTCGATCCTCATCGTCTTCATCATCTGGCCCAGCTTGCCGCCGATCGCTGCCTTGATTGGTCGGTGATTTGTTAGGGTTTTGATAGGTGGATGGGGATTGAGCTTGGGGGTTGTGGCCGTCGTCTTCGTCTTCTTCGCCTCTGAGTGTGTTCACTATCGATCTCGCGAGCCATGACATTTTTTTCTTCTCTTTTTTTTTTTTTTTCTTTTTTTCTTTTTTTCTTTTTTGTTTTTTTTTTTGCTCTGGGTTTGGTTGGTTGATTTCTTCGGATCGTTGAGATATGGGTTCGTTTATTTAGGGCAGCGGAACGTAATTATGGGAATAATGATGGCTTGTTGGGGATAGGTTCCTGCATGACAGATTGGGGTTGGGTCACGGCTCGAATATTTGGGCTCGGATCCGAATCCGGTTGCTGAGAGTCGGTCGGGACAAATTTTGCTGCAGTGGAAAAGGATATAGCAACCGCGGGGCGGCCAGCCCGGGCAGGGATGATTGTCACGTGGGGGCACGGGATGTTTTGCCGGTCTCCAGTTAGGGCACGTGATTCCAAGCAAGCAGTGGACGAACACTAACATCTTCTCTGATTATTACTATGTTCGGCTTCTACAGAATTCGGCCGGAGTTCGATCAAATTATAAGAAATTGTATGATCGAAACTATATATATGAAAAAATAATCAGTCGAAGTCAATCAAAATATTGCCATAATCGGCAAGAATCCGACCAGCAATTTCAATGGATTCCTAGTAAGATCTCCCCCCTCCCTTCTCTCACAACCCCCCCAACCAAAAAAAAACAACCCGCTCCTCTCTCTCTCTCTCCCCCCACCCACCCCCAACCAGCTACCCTTCTTTCCTCTCCCCTCCCTCCCTCCCCTCGCCACCTGCTCCACTTCTCCTCTCCTCTCTCTCTCTCTCCCCCCACCCACCCCCAACCAGCTACCCTTCTTTCCTCTCCCCTCCCTCCCTCCCCTCGCCACCTGCTCCACTTCTCCTCTCCTCTCTCTATCCCTCCCTCTCTCCCTACCCCCTCTCTCCCTTCCCCCTCTCCCTCCCCCTCTACCTCTTCCTCTCTCTTTATGAGGAAGAACTCTATCTCTTTTTGCTAATAAAAATTTCGTCGATTTCCGATCGCATCTGATCGATGCAGAGTCGCTCGGAGTTCGGTCAGATTCTGATGAGCGAAATGGTCGAAGTCTCGCCTCCTTCCTATGGTCAGAATCGATCGGAATCCACCGATCTTCACCAGTTCCGACCGATTGTTCAATCCTAGGCAACATGCATGAGATAACTACAAGCTCTTCTTTGTAATTTATAGGTATGTACATGTGCTAACTCCGACCAAGTTCGTCGATTCTGATTGGACTGGTCAGAGTTGGCAACTTAAACATGATCAGAATAATGTACTTAAAATAGAAGTCTTTCATAGCCGATCCAATTAGGATGAGAGCCGGTCAGAGTTCGACTCGACCAAACTACGCATCCCCTTATCAAATGTTTCATCTTCCCCACCATGTTCTCCCTCAAACTCTTTCTTCTTATTTCACAATGGCACTTCCACTTTCATTTAGGGATGACAATAAATATATCCAAAGGCTAATTTTTGACCTTCATCATACAAAATTTTGAATTAGAAATATAAGTTCTACATTTTTAATTCAAAATTTTATTTAAAACGAGCAAAAAAAATGACCTATCGACATGTCTATTACCATCCCTACTTCCAATCTTGTATTCTGGTTGGTTCTCCATCAAATATAAAGTTATCAAATATTGCTCGTGTTTTACTTCTGGTTGGCAACTTATGTAAGGATTGACATCGTCTTTCCCTATTTCTGTGAGGATCTCCAGATGATCAGTTAATTGTTCTACATTACCACTACAAGGGTCGTTGATTGCTTAATTCGTAGAAATTTATAAAGTTAATGACCGTCGAAGTTGTAATTTTGAAGTTCAGTACAACCTGAGATTTTACGCAGTTGTATTAGAAATAGACTTTTAATAAGAAAACTTTAATTGATGTTCTTTATTTTTTTGAATATTTTATCCTTCTAAATTGTTGTTTTGTGTGCTTAGCAGGATTTGAATCTGGATTGCTCTGATACCATATTGAGGTCCTTTCCACTGTACCAAAACTCTAAAGTTGTGATGATGGTTGAGATAAATTATTTTATATTTTAACATGCCCCGACAGGTTGAAGGCTCATTTAGAACTGAAACATGGACTTTACGCAGTGGTATTGTTTTTTAAAATCCGCAATTAGATACGTGCGATATAATATTAAAAAACCCTCCCACTGCACCAAAACTCTAAAATTATGCTGATGGTTGAGAAAAATAACACAAAGTTTTGATGATGACTTTTACAGAGATACGAGTTTGGGCTCCTTTAAATGTCTTGTGGGAACTTGGGGAGAGGGAGGTAATTGGAGATGGTATGAAAATTGTTTGTTTTAAAGACGCACGTCTAAAGACATATCTTTCAGACTTATACCAGATGTCTTGGGATAAAACAAATGTGATGGCAAAGCAATAGAGATGGGGGAGGTGATCGTCGCAATACATTAGTCATCAAGTTCATCGTCCGAATAAGGAATCTTTATTACATCAGAATTTTTACTATATTTCCTACGGGTCGGGTTTGACATCTCTAACGGTTAACGCTCAAGTCAAGTGATGGCACATCCATTGGAGTCTGCATCGTAGATGTAGGATTCTCATTTATCATTTGGGAGGGAGCACGTAAAGGTGAGTATTGATCGGTTTGATTCGGTTTTGGATAGAAAATACCCTACCAAAAATCGAACCGAACTAACAAAATAGAAATCGAACCGACCGAACTTCATAAATAACCGAACCGAAAGTTCAGTTTAGTTTCGATCAGTTTTCGGTTTTCTGGACTGCGGCCCAGAAACCCACTTGAGTTAAAAAAAAAAAAAAAAAAAATTGGGCTTTATGGGTCAACTAAAGGATTCGGATTACAGGTCGGATTGAATTACGAGTTATCGGGACGGTTAGAGTTACTGTTTGGTTTTTTCGGTCGATTTTGATTGGTGATTACGCCACCAAAACTCGATCCGAAGGCCAAATTGAAGTTCGGTTTTATAATCAACCCGACCCGATAACCGAGTTAACCGAACCGATTAGTTCGGATCGGATCGGTTGAGCGATTTTTTTTCAATTAATTTGAAAATCTGCTCACCCCTGGAATCACGAGCCATAACTCTGTTAAATTCATAAATCTGCTCACCCCTAGAATCATCGGGCCATAACTCTAATTATATTTGTATTTTTATTTTGGCTTTTGATTGGTTGCCGTGTTGAGCGTTTAATTACTGATATTTCATTTCATAAACTTGTAACCACTCACATACATATGATTTCGATATTTCTATTTAATAAAAGGGAATGAAAACTATTTATTAAAAAAAAAAAAAAAACCCTCAAGACCCATCGGTGAAAAACAAACTATGTTAGAATAACAAGCGAGAAAGCAAACTACTTTGTTTATTTTGTGTTGGACAACGGAAAAAAGAAAAGAAACAAAACAACAATTAGAGAGAGGAAAAAAAAAAAAAAACAAAACAAAACAAAACAAACTAACAACAATTACGCGCTAGTGATGTTGAATCACTGCTCCACATATATTTAAATACTCTTAATCAAGACTCAAGAGCTGCCATCGACCTCGGACTCAGCAGAGGAAACGAGCACCACGACGAATAAAACGACGGCGACATCATCCCCATTTGATTCATCTCACTTGTCAGTACCGCTGGCTCCTGCTGCAGCACCGGCGGCTGTTGCGCCACTGGCACCGGTGCGGCCGTAACCTGCGCAGTGGTACTGGACTGCGGCTTACCAGTCAGCCTCTGCACCAGCGTTCTGAACCCGTGGGGATTGACTCGGTACACCCTGGGCGGCTGTGGCAGTTCCGGCCTCCGCCACGGCTTGGCCGGAGGCTTTCGGACCCCGTGGAGCGACTGATGCGGCTGCACATGCTGCGCCTTGGGCTGCCCCCGGGTCCCTTCACCTGTGGATTCGGTCGAAGACATCTGAAGAGAGAGAGAGTACTCCATAGATGTTGAAATGATCGAGGTGATGAGGTGCAGGATGCAAGCTCTGTTTGTATATGTAACGAACTTCGACTTGTTCGTTGACAAGTTGGTTGGTTTAGGTGAGGGACACGTCAGAGCGGCGGCGGGGATTTAGATGGAATAGTCAAAGTTCGGGTGCGATGTGTCGCAATACTTTTTATGTGCACGTGACAAATTTAGAGTATTATTATTATTATTATTATTTTAATGTTTATACGATCCTAGAAGCTTCTTCTTAGTTTCGATGCTTAACTGAGAGGGGGCGGCACGGGAGATGACGTGGCCGTGTGAGCTCATAAATGAGCGCAACTCGAAGCAGAGTTAATTTTGCCTCTGCTTGTGTTTTTTAAGCTATTATTGTTATCATTTAAGCTATTCATTAACTAACTTTCCACGAGAGAATTAACGTCCCAAAAAAATTAAAAGAAAAGAAAAATAAGACAAAATGGCAAACTATTACCCTCCGAGTACCATTAACAAGT
This sequence comes from Dracaena cambodiana, assembly GCA_036321105.1. Lineage (NCBI taxonomy): Eukaryota > Viridiplantae > Streptophyta > Magnoliopsida > Asparagales > Asparagaceae > Dracaena > Dracaena cambodiana. The sequence continues at coordinate 4,635,030 of JAYEPQ010000005.1, forward strand.
TATAATAATACAAACTACAGTATAACACCTTCCAAGTATACCACCAGTTTAAAAAGCGACACTCGGATATTACAAACAAATACTACACTCTCTGATAGCTAGCAAAACTCCGAAATAAGCATTCTGGAGAGTATTCCTTCGCATCAACATTGTCTCACAAGGACCAATGGACCCTGGTCGTCCTGTAGATAGGAATGCGATTGGGCAAGTCTCAATGACCGGTCCTTAATTTGTCCAATTCAAATTTCTAAATTAAAGAAAAAAGAGAAAAAAATTTAATCCTCTCATTCACGTCCCTATTTGGCATGATTTTTGACCAATCCATGATCATGAACTAGAGCGTTCTCGCAGCCCTCTATAGGGCCTGCAAGGCTCTGGGAGTGATGCATCATCATTAGGAGGCTGAAGGTGCTCCTCGTATGTAGATAAACATGTCCAAATGATGACATCATATATAATATAATACAGACATACGTCAAAAGAATTATGCTTATCCTTGAACATTTTACTATTTCTTTCTTTCCATATGTACCAATAAATGACAGCAATCATGATCACTATTAGGCTAGGTGAATTTCGGATAGCCCTACACCTATTCCAAGTGTTGTCCACGGCCAACATATTTATGAGATGATTGAAAAATGTAGTATATTGCCGAATTCACATGTTAACATGAAATGACTTGTGGACTCCCCACGGAATTTTCTCGCCAAATTTACATAACTTATCTGAGCTAGCTAGTGGCTTATTTACAGTAATTATAATGCATGCACACACATACACACAAGAATAATATAAATGAGCTGACGACTAATGTAAGTTATGTGAACTGCAGTATATTTCCACTATCTCCAATAAATATTTCTAAAATATTTTTTTTGCATTATGATTTAAACCCTCTAGTGTTCATGCATATCTAATTTCTTATATTTTCATCAAGTAAATAAAAAATTAATGGTTTTTGGTAAATGCAATATTTTATATTCACTTGATGAAATGTTAAAGTAAACTTCAAAATTTATGAAATTTAATTATAAAGAATATATGGAGGTTGAGATCATAATCTCAAAAATAATAATAGTGGAAGTTTCGGTGACAACATTTAATTTTTATATCTCAATAAAGAATATATGGTTTTTGTGACAATATTTAATTTTTGTCACAAATATTTAGTTTCAGTGACAATTTTAATACTTGTCACTAAGATATCGTCACTAAATACACATTTTCTTGTAGTGCGTGAACGCATGCAACTATGCATTACATTTGTTGAAAGCTGAAGTTTCCACGTTATATACGACAACAACCTTGTCTAATTAAGTACTTCATTTTACTAATATTGTTGGACTGAAATTAAAGTAAAATAAAATAAAATTGTGAATAAGACCGCTAAAGTTTCTTAAAGTTGAACACTTGTGACAATTAATATTACGGCTTGAATTTTTTTTAGAATTGAACAGGTAGAAGAAAGAATTAGATTGTCGGCAGGTGAAAGAAAAAGCTCTTTTTAGTTAGAGTGTCGGCAAGTTAAAAGAAAATCTATGAAAAGATTCGAGCTTATAGACTTGATTAGATTAGATTATATTAAGATAAGATGTGATTAGATTAGATGAAAGCTGGAAGTAGAAATTTTACCACTGAAACATGACCATCACTGACTGACTTAGAATTTAAATTCTGGGGTTGAAAAAAGAAAGAAAATTATTACTACGAAAAAAAGATTATATAAGAAGAAATGCAAACAAACAAGATAGCGACCTAAAGCTAATTAAATTAAAGGGTTAATTACACTTAGACTCTATATAATATGAGAGATGTATAACTTATCACCCCCTAAAATTTAAAACTCTCGTTTAGACTCCTATACTGTAGAAAAAAAATTGACTGGAAAGCTCAGACGAAAATATTTTTTCTGGAGTGTAAGAGATCTAAGTGAGAGTTTAAAACTTTAGAGATGATAAATTATATACTTCCATACTATGTGGGTTTTAGTGTAATTAATCCTAAATTAAATGAATGAGATTTTTCTGAAAGCTTAGCAATATCCATTTCGCCTGATGTGATTGATTTCAATGTCAGGTATGAGTTTCTGGCATCTATATCATCATCACTCTATCAGCTAGGACTGAGCAAGTCTACAAAACATCGAACCGATCCAAACCGATCGGATCGACTCAATTATTTCAGTTAATGGGTTAATTCAATTATAAAACTGAAGAAGACAGTAGAAGTACGGGATAGACCTGAGAAGACAGTGAAAATACAGGATAGAACCTGATTGGCAATGGTTTAGAGGTCAGCTGCAGAGCGAGGTGGAGCAGAGGGATGTTCGAAGAGGATGAACTGCTAGAAGCAACGACAACAGTCTTTGGATTTTGAGCTTTTAGAGCATCTCTTGCATCTTTAGTATTTTTCTTAAAATAATCAGAGATACGGTGACCATCTTCCTTGCAATAATGGTAATGATCGTTAAAGCAGCGTAGTTTAACAGAAACAACAACGACAATTAGAGTGGCTAAGATGGAAGAGTTAGGAGTTGTAGCCATGACCAAATCAATAGAATAAACACGACGAGTTTTATGTCGTGTTTCCTTTGAAATAAGCTCCGTGAGAGCAGTCTCAAGAATATGAAGAGGAGATCGGTGGAGCAGCGAAGCTCTAGTACTCTCAAAATTATCGTGAATAAGAATCATAAAGTAGATGAACAGATGGTGATCTCGGTAATCAACAAAAAATTGGTTAGACTTATCATCCGGAAAAGCTGGATCAGTGTAAGAGAGCTGATCTCATATGCTACTAATTTGAGAGTGAAACTCAACAATAAATTGGCATGCCTCTTGACGCATCTGATATAACTTTCAGTTGAAATTGAAGAGTAACATTACTTGAATAGTTGTATCGATTCATCAAAAAACCTCATGCAAGTTCGGCATTTCGAAACTTTGGAAACAAACTCTGAATAGAAAGAACTGAGAATTAATAAACCAAGACAAGATTTTATAGTGACTTCCCATTTCTCAAGCTGCTCATCAAACTTTTCTACATTTTTTGAGTCAGTATTGGTGGATATTAGTTTGGACCCATTGACAAACCTCCATAAGCAACGTCCAATAAGAAAAATTGATATATGTTGATATCGTGCATTGTAATTGGTCCCATCTAAAACAATCTTTATAGAGCGAGTAAACTCATTAGAAAAAGTCATAGAAAAATGATAATACTAACCAAATGAGAAAAAAATAGAAGGCACGGATGAAACATGGATCGGTGAGCGGGTCGACGGGTTGCGGAATGGGTCAAGGCACAAGTCATAGAACGGGGCAGCGTACGCGGGTCGACTAATTAAGGCATGGGTCAGAGACTAGATCGAGATACGAGTCGGATATCGGGTCGAGACACAGATAGGAGACCTCAAAACAAAAGGAAGTCGGACCTCAGAGAGACTCTAATACCATGATAAAAGTATGAACTAAGAGAGTGAAAAATATGTTTGTATTCTAAAGTGTCCGTAAACTGAATATAATCATCTTTTTATATGTGAAAGAGACAAATATAAAAGGTAAAGAAAATAAAATATACAATTTGATACTAATTACATAAAATTCTCAATTAGTCTAACTATTTAGATTTATCAAATATACTAATTTAGTAAAATATCTTAAATTAGAGAAATATTCTAATAAATTAGGGAGATTTATCAAATATACTAATTCAGAAAGATATCTTGAATCAATGAGATATGATGATAATTATCATGGGGAGTCGTGGGACTAAGACTTCCGCGTTGTATTGATCAATAGTTTAAGAAAATAAAGTGCTACATTATCCGACTATGTAATATATATATAAAAGGAAAAAAAAAAAAACCAACAACAACAACAAAATACACTGCAAGAGCAACCTTCTATGCTAAAGTACATATAACATATCAAAAGCTCACAAGTCGTTAGAGCATATGCTAAGGGATAGTAATGAATGTATATCAATTTTTGACCGGTCTTATAAGTTTTTAAATTAAAAATATAAATTTTATTTTTCTATTTTAAAATTCTGTATATGACGTGAAAAAAAATTGACCCGTAGACATATCGATTATCTTCTCTAGCACCCCCTCGATATTGTTGGTGATGTAGCACCCCCTTGATAGATAGCTCCAGCTTGTCTCTCCGTATTGCACTGTTGCTCTCTCTGTGCTCGATCCATATGTTTATTTTTATCTTCTTTTTCGAACTTCCTCCTTTGTGCTGATCCTTTTTTAGGTGTCTTTGTTGCATAGAAATAAAAATAAATAAATAAACTAGTAGAAGTAAGGTCACTTTTTCTATTTCATGTGCCAGTTTGATCAAGAACTAAAGTAGAAGCTATTATAATGATGAAGTGAATACTACGTGGCAGTCCCACTTCTCATATTTACTTCACATGGATTTTAAATAAAAAAAAGAATAGGAAGTAAAAAAAATATTAATATTTTATTATCTTATATTTTACTCTCTTTTATTTTTTTAAGAAATATTTTATTTTTTTTCATCACTTTTATCTTTCTAAAGTAGAAAACAAATACTAAAAATATTCAAAATATGATACTTTCAATTCTTCATTTTTAAAAGTAACTTCTAATTTTTTTTTATTTTTTCCGTACTTCCACTACTTTCAAATATCCGAAAATTCCGGCCCAAGCTATAACTCTTCTTAAGGTCCAATTAGATTTACATGGCCTTTAGGCCTTGGGGGTCCCATATTTTAAAGGGGCCTTGTAATTGGGCTTAGGTAGTCCTGTGCCGGAGCCCTTGAGGCCTTGTCAAATCTTCTTTCTATATACTAAGCAGAAGTGAGAGAGAGAAAAAAAATAATTTTTAAATAAAAAAATAAAAAATAGAAGAAAATTATGTTGAGACTTTCCTATTTTATTAAATTTTAGATTTTTTTTTTTAAATAAATTTGAAAGCCACATAAGATAAAGGAAGTGGGATTAGTTATAGTTACTATAACTATCATCTAAACACAAAAAATTATAACTAATAAATATCAGTCTAACTCATTTTTATCCACGTTTGTATCTTTTTTATCTTCCCTTATCTTTCTCCATCCTTCTCTCAACATGTTCTTATCGGATCCAAAATCTCTCATTAATATATAAAATATTTAGAATTTTTTTGTTTGAAATTTAATTCATTATTATGTGTCTAATTTATTCTTCTTTCTCTTTTTTGTGGGATGATTTGAATTTCATGAAGCGAAAGTCACAATATAAAATAAATGTTAGACAACTAATACTCATTGAATTATATTTATCTAATTGATTAATAATTATGATTGTTAGTAAGTTAAGAAAAAAATTTAAAAGCTCAATATCATAAATTATGTTATAATACCTCTTACATCATTAAAAATAAAGGAGAGATAGATATGAAAATTAAAGAATTAAATATAAACTCATATTCATTGAAAGTTATCAATCATAATTAATTTGTTAGTAAGTTAAGAAAAATAAATTAAAATGCTCATTACATAAATTGTATTTTAACATTTCTTACATTATTAAAAATAAAATTCTCATTACATAAATTATATTTTTAACAATTCTTACATTAATAAAAATAAATGAGAGATAAACATTAAAATTAAAGAAATAAATATAAACTATTGAGTAAAGTTATCTATCATAATTGATTATACTTATGTTTGTTAGTAAGTTAAGCAAAAGAAATTTAAAGGCTCATCACCACAAATTACATTTTAACATTTCTTACATTATTAAAAATAAAGGAGAGCTATACATGAAAATTAAATAAATAAATAAGTTCTTACCGAATCAACACATCATTATCATAGTTGCTCATAGTTGAATTTGTTTAATAAGTCAAGTAAAGAAATTTAAACGTTTTAAGTTTCAAATAATTTTCAAGTTGAATTTGTTGATTTGTTTAAATAATATCTTTAATTATTATAGTAGATGTTTAAATTGAGTATATCTAAGAAAAAAAGAAAAAAAAAGTGAAAAGCTCCATAAAAAAAAAAGTAGAATTAGTTATAACTATCTCCTCATTGTGTATTTTTTTAATCTTTCCTTATCTTTCTCCATACTTCTCTCCACATGTTTTATAAATACAATAGTTTATATAAGAAAAGTAAATTAATTATAACAAAATATTAATAAGTAAAATAAACTATTCTAATCATCATGGACACTTCCACAGTAGTATAATATATTTAAATTTACTTATTATAATATAAAATAATAAATTTCACTATATTATTTTAAAACATACACAATTCTAAATATTTCCAAGTATTCGCGCGGGTTTCCCACTTGTACTCTACTAAGGCGAGGATTATGATTGGAATAATATTTTAGAAAACAATATTTTTAATTCGTGTGTACATAGATTAGTCTACTAGGTAATATTTTATACTCTCTAAAAGAAATGGAATTATATATTTGACCCTCACCTTACTAAGGTTTATTTGGAAAAGAAAAAGGATGGACCAATAGAGAAAAGGAGTGTTTTTCTCTTTCTTTTCCAAAACTTTTATTGTTTTATATTATTAAAAAACATGATATCTCTATTTCAAAGATTAAGTTATATTTTTCTGTGGTTAATTTAAGGTTACACGAAAAGATAAGGATAATAAATCATTTACTCGATAGAGATAAGCATATACAAATAATATATGTGATCAATCACGCATGATTCTCTTTTCGTTCATGTGCACTATCCTAATTATCTGGGGAAAAAAAACATAGTTGTTATTATTGTTGTATTAAAATAAATAAATAAATAAATAGATAAAAGTACATGGTAATATGTTTATAGAATCCCAACTTGACTTTTTTTTTAAGTTAATTATATAAACTGTTCATGTATTATTGGGGGTCTATCACTTATACCCCTATCAGGAGTCTCTCTGTGAAAAAAAAGAAAATTCTTAAAAGGACATTTGTAATATTTCAGCTTATATAGTCTCATATCAAATATTAGATAAGATGACACTTTATAGTGATTCTTATGAATCTATAAATTATTTTTTTTTTTAAATCCATTGAAAATCTATGACTGATTATAAAATATTTTAATTCTGGTTATTCAATAAGCCTGGCAAGACAAAAGCCAAACCAAGTCAATAGTTGTTGAACCCAATCGCGTGAGACTCAGTCGTAGAGCTGCTCATGAGCCACAGTCACTTCGGACGCGGTCCCCTCGCCCACGTTCAGACCTCGCGCATCATCTGCAACACAAACCTTATAATGTATCGTATCTTATTCTACAAAATCATCTCCAAGTGTCAACTAAATTTCTTTTTTATTTTTTTTATTTATTTATTTTTCAATCTCCCAATTGACAGCGCAGCATCATATGCAGCTGCAAGTGCTTGTGTGCAACCAACTAACCTCACGCGCTCGACTCGTTCAGCTCTCTACCTAATGCACTTGCCCAATTCTTCTCTCTATATAATTCAACCCAAGATTTTGAAATGTAGCTAAAACTTGTAGATTATGGGGATCGGAGGAGCTCCGAACCGGTGGCTGAGACTGCCGATCCGGGCCCTGCGCTGTGCCGGAGATTTCTATGTTCGGAGCATCACCTGCTGCGCCCGTCGCCTGCGGTGCGAGGGGGCAGGCGTTAACGGCTGCCCAACCTTGTACAGATTTTCTGATGTTGGGTGTGGTTTTGATTCTACAAAGGAGAAGAATGGCAGAGATGACGATCTTTGGGAGCCCATTCGAGCTGCGAAGAAACCTAAGAGGAGGCACGGTACGGTGACGATGGCGGTGATCGACGAGGATGAAGCTTGTGAATGTGAGGAGGATGCAAGTATCTCGTCGAATCTGTTGCTTACTTAGAGAGAATTCATGACCATCAATATCTCTTATTCAGATGCTCTATGAATTATTAGGATTTCAGACTATATTTATTTTGTTAGTTTGAGTTGTTGAGAGTTGTTGCGAGATTTATTGTAACTATATTGCAACTATTTATATACTCAAGTTGAATGAATGAATAACACTGAAATTTCCAATCCAAAATTTTGAAAAAATAATTTTTTTTTTCTAATAAAATTGAAAAGATAACCCCATTGAGTTCAAAATTCCAATCCAATTGACAATATAAATTTGATGTGGCTCCGTTGATAAGTAAAAGAAATAATTGAATCATAATTGATGGTATTTGAGAAAGTCAACTCTTAAAATCTAGAAATAAGTGAAATTAAAGAAACATGTGAGTTTAAAATTGAGAAAGAAAATGAGTTCGAAAGTCAAGGAGTGCGCTACTAAAAGAATTGATGAAGGTATTTGCAAAAGTCCTGTAAACTTTGAGAAGGCACGTGCACCTCTGCCTTATATGTGGCTCCAACTGTACTCTTCCTAATTGTTTTGATTTTGGCTCAATTCAATCCTGTAGCTAAATTAAGAGCTAAAATATTTATAGATTACTTTAAGGCTATGTTTGGAAGATTAGTTTTGAAGTATTTTGGAGTAACGTGTGCAGGCATTAAAAAAATTGGAACCATCAGCCAAAGCAAAAGCGCTAGATGCACGTGCTCGGGAGAGCCTAGGAGCGCATACCCAGGAGCGTGTGCCCCATGGCGTATGCCTCCCAGGCGCACGCATGGGCAGGAGCGCGCAAGGCGTCCGCACTCGTGCGCGCGTGCCTACCAAGCGCATGCATGGGTAGGACCGTGGGAGGCATGCGCTCGCATGCGCGCATGCACCCACGCGTCCAGGTGCACGTGTGCCTCCCAGGAGCGTGTCGCACGTGCCCCAAGAGCGGGTCAAGCACGCTCCCAGGCAAGCGCACAGAATCAGTTCCGCCAATAATGCATGCTCCTCTAAAAATTTGGAAGAATCTATTATAACTCCACACTCAATCATAACATGTTTTTTTTTTCTGATTACAGAGAGATTTTCAAATAAGATATGGGAGCAACTACACTTCTCGATGGTTATAAATAATATAGGAGGAATTAAGAGAGTCCAAAAAGAAGATAACTCGTAGCATTCTTGTTATTTTCTCTGTGAAACGATCTTGAGCTTGGGTCTATCGAAGCTAATGAACATTCTGATTGTCTATTGAAGACATGATCAATCTTACCTTACTGTCCAAATGATCCAATAATTAATAAAGAAAGGAGACATCCCTTTCTTTCCTAGCCATCCGAAATATAAATTATTGTATTTTCTTTTTCTTTACTGTAATCTTGTTTAATAACAATGGAAAAGAATGCACCGAATGTTTCAAGCGTACAGGAGATAGTGACCATAATGGGAGATTCTCTACACTAAAAGAAAAAAGCCATGGTGCAATTTGACGCCAAGTTGTTCGGGTTCCTCCGACTCGAAACCCAGACGGCATTATCGTTGGGTAATAGTCAACATAGAAAAGGCGTTATTGCATGACTATCGCATCCGCGCCCCATGCATCGGAACACGCCCTCACTATCCATGCTTGGGATGTGCACTTTTACGCACGTCTGCAAACGCGCGGGGAATGCACTCCCGCTCACCCCTACAAGCGCGCGCGGAGCGCGCACTGCCACGCACCCACAATTGCTTGTGTAGAGCACGCATTTCCATGCAGCCCACAAGCGCGCGACCTTCCACGCATGCCCGTAGACTTGCCCGTAGCCACATGCGCCAGTAGGTGCCCCCTTGCAAGGGCCACGCGAATCTAGGATGCACGTGCGCAAGTGCGCCCTGCACCCCGGCGTGCAATGACCGATAGCCAAGTTCGCATCAAGCTCGACCCCGCATGATTCTTGCAACATGGTTCAAGGGGGACAAATTTAACTATATTAATATTAGAAAACCAATATTTTCTTAACATTTAGGAAGTACACACAAGATGTTACTAACGTTGGGGATGAAGATGACTTCGCTCCAAACATTTAGGAGAACGAGGAGCTATTAGAATTGTTGAAAACTGTAATTGCTAAAGTTGGATATACTAGTAAGGTTATCATTGGTCTGGATATTGCTGCTTCAGAATTCTATAAAGACTAGGATAATACTTATGACCTTAACTTCAAAGAAGAGAACTGTTGGCAATAAAATTGTAAATGATTTTTTATTGAACTTTTTCATTAAAAAATTATAATTATGAACCGTTTTCCATTTATAAAATATTTGGAAAATCTAATTTTCTCTTTATTTAAAGCTGAGTTTTAGAGTAGCTATGGAGGACGATCTTGCTGCCTTTTTTCGCCTTGGCTCATACTATTTATAGAGGTTTGGAGACTTTTGAGCTGATGTAACTGTCTAACTGTTGGCCTTCACGATTTGAGAATTAATTCTTCGTCTTATAGTCTGGTGGATTTGTATTAAATCTCCAGAATTTATAACCGACGTTTTTAATCCTCTGAGTCGCAATTGAAAGGCAAAATGCGAATCTCAATTTTTAGATTCGTGTTTCCTTTAAACCACAATCAAAACACGAATCTCAAAATTTAAACTCACATTTCTTTCAGACTGCAACTGGGATGCGAATCTCAAACTTTAAATTTGCAGTTCTGGTATGATTTCAACTGGAACAAGGATCTCAAACTTTAGTTTCGCGGTTCTTTTGGATTATGACTGGAACGTAGATCTCAGAATTTAGATTCGCGGTTCTTTCGGAGTGCAACTGGAATGCAAATGTTAAACTTTAGATTTGCGGTTTTGTTGTGATGGCATGTTCGCTGTTTGCATAATATGCTTGGGCACGATGATGAGATCCTTCAGGGCCCACTCTTTATTAAGTCTGTAAATGTAGAGAAAAAAAATTCACACTTCAGTTTCATTCACGAATCAAAGATCACGTCTCATCTTTTATGTAAAATAAAACACAATTCTGTGAAAATTACGTCTTATTTTTTTGTAGTTTATATACGCAGATTTCTCATTATGAAAGATAATTCCAATAAAAGAAAATTCTGCTAACAAGAATAATGATGGTTTCGAGAAAATTACTGGAGATGTAGCTCAAGCAGTGTGTTGTAAGTTGTTTGTTTCTGACTATCCCATCATATTTATTGAAGAACCATTTGATCAAGGGTGACTGGACCACCTATGTTAAGTTGACAGCATAGATTGACCAACTAGTGAGGGACAGATATTAATTTTAAAAAACTAGAAATACCGTTTGTCAACTTCTTATTGGCCAATTATGTTCACAGCCACCGCATTCACCGTAGTTGGTTGCTCTTGTAGTATCAGAGAGGGACTTCTCCACCACGAAGACTTATTAAAAAAAATAAAAGATAAATAAATCTAGGGACCAACTATGAATAAAGAAAACCAAAGGAAAAAAAAGTTGTTTTCTAATAACTAAACCAGACTGCTAGTGGCCGTGATCTACGCATTCTCAAGAAAAATGTAAACGTAACGCTTGCCAATGGTGAAGAAGAAGAGCCTGTTAAGCTCTGATGCGAGGAGCAGGTCGCCTCTTGGACACGATAACGAAGCTCCTGCTCCGGGGAATCAAGAAGTACCGATCCACCCCAACCCTAGCGTCCTCCTCGAACTCGCAAGCCCGATCCTCGTCGATCCTTCCGATGTATAGCCATGATGCTCTTACTTCTCAATTCTTGCCCGTGGCTTAGTGAACTGGCCCGTCTCAGCTCCGTAGCCTGGATTAGCTGCTCATCGTAGGTCCTCATTCTTCCAGTCGACGCTAGGCAACTGTTCTGCATAAGCTCGCTAGGCAACGGACTGGAATGTCCGAGTCCGATGCCCGAGGCCTGAGCGCAGTAGGCGCAGCCTGTTATGCCTCGGATGTACGCGTCCCTGAGTCAGCATATCCCGTGCTGGCGATAGAATGAACCGTTTCAGCCGAGAGCTTGGTTTGCTCATGATTCCAGTGGTATATATAGAAGGGAAGATACATAAATTGTTATGTTAAATATAGAATTGAATGGTTAAGAGTATTTGTTAGGGAGAACTCGGCCGTATGAAAATTAAGATGCTTAAGTTGGATATATGCGCGCAGTAGGTACATGTGAGTAAGCCAAGGAAGAAGTTGCATGGATAGAGTGACGAGTACAAAGTTACGTGGATGTTCTTTGTAGCTGGAGTTGTATGTAACTTGAGAAAGCTACATATGTCAGCTGTTAATGGACATATTGGGAGATTTGGTTCACATCTCTTGTCGAATCAATGTGATTTTGTTCGAATACAAAACAATATTCATCATAACTTTAGAGTTTTGACGTTGTATCAAGAATTTCAAATGATATTTGAGCAATTTAGATTCAAATTGCACCAAATATACACGTAATTACTGCTTTTTTTTTTTAATATCACTGCATAAAGCACAAAATAGACCCTTAACTTGCAATGGCATGCCAAGATGGACCCTCCCATGCGAGGGCGTGTTAGGCTTCAAAAAATTGTATCAGAACAATTTAGTTCCATAATTGGTATTAGAGCAACCAGTTTCAAATCTCACCGAGCACATATTCAATTGCGATTTTTAAAAAAAAAAGATACCTCACCACAAATTTAGAGTAGTGACAGTGACTTCAAAGGATATGTACTCATATAATATTTTAGCACGAAATTTGTGGCGATAGGAGTCTGGGAGAGAATTTTCTCTCTCAATAACGGTAGTGAGAGTTTCTGACGATTGGGTCCAAACTATTTCGACAGTTTATGGACCGAATGATAGTTGTTTAAGACCATCCTTTTGGAATAAAATTAGGCATCTCAGAAACATCAACGAGGGAGCTTGGATTATTAGTGGTGATTATGATATTAGTAGATTTACTAGTGAGAGGAGAGCTGGAGATCGTAATCCAATGGATAGCGAAATGTTCAACAAAACTATAGCGAATCTCAGGCTAATTGATCTACTTATAAGTGGAAGGTAATTCACCTAGTCAAATATGAGAGAACATCTAAACTTGGCCAAATTGGACAAGATCCTAGTTTCGGAGGAATGGGACTTAAGATTCTACCAAGCAAAATGCGTCGCGCTAAATGCCCAACTTCATATCACATACCCATCTGCCTATATTCATGGGAGGGAATCCGAATACAACTTAGACGATTCAGCTTTGAAAGATGGTGGCTAGAACACAAGGAGATATATAACCTCATCTTGAAGAGCTGGTCACAGAGGACCATAACAAGAGACGCAACTGAAAATTTATGCATCAAATTGTACCGGTTGCGCTGGGTCCTGTGGAGATGGGAAAGACGATATCATTTGCAATCAGAGACAATAAGCACAAGTGCTTAGGAGAAATTGAAGATCTGGAGAAGCTGGAAGAGAAAAGACGACTAACTACAGAAGAGATGTGTAGACTACTATTCCTTCATAAATCGATGGAGGAGATATATTGAATGAAAGATTTAGTCTGGAAGCAAAGGGCGTACTGTAGATGGTTGCGAGAAGGAGATGCTAATACAGTCTTTTTTCATTGAACAGTCTGTATGCGTAATAGAGTTAATAAAATATAGACTTTGAAGGCTGATGGACAGACCATCTATGGTAAACAAGTGCATGAGCACGCATACCAACACTACAAAAGCTTATTCGGTCAGAAAAGACAATTTTGAGTAAAAATAAAAGAAGGAGTCTCAATATCAACACCGAACTTGGCTGACTTGGAAGATGAATTCCGGGAGAGAAGAAGTTAAGATAGTTGTATGGGAGTTGGGCCCGAATAAATTTCCTCTATTTTTCTTTCGGACATTCTAGATTGTAGTCAAAGAGGATCAGATGTGGATGGCCTCAGATCTATTCAAATGGGACATTCATTTAAATAGAATCAACTATTCTATGATTCCTGAAAAGGAGCTTTCAGGCCAATAGGCCTTTTGACTAGCCTTGAAAATAGTGGCAAAAATATTGGCGAACCAGCTAGCACCGAAGTTTAAGGAATGATTACGAATTACTAGTTGGGGGTCCATAACAAACCGGAACATTTTAGAAAGTGTAGCAACGACCTATGAAATAATCCACCATTGTAAAAGGACAAAAGCTAATGATTATTTACTCAAACTAGATTTTGAGAAGGCACATGATATAATGGATTGGGACTGTTTGACAGAAACCCTACGACTTAGGGGCTTTGGTGCCAAATGGATCTCATGGATCAAGATATGTTAACAACTGTCAAAACACAAATAATTATTAATGGTATGGTGGGAAAGGAGATCTCTCTAAGGAGGGGACTCTGATAAGGGGACTATTTGTCTCCCCACTCTTTGTCCTTATAGCGGATGGGTTAAACAATATGTTTAGGAAAATGGAGAGTGAGAAACTAATTCAGGGACCACCAGATTGCACAATTTCCACCCACATCAATCTTCAATACGTGGATGATGTCTTGATATTCGAGCGGGGTGATGTCAGGGAAGCTATATATATCAAATGGGTGTCGTGTTGTTTTGAGGCATGGTTAAGCCTCAAAAATTATCTTCTCAGGGGAGAAAAGACATAACTCTTGCTATTATACTAGATATGTATGGGTATCAGGAAGATAAATTCCCTATTAAAAATCTAGGAATCCCCATAAAGCTTAGGAGGTTATCCAGACAGAATTGGAATCCACTATTTGAGACCTTTGAGAGGAGATTAGATGGTTGGAAAGGAAATTTGCTCTCACCGGGAGGAAGAGTAATATTGCTTAATTCAGTTTTCTCGACTTTACTCCTGTATTACATGTTGTTTTTATGCTCATATAGTGGGTTAGAGACAGAATTGATCGAATAAGGAAGAGGTTCCTATGAAACAGAACTGGAATAGTGGAAAATAAATATCACCTAGTATTCTAGGAACAAATATGTAGACCAAAGGGTGGAGATGGTCTCGGAGTATTGGATCTCAAGACTTTCAACATTGCTCTGTTGACAACATGGTGGTGGAACATGCTAACTCGGTCTCAGGGTACGATATAGTGTCTCCGTTTTGGCTCAAAGTATGGCCAAAAGGAGGGATTATGGCGTACGAGAAATAAGGCACCCCACAACGCCTCAAGCTTTTGGAAAGACTTACAAATCACAAAAAACTTAGTCTTGCCAAACTTGAAATATAAATTTGGAAATAGACGAGAAATTATATTTTAGCATGATCATTGGTGCTCAGACGTACCACTTAATATCCTCTTCCCAGTGGCCTTTCAACTATCCACAATTAAAAAAGGTACGGTTTGGAAATTCTAGGGAAAATCTAGATGGAAGTGGGAAGAGATGCAACTATTATAAAAGTAGTGTACTCATCTGACGAGGACATCAGGGAGAGGAGAAGGTAATATTCTTTTACAATGATTCTCATGAATCTATAAAATAATTATAATTAGTTAAAGGTATGCATAATTAATTATAAATAATTTTAATTAATTATAAATTATAAATTATTTTGAACATGAGGTGTTGCGCACGAACTGGCACATGGTTAAATTATCCACTTGTAGTTGACTGCTTCCATTCCGCTGTATTTTGCTGGCCTTTTGCGGCCCATCTCTCGAATCAATTTTGCTGGCGTGTGTGCGCCCCACACTCAAAAGTCCAATGCCATTATCCAAACGCACACCTCCAGCAATGACACCACCCCGCCATGGATGATGACTGCCACCTCACTTGCTACGTGTCTGGTCCAGTTTTATGCAAGCATCTTGCCTTTAATCAAAGACATCACTTTATCAAAATAAAAAATAATTAATAAATAATAATTTTGTATAATCACTGCGCTTTAAATTGTTATGCTCCCACTTGACAATCATGAGGGAGACTGATAATCGGGAAATTCTAAATGAGCACCACATACTACATAGTAAAGCGATTTACAACATAGGAGAAAATGGTGCTCACTACCAAAATATGGTGCGCATTTAGAATTTCCCCTAATAATCACATAAGTCTTTTGATTTTGGGTTTGATGGCCGCAGCCTCTTTTGGCTCGTCCTTATCTCAATTCCTTACCACTTTGGTAGCTTTGGAAATAAATCTAGCGTCGGGGTGCCCATAGAATATTTCTTCAGGGGCGGTTTCTATGACTCCTCATTGGTAATTTTTGCATTTTTAGTTCCAAATGTACTTGTAATCCCCTTAACTCAAATAGTATTAGTATAGTTTATAATTATTTTTATAGACTTTTTGAGAAAGTAATATTATTATAAATAACTAAAATAGAAGAAATCTCTATAAAATATCTTGTTTTTTTTTTTTCATAAATCTCTATTAACTTTTTGATATTTAAATTTAATGAAAACTCCTAAACAACGTTAACCAAGAGATTAACTGATCAATTTAAAAATGTAATAAATACCTGACCTATTTAGTGTATTTTACTCCAAAATGTGTTTTTTTAATATATAAATAGGATTATGAATATTTTCGAACAACAATTATTATTGTCCAAACTCAATAAAATAATCATGGACTCAAATCATATTAATATATTCTTAAGATAGGATTCTATAATAAGTTTAGTCTTCAGATTTAACATGTATGTAGCTAAAACTACTTCATTTTTTTTTTTTTTTTTGACAAAAGTAAAATAAATGCATTCTTCGACCTATACCTATTAATATAATATTAACCATTAGAATCAAAACTCAATTTCTATATTATAGTCAAAAAATACATATATTTACAGGTGACCCAACGCCATATAAATTACTCAACATGCGATGTAAGATTAAATCTAAAAGTAAAATCCTAATACAAGATAGTAATCGATTGAATTGGAAAAGCGATTGCAAAATCAGAATAGAAATCGGAGTCAGAATCATTATCAGAGTCTAATTTAACAAATACATGTTAATCTAGGTGTAACTCTCTTCTTGCTAAAACTATCCTTGCTTATGTCCATATTCATACTTAAAAGGTTGTATTCAAAATACTAGATTTCGTTGGATTATTGTGCAAAATAACCCTTAATCCAAGATAAATATCAATAAAAAAAATAAGATAAGGTGCAAATCCAATTCATGACTATATGACGTTAATTCATTATATCCATAGTTTTTCATTTTCAATATAATATTTATGCTAAAAAAAAAAAAGAGGAAAAGATAATCTTGACAATTATCCAAGTCACCAACCATTTGATATTCACACGCCACCTAAATTTCTCCTGCTCCTTTTATTTATAGGATATTTCCTGATTTGTCCCTCACATCTTTTATATTATGATTTAGTACCATAAATCTTCATATTTAGGATTTAGTCTCTCAAATCTCCTAAGTTACTACAATTTAGTCCCTTTCTTAATTTTTGACATGATATTACCATTTTACTCCTCTTTATTCATTTTTTCTCTTCCTCCTCTCTTTCTCCTCTTTTCTCATTTTCTTTATCATTCCTCCTCTCTTCTCTTTTCTCTTCCTTCTCTCTTCCTCTTCTTTTCTTTTTTGGGAGAAGAGAAGAGGAAGAGAGAAGGAGAAGAGAGGAGGAATAATGAAGAAAAGGAGAAGAGAGAAGGAAAAGATAAGGAGAAGAGAGGAGGAAGAGAAAGAATGAATAGGAGAGGAAAATGGTAATATCAGATCAAAAATTAGGAAGGAGGACTAAATTATAGTAACTTAGGAGATTTGAGAGACTAAATCCTAAATATGAAGATTTGGAAGACTAAATCATAATATATAAGGATTTGAGAGACAAACCACTAAATAACCCTTTATTTATATAGCCCCCTCCATTAAACTCCTCTCCTCAAATATTTAATCTCTCAAAAAGCAAAAACAAAAGAGAAAGAGATGAAGGGGAGCAGCTCGAGCCGATGGGGGCGGTGCCTGCGGGCGCCGCTCCGGGCGCTGTGCAGCGTGAGGGACCTCTACGTCAAGGGCATGAACGGGTGCGCGGGTCGGGTACAGTTCAGGGCCGCTGCCACCGGGTACCCGTCCTTCTCCGAGTTCGCCTTCGGGTACCCATTCAGCCGGTCGTCGGGGCGGTCGAGCGCGAGCGAGGAGGATCTGAGGGAGCTGATAAGGGCGGCGTCGGTGCGGGCGGCGGCGGCGGGGCCGGTGCGGCGGAGCCAGAGCGTGGTGGTGGGGAGGATCGACGAGGACGCGCCCAGCGACTTTGATGCGGAGGTGGGGAGTTATTTGTTGTTTCCGAGGAGTCGGAGCTATGCGGCGGCGGGGGCGGCGGTGGCAGCTGTGGGAGCTAAGAGGAGGCGGGTGAAGGTGTTGGCTTGATTTTATTTTTTATTTTATTTTTTTAATTTGTTGGTGTTTGTTTTCGCATTTTGATTTGTGGATATATGAGTAGTTTTTTTTTTTTCTTTTTTTGGAAATGGTGTTTATTTGTACATGGAAGTTTGATTTCAGTCCAATCATCATCTAAAATATTTCCATATTGGGTAGCTTATAATTATTCATATGATTCTATAATACTATTCCTAATTCAAAAAAATATGTATCAAAGATTTAACATAATTTATAATAATTTTGTTAGAATTTTTTCGAAAGAATCTATAATTAATTATAAATTATCTTAATTTGTTTTGTTGCATCGAAAATTTAGTATATTTCTTAAAAAATATATTTCTAAACAAAATATGGACGTTGTAAATAGCACTCGATAATTAATGGATAATAGTTAAATGTTGATTTATTTGTTTGCTTTTGTTTCTTTGTTTTTTTTTTAATTATGGTTCATCTACATTATTGTAGATAAGAGAGGTGTGGTATTATCTTAATAATAATAAATAATATATTATAATTTGATTGGTGGGTCCAAAATTAACTCATTGAAAATTAAATCTGATTACAACTAAACTAACTAAAAAATGATTATTATATTAAGTATGGTTTAGGAATTAGTTAATATATTGTAATATTGATCTTTGGAAAGATTATGCTAGCGAGCCAGAGTCTGTGATATCATCGGGAGTTTCTAAAGGAGCGCACCACTTTACCGTGACTCTTATTATATTACTATTACAAGTTTGTCATTAAAAGTTTTGAACTAACGATATTGTCCTACACAGCCTCAATTCCCCAAAAGAAACATTCATGTCTAGATTAGATTCCGAACGTTATTATTTCGAGTATGGAGTTAGATCCGGACAATATTATTTTCCTTTCGACATTAGACTCCGGAGACTATTATTTCACATCCGGGGTCGGGTTGCAGATGGGGGATTGCGAGGACAATAGGGAGGGCGCATAGTTGTGGGCTGCATGTGAGCTGTCTGGAAGGAAGAAGGGGTTTTGAGATTTTTTGGTATGCTAACTAGGAAAGGACTTCTCTCTTCAAAAGAGAGGGTATGCTCACTAAGCAAGGTGTGGTCTAGTATCTAATTGAGTCTTGTTCATCCACTAAATGCAACCAGAATGGTGTTTTGGAAAACTTGGCCAAATTTGGCTATACTAGAAGATTAACCAATGCAATCCAATGGCAATTTTGGCCACACGCTAAAAAAACGAACTAACGCAATTTGTTTGGATGAACTTTCCCATTAGCGAAGCAGAAATGCATAAACGGAAGTCTTTCAAAATTTGCCACTAAAATAAACATTAATACTAAAATAAACTATACATATTAAAGTGACAATAAAGCTAAACTTATATCTCACGATTTTATGTTCCATTTAAAAAAAAAAAAAAAAAAAAAAACACTTGCTTATGATGGAAGAATTCACAAGGGTTTTTTTTTTCCTAGTTGCAGCTCACACATTCAATAATTAATTTATTTATAGCGTCATGAAGTTAATTTTAAAATCTCTCATACCTAAAGAATGAGTAAAGAAATATTTAGTAATAATAATAATAATAATCATATGAGAGGCTGATAAGTCAAGCTATCAAGAAACCGGAGTCATGACAATCATGATTGTAGACAATAAAAAAAAAAACAACAAAGAAGAAGATGACGACAAGAAAAAAGAAATATATATATATATATATATATATATATATATATATATATATATATATATATATATGAAACAGAAAAAACTATGCTCCTGTGATGTTAAGTGAACCAATAAGATATTTTTATGTAGATGGATTTTTTGGAAAAAAAAAATAGTAGAGGGTTTTTTCTAAAAATTATCCATATGGTCAATTCACATGCAAATATAATATTGGTCCACCTAAGTATCATAGGAGAGAGCTCCTCCTATGATATAGTTTTTCCTGTTTCCTTACACACACACATATATGAGAAAATGGGAAATTCATAGACAGTGAAGGGACTTTATTCACTGTCGCTTAGGTGTCCCAATAAAATTATTACACGTGGTGCCACTTAAATTAACAAATAAAAGAACTCTCTTAACCACCCTTTGAGTGGCACCACATGTATTAGGCCACTTAAGAGGTGATGAAGGAACTCTCTTCACAGTCGGTGAATTTTCCATTTTCTATATATATATATATATATATATATATATATATATATATATATATATATATATATATATATATATATATATATATATATATATATATATATATATATATATATATATATATATATATATATATATATATGCATCTGGGGGCCCACGCGCACCTAGGCAGACGCGTAGGATTGCGTACACGCATAGGGGGGCCTGCGCGTGCAGAGATGCCCGTGCATGCCGAACGCGGGTGTTTTCGTTGCGTGAATTTTGAGGCAGAGAGATTTTGAGGGAACGGTTACGTTCCCTCAATCTATAAAAATAAAGGAGCGTTCAGAAAAAAAGAGAAGAGTTCACGGAGGACACAATTCAGAGAGTGCAGAAAAGAGAAGAAGTCTAGAGAAATCTCAGAAGCAATCTTCCAGAAGCGATCGTTTTCTTCCCAAAAACTTGGTGCAAGGGAGTTGACGGTGTGCAGAAGCGAGGCTCCACCGCTACCAGAATCCCACATAGATTTAAAAGGAAAATTTAAATCAATCGTTTTCTATTCTTATAACTCGATATTCTATTGTAATTTTTTTTATTGCTGTAATTAAAATTAAATTCGTGATGCAATGATTAGTAGTTGTAATGCAACACACTCAACATTAATTAGTATCGTGATTTCTAAACCATTGGATTTCTATCTCTTAATAATGTCTTTCTTTTTTTTTCTTATACGCTATTGTTTTGAAAACCATAGTTTTCAACGATTAATTCAAGATCTTCCAAGACTTTTAGGCCATCTTTGACTCCATATCCGCCGCCTCCACTTAATTGGTATGCAATTGTTACAATTTCTTCTTGTTTCGTTCACTAAAAGTCTTGGGGAGACGGTGACTACTCAGCGACATTCATAAATATATTAATTAAGTTGGTATTATAGTATGACTTTGATCCAAAATTTGAGTACCTAGGTTGGGAATTAAAAAAAAATTATTATAATTTCTTGAAGCTTCATCTTTTGTGGAGAATTAATATGTACGGTTGGAGTTAGGGAGGAGAATCACAGACGTGTCCATTCTTATCACCATGTTTATTTAGATGGATTAATATCTGGAAATGAAAATTATTTACAATTAATTACAGAATCTTTCCTCAAAATAACTATCTACAATCACATTAGGAGTTACGAACTACATAGCTCTTCTTTGATATCTGATGTGAAAATGTTTGAGGTCGAAGTGTTATACCATTTAATCTTGTATTTGTTTTGCAACCGTGAAGCGAGATAAATTATCCTATAAGATTAGTAATTTCTCCAATTTGAAAGTAATTAGATTCACTTTTATCTCTTTGAATTTGGATATTACTAGGATATATTTTTTTTTTTTCCCGATTGATTGCTTCTAAATACAGCCATTACCTTTTTATCAATCAAAACCATCTTAAGTTTTTTTTTTTTTTTTGAAATGGAAAATAAAAACATAATTACTTGGATAATAGTTAATTCAATATATATTAATTATCATATCAGATCGTAAGAGGAACTGTAAAACTCAGAATTAACTATCATTATACTACAAAAACTATCCTATATTTCTAATCCTATGAACTATATGACTATCAATTAATCGATAAAGGTTTGATTGTAATTTATAGGAATGGAAGTGAGTATATATAACCTAATTACACCCACTATTTCTTCTAAAACAAAATTTTGGCTACATAAGAGTTGTTTTTGGAGCATTAATTTGATATTTGGTAAATATAATCTTCGTGTGGATTCATTTTTGGCATTCTTTTCCGAATGGAGATTTAAGTTGACTCAGGGTTACAGTCGGGTTTGGGTTCGGTCGGATTAATGTCTGGTGGGAAATTCTAAATGCACACCACATTTTACTAGTGAGCACCGCATACTATATAGTAATGTGATGTACACCATAGGGGAAAATGGTGCTCACTAGTAAAATCTGGTGCGCATTTAGAATTTTCCAGACTCAATGTTTAAAATAACGATAACGGTAACGTAACATAACAGTCAAAATAAATAATCAAAATCAATATAAAAACTATTTAAAAATTATTGAAAATAACGTAACACAACGTAATTTACATAAAATAACACAAAATTGTATAAAAAAAAAGCACCGTTACGGTGCATTGAGTTATTTTTGACTGTTAAGTAACATTGACTTTCTGTTAGATTTTATAACGCAATATAACATGTTTCATTACGCGTTATTTTCAACATTGGTCTGACTTATGCTAGAATCAAATATCAATATGCAACATCCAAACTTAAATGCTTCCCAACTACAATCCAATAGCTTCCTAACCCAAATCAAACCCGAACCATCTTATTAATCGTATACAATATAAAAAATATTACATGCACATGGATCAACAAATTAATCTAAGTCCAATCTGAAACGTACAAACTTGTGTTATCGTGACTCTGACCAACAAAATAGTAACTTGTTCATCAACCTTTTCATTACTTAACCTTTCGCTTTACTAACAAGTCAGGTTCTAATTCTATTGGCAAATCTTTTAGAATTTTAAGAATATAAGTTACTTAAGAGAAACATATCATTGAGTCTTGTCTCTAGTAGTATAACTCCTTACGAATATATGAGAGTTTTCGAGTTTGACTTTCACTGGAGACTCAGTGAGTTATGATTGTGAGTTTTCAAGTTAGAAATGAAGTAAATACCAAGATTTGGAGGATAAGTTTACAATATGAAAGACTATATGTAAACTCTTAATCTTATTAAAAATTCGGCCCCCATAGCTTTGCTTTTGTTTGAGATATATGATGCTAAAATTAATAGTTAACTATAAAAACTCTCCCAGAAAAATTAGTTACGATTACTTCAAAAATTCATGGAAATCACTATAAACCACTATAACTCTTATCTCATATCCGATGTGAGATTATTTGAGATGGATATTACATATATGATACAATCTATGCAGATTCTTACTCGATTCTCATCGGATTCTTCTAATTAATGGGGATGAGTATGCAATTTTACCCACATTCTTCACATAAAATAGTGTGTAATGCGTATATACAAGTTTGATGAAGTTTGGGTATGTTTTAATACAAATATAGTACAATGATGAGTTTATTAGCCACATTATTAATCTATTAATAACTACAGTCTAAATAAACAGTTGAATTATATTATTCATATAGTTTTTTTTTTTTTTTTTTGTTAAGAAAGCAGGCCTGAGCGTAGTTTCACATACAAGGGCCACATATTAGCAAGAAAAGAAGCAAAGCCCATATTGGATTTGGTTCCGAGTGGACCCACAGTACTTGGGTTTGGGGCCCAAATTCTCTGCGGACACAAACTTGAAATTTGAACACACAAGTTTTTTACTAAGAGCTCTCCCTCCGCCACCTTCTCTCTCTCTCCTCCTTCTCTTTCTCTGTCACCTCCGACCACTCATCTCTCCCCTCCCTTCTGTTTCTTCTAATTCAAATGTTAATGCTAATCTTAATCCTAATTAAATAAATAAAAAAGAGAGACAACAAGGTTCAACAAACTCTCTACTAGTAAGATTTTGACACTCGATGTAATTTTTCAGAGTGTAATTTCTATATCCTTAAAAGGCAACATTGAGCTGATCGTTAAGTGTCTTGTACGGTTATATCCGTATAGGGACATGAAATATTGAAAACTTCTTGTTTCTTGGATCTTAATAACTTTTGTAGTCACTTATTGTAGTTAGCTATTCCTATCTCTTTGTCAATGTCAAGAATAAATAGGTCTTTTTTCTATCCCTTCGTTACTAAAAAAATATAAATAGCAATCAACTATCAAATCCCAATTTGACGAATTTCCAATATTTGGTTTTCAACTCCATTTAACATTCGGAAAGTACTCGGAATAACTACTTAGCACTTGGAAAAAAAAACTATAATTCTACACACTACACATCCATATGATAATAATATGTAAATTCTTTAGTAATTTATGGTCATTTAACCATGTGACCGAGACATTCTTTTTCTTAACCAAGTTTTACTTCCTATATCAAAACAGTAAAATAAAGTAATATATGATATATATAGTAAAATAAAGCAATATATTACCCAAAAAAAATTGGATTTATTATACTAACACCCATATAGTATGAGAAGTATATAACTTATTACCTCTAAATTTTAAAATTCTCATTTAGATCATCTGAACTGCAGAAAAAAATTTACAGGAAAGCTCAGACGAAAATATTTTTTCCGCGGTCCATAAAGTATAAGTAAGAGTTTAAAACTTTAGAGGTGATAAATTATACACCCCTATACCATATTGGGGTATGAATTAACCCTAAATTTTTTGTAGGCACCTACCCTCCTACAAAATTAACATCATCCCATTCTAGCAAGTTCCTGAATTCTCTCTCCTTCTTCCTTGGGAAATTCTAAATGCGCACCGCATTTGTCTTAGTGAACATCATTTTCCCCTATGTTGTAAATCACTATACTATAGGATGTGGTGCTCGCTAAGTAAAAAGTGCGCGCATTTAGAATTTCCTTTCTTCCTCCCTTCGCCCGATCCGTCACTTATGCAAACGGGAGCTTCCAAAGGAGCACATCATTTTTCCTAGTGAGCCCAGATTTCCTAGTGAGCCAACATTGATTTTACTAAAAGGAGAATTTCCTAGTGAGCACATTTACTATTCTGAAAATATACTTCACCTTTATTTTACATCCTCCTCTCCCTCTTCTCTCCTCTTTTCTCCGCCAACCGGTTAAATCCAAAAAAAAGTCCTAACCCTAGCTTTCTCTTTCCCCTCCTACTTTCCCTCATCCTCTCTATCCTTTTCTCTACCTCCTTCTCCTTCCAAATCTCCCTCTCTCTCCCATTCGTAGACCCGACGCCGCTGCTCTCGCCGCCGAGAAAGACACGCCGCCGCCGCTGCCGCTGCTGCCGAGCTCTGGACGTTGCCGCCGCTGTTCTCCCGCCGCCGCCGTCGCCTTCCCTCCATTACTAGGTGAGTTTTCATAATCTAGTAATATTTATTTTAAAATCTAGATTTTTTTTATTTTTGGATCAAACAACCCTAATCTAGCAATATTAGGGTTTGGTGATTTTGTTGGGTTGGAGAGGAGGAAGAGGGGATGGGCTAGCAAATTTGGTTGTAGCATTTTTTTGTTAATTTTTATTTTTAATATTTAGATTATAATTATTAAGAAAATTTAATATTGTAATCGTAGTTGTAAAATATGCGAAATTTAGTTATTTTTTAATCATGGACGTTAATATTAAAATTTATTAGTTAATTTTGAAGTTTGATAACGTTGTCCTAATGGTTGATTAAGTAGCAAAAAACGGTTTCAGTGTCTTTAAACTTTAATATTACACTATCTTGCAGCAAAAAAAAATAGAGAAAATATGATATTTGTTGTAAATTTTACTTTGTAACTACTTACTTACACATAGAGAAGTTACTGTTTTGATAAAAAAATATCTATGAATGAAATATCTTTGTATTCCATAATTAGATCCGGCAGAATTTTCTCGCATACGACCAACTGTCTCGTTAAGAAGGAAGAAAGCAGCATCTCGACCATAAATCCGTCGCCCAATACGAGAGAGAGAAATCGAAGTTGCTGTAGATCCTGAATTAAATATAGAAACGCCTAATTTGATAAGATATGATAGTGCAAGACTAGAGGAAGGGAATACTGATGCAGGAGGCTCTCAAGATGATCTTCAAGATGATCTTCAAGAGTCAAATTATCGAGGTCCAGTTGATTTATCAGTATTGAAGAGTTTCAAGATGCACGTTGCTTTCTTCGTTTTAAAAGATGAGATAATTATTTCCTAAAAAAATGATAAACCATTTATTGTATGTGTGCATGTGTTATGACTATATTATATATACAGGAACGAGATTCACTGCGTTGTATTAGTCACTGGAGAAAAATAAGTGCATAGTCATTGACGACACCGCAGCCAAACGCGCGATTCATGAAATTAGTACGTGGATCTTCATTATATCTATTGGTCAAATGCTCCTACCAATACATTAGCGCTATTGAGATTAGCGCATTTGTTGAGAGATGGCATCCCGAAACAAACACATTTCATATGCCGTTTGGTGAGATGACGATTATGTTGGATGATGTTTCCTGCTTGCTTGACTTGCCTGTAGCAGGAAAATTCGTGTGCCAATAAAAATCAGCAGCTTCACGTGAAACTGCTGACACAATTACCCATTCCTTGGGCGTCAGTTATTCTGAAGCGTGGAATGAGATTAATACGAAAGGCAGTGCATCGGTTCGACTGAATAGGTTAAGAGAAATTTTTTGCGGGGTTGTTGACACCGACACCGAATATAGGATTCAGTATGCTGCAAAGGCATATTTACTGTATCTTCTTGGTTGCACGCATTTTACGGACAAGAGCTGTACGAGAGTGTCTATTGATTACTTACCATTGCTTTATGACCTCAAAGATGTTCATACGTTATCATGGGGTGTTGGTACTCTTGCATGGTTATATAGGCAGCTTGGGCTTGCTTCTCGAGCTAACGTTGCTCAGATTGCCGGGTATCTCACATTACTATAGTCTTGGATTTTCTCTCATTTCCCATCCTTTATGCTAGTGTCAAGCCGATCCTTTACCGACGGTGAACCACTTGCTTGTCGTTGGTTGAGCAGACGGGATCACAATGTCTCTCAATCACATGTACAGTCTATTCGGTCCACTCTAGATAAACTCACCAGCAACCAGTTAACATGTTGCGCTATTTATATACCTATGTAGTTTGCAAGTTGCAAGTTGATTACTAATGTAGCTCTTTGTGCTTAACAAACTTGCAGGTTATTTGGGATGCATATAGGAATTATAGAGAAATCTATCCCTTCAGAAAAATTAGCTTTTATATGGGTACGTTGAAGATGTGCAGCGTGATTGAGCCTTACCATCCGGTTAGTGTATTAGGGCAATTTGGTCGCAAACAGTATGTTCCGCCTCCACTATTCTCACCGTTACGTGAAGCGTAGGGTGTAACAGCCAATAGCTATGTCGTAAAGTACACTCACATTGAGGAGATGTGGATAAATTGGCTAGATCACGTCTTGCATCAAGAGTATCGTGGGTCCATTACTGATTACCAATCCGATTGCACGTCGGATTATATTCCGTGGCTATCTAAAGTTTCGCAGCACTTTCTTGGAGTAGCACCAGATGAACACCAAGTAGAGGAAAGAAGTCAGTCAACCCGTCCGGATGTCGATGATGAGGTAATCTCCATATATGTTCTTTATTTTATGTCCCATATAGTACCAAGTTTAACTGATGCTTTCATGTTTCCTGAATTAATTCTACAGAGATATACACTTGCAGTGGCTATAATAGATCCATTACTTGCGCAAGGGGAGAAGGCATTCAAGAAGCGGCATGAGATGTTATTTATTGCACTTGCAAAAATTAAAGTCGTGATAACTGCTTGCACTCAGCCAGAAGAACCACCAGAAGAACAAGCACTAGAACAAGCCACTCCTGATGCACCCGATACAGCAGTAATGACTCGAACCAGAAGTAGATGTCACCCCCCGAGGAAGACACGGAGACAATGATTAGGTTATATTCTAAGTGTATTGATATAGATGTTGTAAGAAACTTGAAGTGACAAGTGACAATGTTTTGTTTCAAACAACTTCCGCAATTTGATGAATATTTGCTCTTTGTTTGTAATGAATCATAATATTTGCTCTTTGTTTGTTGAGTATTTGCTTTTTGTTTGTAATGAATCCTAATATTTGCTTTTTGTTTGAAGAAGATATGCTCTTTGTTAGTATGAGAGCTTATTTGGTTTATTTGTATGTGTTGCAACCAATTGACTGTTATGTTATTTTGGTGGAAGTACTTATTTTGGTGGAAGCATTTTCTTCACTATATTTATGTTGTTTGTATGTATGGAAGCTTATACAAATTCTTCACTATATCTTTATGCCAGTGTACGTATCATTGTATCAGTGTATTAGTGTTGTCTTCACTGTATCAGTATGTCATTGTTGTCAGGGACCTTATCTTCTCTGTTTTTTTTTCACTATATTTTTGTTGTATTCATGTGCGTTATATTGCTCGTTTTTTGTCCTTAAAGTGATGTTAATGTATATTCAGTAATGATATATCAGTTTATTTCGTATCTTCAGTGGTATCTGGTGTCCGGACTGCGGATCTGGACAGGGACTCCCTGTCCGGACTGCCAGTCCGGACAGGAAACGCCTGTCCGGACTGGCAGTCCGGACAGAGTCTCTGTCCGGACTGGCAGTCCGGACATGAACGATAGGCTCTTTTGTTTGGATTTCTAATAAAAAAACACAAAACGAAAAAAAAATCGGCTTTAAACTACCAAATTAACAAAAAAAAATGAAGAGACGGATAATGAAATAGATTTTTGTCCAAAAAAAAAAAAAATCCTTACCTGTGGCACGCGGGAGCCGTGGAAGATGCAGGAGGAGGAAGAGGGCAAAATGGGATATCTTTTTAAGAGGCAAACTTGATATATATGGGAAGTTATTAAGCGGCTAACTAGGAAAAAAGGTGTCCCCCTTTAGAAATTCCCATTCAAACAAACCAAAACGGAGAGTTTAATTTCTTTTTTCTTTTCTTTTTTTCGTTGCTGTTGTTGTTTGTGTGAACCCTAATACTTAATGAGTTGAACAGAAAGAAACTTTATGGGAGTTCTCTTCTTTGAGTCCCAAATCCCCCCATTTCGAGAGAGCTCTCTAAAATGCAAAGAAAGATCCCAACTTCTTTTCGTTTTGGGCCGTTTTCGCTCTGAATTTGATCCGATTTGAGTTTTTTGCCCCCTTTTTGGAGAAAGCGGTTTTTTTAATAGCGTAAAACGGTCCTAATAACAGTACCCAGATCTCAAAATTTCGTCTTTGGGTCGATACCAGATGATGCTGGCTAGCGTTTGGCCGGTGGAGGATGGGAATGGGAAAGATTTGATGCAGAGGCCTCAATCTAAGACTTTCTCGCTGAGGATAATTAGATTTTTTTTCTTCAGTTCTTATCTCTGGGTGTTGTTGCTTCGGTGCTTAGCATGTGCACGTCTCGCTATCTCGATGCTCAAAATGTGCTCTTGCAACCTCGGCTCAGTTTGATTCAGCCCTGCGTTGAGAAGTTGATGCATTCGATGAGCGACGAGGAGCTGTTATGGAGAGCTTAATTTTTTCCACAGCTGAGGAGGTACCCGTACAAGCGAGTTCCGAAGGTTGCTTTCTTGTTCTTGACGAGAGGGCCGCTGCCGCTGCGGCCCCTCCGGGAGAAGTTCTTCAAAGGGCATGAAGAGCATTTCTCGATTTATATCCATCCGTCGCCGAGCTACAAGGCCGAGTTCCTGCCAAATTCGGGTTTTTTTTTAATCCGAGGCAGATTCCAAGTCAGGTACTTTTTGGCCTCTCTTACGATTCTGCATACAGAAATTCTAGATATATAATTTGTTTGTAGGCTATGGTTTCTAGTTTGTCTGTTTTTATCTGATCATCTATTAGTTATAGAGCTTGGCATCTTGTGAATCAACTTACTTAGTTTTTTTTTTTTTCTTCTTTATATAATGTTAGTGATTGTCGTTGCTTCAACAAAAATAAGAATCTTGGTATAATTGACCTCAATCCATTGTTTAATGCGAAACAAGAATCTTGATATAAGAAAGACGCCACAAACGGTAGTGGAAAATCGTTTGATAAGTCGATGATGAACGCCACGGAAGAATTCCGATAAGTTCGAATAGTCCTTCAAAGAACCAAAAAGAATAAACTCACTAATTATCTGTAAACTGTCTCCCTTCTATTCCATTAGACGCCTTTTTATATGCTAAAAAAATACAAGAAAAGTTTCCTATAAGGAAAGTTCAAGAAATAGAAACAAAACAAAAGGAAACAATCAGCTCCTTAATTTGGCTGATCAATACAAGGAAAGTTTAAGAAATAGAAACAAAACAAAAGAAAACAATCAGCCCCTTAATTTGCTGATCAATACAAGGAAAGTTTTAGAAATAAAACAAAAGGAACAATCAATTTTGACTAGTTTTTTTTACTAGTTGAATCATATTGATGCATTTTTGTTGAATTTGTGAACCATCTTCAATGGGCCTCCACGAATTTGCTTGAGCCCAAACCTTTTGAATCAGCCCATTAAGTGCATCTTTGAACTTCTTTCCTTATGCTCTTGTAACCGGCCCAGTTGGAACTTGAACTGGCTCCTTTATAGTCAAGCCATTATTTGCATCATTCCCCTCCTCTTGAAAAAGACTTGCCCTCAAATCATCACCTACATCAAAATGACTCAAATCAGTAACATTGAAAGTAGCACTAACATTGTACTCACCGGGCAAATCTAGCTTGTAAGCGTCGTCATTGATGCGCTCTAGAACTTGGAAAGGACCATCCCCTCTTGGAAGTAGTTTGGAATGTCTTTGCGCCGGAAATCTCTCTGTTCTCATATGCAACCACACCCAATCTCCGGGTTCAAAAACAAGCTTGTGACGCCCCTTGTTGGCTTGTTTTGCATACTGCTTCGTTCTTCTCTCAATATTGAGCCTTGCCTTCTCATGTATCTGCTTAACAAAATCAGCCTTTTTCTTTCCATCAAAATTAACACGCTCAGAAACAGGTAATGGAGATAAATCCAATGGAGTCAAAGGATTAAACCCATAAACAATTTCAAACGGTGAGAATTTAGTAGCAGAATGAATAGATCTATTATAAGCAAACTCAACATGTGGTAAACACTCTTCCCATATTTTGATGTTCTTTTTAATTATTGCCCTCAATAAAGTAGACAAAATCCTATTTACTACTTCGGTTTGACCATCAGTTTGTGGGTGACAAGTAGTAGAAAACAAAAACTTGGTACCTAGCTTACACCATAAAGTCTTTCAACAAGAACTTAGCATCTCTATCCGAAACAATGGTTCTAGGCATGCCATGCAATCTCACAATCTCCCTAAAGAACAAATCAGCAACATGCGAAGTATCATCCGTTTTGTGACATGGAATAAAGTGTGCCATTTTAGAAAATCTATCCACAACCACAAAAATCGAATCTCTTCCACATTTAGTCCTAGGTAATCCTAACACAAAGTCCATTGAAATATCAACCTAAGGCTCACTAGGAATGGGCAAAGGAGTATGCAAACCGTTGGGCTACACTCTGGATTTAGCTTGCCTACATGTGACACATCTACCACAAATTCGCTCAATATCTCGTTTCATGTGTGGCCAATAGAAGTGTTCCTGCAAAATAGCTAAGGTCTTAGCAACCCAAAAATGTCCCATTAATCCCCTTCTATGGGATTCCTGCACTAACAAATCTCTCAAAGAACAGTTAGGCACACATAATTTATTTTCTCGAAATAAGAACCCATCATGTTTAAAGAACTTACCACAAGCGTTTTTCTCACAAGCCCGATACTCTTCATAAAATTTATGGTCATCAATGTATAAACTTTTAATGTGTTCAAAACCAAGTAATTTTGCATCAAGTGTAGAGAGTAATGCATACCTGCGAGAAAGTGCATCAGCGACCACATTATCCTTATCTTGCTTATACCTGATGACATATGGAAATGTCTCAATGAACTCTACCCAACGAGCATGCCTTTTATTTAGCTTGTGTTGGCCCTTCAAGTATTTCAAGGACTCATGATCAGTGTGAATCACGAACTCTTTAGGCCATAGGTAGTGCTGCCATGTCTCCAAAGTTCGAACCAATGTATACAATTCCTTGTCATAAGTCGGGTAATTTAAGATTGCCCCGCTTAATTTCTCGCTGAAATAAGCAATTGGTCGTCCCTCCTGCATAAGAACTGCGCCTATGTCAATACCTGAAGCATCACATTCAATCTCAAACGTTTTAGAAAAGTTAGGTAAAGACAATAAGGGGGCGTTGGTTAGCGTCTCTTTGATTAGTTGAAATGCCTTCTCTTGTTTTTCTCCCCATCTAAATCCGACGTTCTGCTTGATCACTTCGGTAAGTGGTGCGGCTATGCTACTAAAGTCCTTTACAAACCGCTGGTAAAAACTAGCAAGTTCATAAAAACTACGAACATTGCTTACACTTGTGGGACTCGGCCACTCTCTGATTGCACGTACCTTCTCTTCATCCACCTGTATACTCTGTGCGCTAACAACAAATCCCAGAAATACAAGCTTATCGGTGCAAAAAGTACACTTTTTCAGGTTAGCAAATAACTTTTCTTTCCTAAGCACATCTAAAACTGATTTCAAATGTACGGCATGATCAACCAAGTTTTTGTTATAAATGAGTATATCATCAAAATAGACAATAACAAACCTGCCTATAAATGCTCGCAAAACATGATTCATAAGTCTCATAAAAGTACTTGGTGCATTAGTCAACCCAAAAGGCATAACTAACCATTCATACAAACCATATTTTATTTTAAAGGTAGTTTTCCATTCATCTCCTTTCATTCTAATATGATGATAACCATTTTTTAAATCAATCTTAGAGAACACACAAGAACCATGCAACTCATCTAACATGTCATCTAAGCGAGGAATAGGATGTCGATACTTTACCGTTATGTTGTTGATGGCTCGGCAATCAATGCACATTCTCCACATCCCATCCTTCTTAGGTACAAGTAAAACCGGAACGGCGCACGGACTCATGCTCTCCCTCACATACCCCTTCTCTAACAACTTACTTACCTGCCGTTGAAGCTCCTTTGTCTCATCGGGATTGCTCCTATAGACTGGTCAGTTTGGAATTGTCGCACCGGGAACAAAATCAATTTGATGTTCAATCCCTCGAATTGGTGGTAATCCATGTGGTGTTTCCTCGGGAAAGACATTCTCAAATTCCTGCAAAAGAGAAACAACAGAACTGGGTAAAGCAGGATCAAGTTCGTTAGTATTTAAAAATGCCTCTTTGTACAAAAGTACAATCATCGGCTGATTTGAAAACATTACTCGCTTAATCTCACTCACTTTTGCATAGAAATTCTTTTGTTTTCTCTCTGATTTTCTCTCAATGGCTGAATTTTGATTTTCTTTTTCTCTCTCATTTTGCTCGGCCACTCTCTGATTTTCACTCTTTTTCTTTTGCTCACTCTCTTTGTTTTGATCACTTTTTTTTTTTATCACTCTCTTTTTGCAACCTTACTTGGTCTTCATAAACTTGTTTTGGTGTCATTGGCACAAGAGTGATGGGTTTTTGGTTGAGCACGAACGAGTATTTGTTGGTGAAACCATCATGTTTAACTTTTCGATCGAATTGCTACGGTCGGCCTAATAGAAAATGTCCAGCTTGCATCGAAACTATATCACACAAAACTTCATCTTCATATTTTTCGATGCGGAATGAAACCAAAACCTACTTATTTACCTTTATCTCGCCACTATCATTCAGCCATTGTAACTTGTACGGTCTAGAATGTTTCAGTATGGCAGTCCTAATTTCTCCACCAAAGTTGTGCTTGCAACATTAGTACAACTTTCTCCATCAACAATCATACTACATACCTTGTTTTTGACGTAGCACCTAGTATGAAAAATATTCTCCCGCTGCACTTCTTCAATTTCTTTTGCTTGTAAGTTTAGAAGTCTTCTTGACACCAACAATTCACCTTGAACTGCATATTCTTCTTCATCTACGTCAAATGGTGGCATAGAGTCGGTAACGGACTCGTCGTCGGTTTCGATCTCTCCATTACCCCTTATTACCATGACTCTTTTGTTCGGGCATTGACTTGCTATGTGACCCCTGCCTTGATATTTAAAACACTTAATGTCATGATTTCGAGAAGTGGAAGGGTCAGATTTACCTTGAGTACCATGATTGGTTGTCTCTTGTTTTGGCTCGAATTTAGGTTTTGCAGCTGGTTTCTCCTCTTTCTTCACATGACTCGGTTTTCATGGGG
The DNA here is from genome assembly GCA_036321105.1 of Dracaena cambodiana. Classification (NCBI taxonomy): domain Eukaryota; kingdom Viridiplantae; phylum Streptophyta; class Magnoliopsida; order Asparagales; family Asparagaceae; genus Dracaena; species Dracaena cambodiana. The sequence goes on from JAYEPQ010000005.1 coordinate 4,669,196, forward strand.
AAAAATCCGAATTATGGGATGCACGTGTAGCACCTCTCCTCTTGAGTTGTTGCTCCACCTTGATGGCCATGTGCACCATATCCTCTAATTTCACATAATGCTGCATCTCCACCCTGTCATGAATTTCTTGATTCAAGCCATTCAAGAACCTAGCCATAGTAGGCTCTCGGTCTTCTTCGATATTAGCCCGGATCATAGCAATTTCCATCTCTTGATGATAATCCTCCACACTCCGGTTACCTTGTCGGAGCGTTTGCAATTTATTGTACAACTCCCGGTGGTAATGGCTGGGCACAAACTGCTTCCTCATCACTATTTTCATCTCTTCCCACGTCTCAACCGGTCGTTCCCTATTTCGCCGCCTGTTCAATACTAATTGATCTCACCACACAATGGCATAGTCAGAAAACTCAATGACAACAAGTTTTACCTTCATCTCAGAGTAGTTGTGGCAATCGAACACTAACTCCACCTTTTTCTCCCATTCAAGATTAGCCTCGGGGTCGTTTCTTCCTTGAAACGCTGGAATCTTCATCTTAATACTACCCAAGTTGTTATCTTTCCGATTCCTATCTTCTCTAAACCGCCCTCCATATCTCCTATTACCAACAACTGAACCCCGATCTTCTTCTTCATCAAAACCAGTCCCATAATTCTCTCCATCTTCATCTCTCACTCCCCGATGTTGAACTCTTTCTCTCCTATGCACCTTATGAGTGTTTTGTGGCTGCTCCAAACGTGTATTCTCCATCCGATCAATCCGCTCATGTACCTGCTCCAATTCTAATCTCATCACACGCCTCATCTCACTCATCATGGCTTCCATAAGCAACTTTAGATCAGCCATCCCTATAGCACCTTCGGTGATGTTCTTTTCACTGTTGTGAGACATGATTACTGCAAATCAAAGTTAGAAAACAAAAAAAAAAAAAAGGAAAGGATCTCACACACTCACTCACGTGTTTTCACTCAAAGAATGATTCACTCTATTCCACTCATATTTCACTCAGTATAATCGGCTTTTACCCTCTAATATGCTCACCACTCTTACCTTTTTCCACTCGATAATCCTCTTTCAGTTCTTTTGAAACTATTCGAACAATATTCAAAATTCCAGCAACAATTCACTAAGAACTTACCAAGGGAATTTAAGTTCAAAAGGTAAGAAAATAAGGGATATGAGTGATTAGATTTTCAAAGTACAATTCAGCAAAATTTAAAAAAAAAAAATTTTTTGGTTTTTGGGGTGAGGAGATTTTCGGGCTTATTGGAAACAAACGAAAGAGAATCTTTTTACTCCCCTTTTTTTTTGACCTTTTTTTTTTCGGATCTTTTTTTTTTTCAGATTTTTTCTTTCGTTAATAACAGAACAAGATTTCGAATGGGGTAGAAGAAAGAAATTCGGCTAGATAACAAAAGGAAACTAAATTTAAATGGGATAGGCAAACCTGAGACGAGAAATCCTTGGCTCTGATACCAAATGATGCGAATCGCGTCAAGAATAACGAGACCCGTAGAAGAAAAGGAGAAAATCCAAGAACGTTCTCGATCAGGTTTGGATGGGAGACCTCGACCCGTTGCTTCAATAAAAACAAGAATCTCGATGTAATTGATCTCAATCCGTTGTTTAATGCAAAGTAAGAATCTTGGTATAAGGAAGACGCCACAAACGGTAGTGGAAAGCCTTTTGATAAGTCGATAATGAACGCCACAGAAGAATTACGATAAGTTCGAACAGTTCTTCAAAGAACCAAAGAGAATAAACTCACCAATTATCTGTAAACTGTCTCCCGTCTATTCCATTAGACGCCTTTTTATAGGTTAAAAAAATACAAGGAAAGTTTAAGAAATAGAAACAAAACAAAAGGAAACAATCAGCCCCTTAATTTGGCTGATCAATACAAGGAAAGTTTAAGAAATAGAAACAAAACAAAAGGAAACAATCAGCCCCTTAATTTGCTGATTCAACAAGGAAAGTTCTAGAAATAAAACAAAATGAAACAATCAAATTTGACCAGATTCTTTTACTAGTTGAATTATATTGATGCATCTTTGTTGAACTCGTGAATCATCCTCAATGGGCCTCCATGAATTTGCTTGAGCCCAAATCTCTTGAATCAGCCCATTAAGTGCATTTTTGAACTTCTTTCCTTGTGTTCTTGTAACCGGCCCAGTTGGAACTTGAACTGACTCCTTTATAGTTAAGCCATTATTTGCATCAGATTGATAACATGTTCTTGTTAAAAGATTTGTGGATAAATAGCATTCCTTCATCGTGTGAACATGACTTTGCTTTAGGAGTGTGTTTTGATGAGTTTAGGCCTCTTGAATGTAATGGTGCATGTATTGCCATTAAGTTACGTCATCTAGGAACCATGTGGCTAATATATGTATAGATAATTGGTTATGTTGTACAATGGATAGCATGCTGAGGATGTAAAATTGTTTGTGCTTTAGATAGGAAATAATTTGTATCAAGTCTTTCCAATGAATTGTGTTATATTGTTTAAAGTCAGTGTTGGAGAATTTATTCCTGTTGAAACTTCTTGAGCCTTCAGCTGATTTGACACCACCTGCGCAATTTTATGCTATGTACATATATGAAGAAAATCTTCAAGTTCAACCCTTTGTTTCTTGGTTATGCATATGTTTTATACCATTACACTGGATGTTAGAGATCCCTGGCTTAGTTAATGCATTGGGTAGTGGACTAACATGGTAGATTTGTGGGATTGAATACAAATTGGCTGTTTCTCAGTTTGCAAAAGTATTGTAGGGTTGCAAAAGGCCAAAACATGGCCTGGCTACGAGATGAACTAGGTAATGTTGTTTAGGCCCAAAGTGAATCAAAAGAATTAACTCTTGAGTCTTGACCGAGCCACAAGTTTAATTATATGTAACTACTTGTTCGTATAACCATCTTCCCACTGTGGGACTAAATCATGACATCTTTTGCCTTTGCCTTACTAAATCCACTTCTTTCTGAATGGTTGTAAGATATTACCAACACGTATAGCAATTAATTCATTAATCTTTTAGCACACCGGAATCTTGGTCGTTATTGTTATAAATGCCTCATTAATACTATCATGCTAAAGTTGATATGATTTTCTTAAACTCAGACTTTCTGGTGTATGTATATTTTGAGTCATTCTAGATTGTCTTCCTTCATTAACATTTTTGTTTCTGTTATACTATCTAGTGATCCAATCTACCAAACGCAAGTCATCAGTTCATGATGCCTTACCCATGTGGTGTGTTACTTTAGAAAACTATTTTATATTTGAGTTTAGTTTTGGTTTAGTCCCATTTCGCCTGTGGAATTATTTGTAGGGTGCTGAGATACCTATAAATACATGTATCTCTTTACTTATAATAAATAGATTGGTTGGTTTTGATTATTTCATAACATGATATCAAAACGTGTTATGAAATATATTTTAGCCGTCAATCTCAACCATCCTAATTGATGGTCGACTCCAAATCCGATTCCGATTTTGACTCTGCAATTGTGTCAACAATTCGATATTGACTCCGATTCCAACTCTACGATTGCATCACCAATTTGATTGCGCATCTGCTTCAGTTTCAGTTTTTATCTGTTTCGTGATGGTAGGGATTCTGGCTAGTTCCTCCTCAACTGTAAGGGTGTAATTCAGTTTTGATGTAACCTTTTGTTCTTTTTTTTTTGCCTACTACTATTTCTAAAAAAAAGTTTATCTGCTATCTACTACAACTTCTGAGAAAGAAGTTTATTTGCTACCTACTACTGTTTCTAAGAAAGAAGTTGTCTACTACTGTTTTTAAGAAAAAAGTTTATCTTCTACCTACTAGTACATCTAAAAATTTTTTATCTACTGTCTATTACTATTTCTAAAAAAGAAATTTATTTACTACTACCTATCAACTTTTTATGGTAGGATAAAGGCCTACCATGGTATGACGGGTGTGCTTTAATGATTCAAGCGATTCATCTACTACTACCATCTATTACTGGTGCTGCTCATCTATTTCAAGTTAATCTGTACTATTGAAGAGAGAGACAGTATTTTTTAATTTGTATAGCAAGTTGGGTACAATATACTCCAACTTGAGAGGGAGTGTTAGTTTAGAAAATTATCTTCTATTTGGGTTTAGTTTATGTTTAGTCCCATTTCGCTTGTGGAATTATTTGTTTGGTGTTAAGACAGTTGAAAATATATGTATCCCTTTATTTATAATAAATAGATTGATTAGTTCTGATTATTTCATAATATGATGCATTAAGAATATCACAAGGTTCAGATTGTAGCTTTTGCTCCTTCCTTTAGGAGTGCATTTAGTTCGATTAGTCAGGGATGATATGTATTTGTGCCAGACTTAAACAATTGTTAATTTTTTGCTATGTTTTACCATAATTTTAGATAGAACATACCCCTTATAAGTATCAGATACTTGGATATGAAGTTGATACTTGCTAAAATGTATTTAACATATTCTTTATTTATGTGAGGTATATCGGTAACTAAGAATTTAATAATTCAATAATTAAAATTTTGGAAGGTCTTTTATAATATACCATGATTTTTATTATTATACTATACCATAATTTTGTTTTATCTAACCATTTAAGTGCTACTAATTTTTTTGTGTGTTTATACCTACAACCTATCTCTCTCCTAATTTTTTATGATTTTATATTTACATATGCTTCATACTCTGTAGTATCCATCTCAAATTTGTATCAGTGAAATAGAATCCTTACAGCAATAAGCTAACTGATTTCCTATTTATTCATATTTTAATATCTAATTAGTCACTATGGTATGGGATATGGAATTGACGAGTAGAAACAAGTTTGGGATCTTCCCTTGAGCCTTGGATGATAGAGATCGCTATGGTGGGCTTTCTCTTACGTTCCACCTCATAATAAACCTTCCAATATGTTATCTGCAAGACTTTGCTAGAGAGAGATGAAAGAATCAACGATAATTAATTTGTTTATCACAGTATTGTTTTGTTTGTTTCAACTATGAGGCAAAGGCTATTGTATAAATTTCTTCACCTCTATAGTTTTCTAGAATTACTAGGGTTATGGGATTCGGTTTAAACCGTATATCTTGATCAAGCGGCACATCATGCGTCCAAAGCCCAAGAGGACCTGAGCCCTAGAAGGGCTCAGGCTTGACTCTTACCATTCCTAATCCGAAGTCCTGGGGGAGTCAGAAGGCGAAACTCCTACCCTTTGCTATAGTGTGAGAGCAACTCCCACATCATGAAGGTGCATAACCCACTGACACGCATATGCCTGCTCATGCAAGCAAGTATTGTTACTGCTATATCTAGTGTGGGTCAAGTCGGGTCTGCAGCCCCTAATGGATGTGACCTGAGCCCGACTCAGAATAATTCATACTAGATTCAAATTTAATTATCTGATGCTCAATTCAAAATATTAGTATCTAAAGATAGTAAAAATGATAGTTTGACAATGGATGCAAGGCAAAAAGTTCCAAGAATTTAAGTGCAATAAAATTATTTTAGGACAAAGAAAAGTAAGATATCTATATTCAAAGAAGGAAATCAATTAGCAGGAAACCTTTTCAAATCCAATGATTGAATTATGTGTACGTGAGACTGGAGAAACTATCTAATGAATCGTATCCAGAGACAAATGGACATGGTGCACTAAGATAGGGGAGAAAGATATAGTGAGGAATAAATAGGGGCTAGTAAGCCCTTTATCAGTTTTTCTAAGTACTCTCTTAGCACACCACCTGTCTCATGGACATAGTCCGTTAGTTTCTCCTCGATAGAGGACCATGGTGGCTGGTTTTATAGTGGGTTTATACTTACCTGCTTAGAAAGTCAAGTGAATAGGAACAAGTATGTTATAAGGTTATGAATTTGTTTTTGTAATGATTATTTAGCTTATCTAAATGATAATTTGATTGTATTAGTGGCTAGTTGTAGACGCTAAAAAATATTGATTGGAGATCATGAATAAGTTTAATGGTCGAAAAACGAGTCCAAATGGATATTGAAGTGGAAGAAATCGATGTCGTTGAAGGTTATGTAGCAACATCAACTTCAAGGTCAGATTTGCCAATGATAAAGATTGAACTGAAAATATGTAGGAACAAGTTATATAGCTCCGAATTATCTTTCTAACAGTTCAAAGTCATCTCAGTTGCAGTTTGTAGTTAAAAGACATGACTATTTTTCTGAGATCTAATGCAACAGAATAATATCTGAAATTGCTGCACCAAAACCATTGGTGACCTCATCAGTGGGGTCAGTTTTGTGGACCAAATAGAATTTGAAAGAGTTGAGTCACATGCGGACCCACGTTGAGTCACACTTGGTGGCTCAGCTGACAGTGGATTTCCAACAAAAATGGGAGTTGGTTTTGGAATTCAATCACAACAATTGATTTCTACCTCCAACAAATCTAAGAAAGGATTAATTGGAGATTTGAAAATCTAATGGGACTTTATAAATGCTCAATCATCTCCAACTTTTGGGAGAATCCAAAAAGTAAAAATATGATCATATTTGAGCGAGATGGCCATCAAGAAGAGGATCTTCGTGTCAACAAGATCTCTCTTTTCTTCATCTTATTAATCAACATCTTCATTGTTGTGCCCAAAAAAAAAAAAAGTTTCCATATCAATCTAATCTTACTTTCATTGAATATCAAATCATTAAAGAAGAGCCTTCACATCAACAAGATGTCTTGTATCTTCCTTGTTTTCAAATAGATCTCCTTCTTTATGCTCAATGGAGAGGGATTTCCTATTAAGTCGATCAAGGTTCGACGCCTTCAGTATTCTCGAAGCTCCACCATCAAGTCTTGTTGTGACCAAGGTGAGGGGTTTTCATATCAAGCCAATAGGGAGAAGGTTCATATCATCACAAAGGAATTTTCTTGTTATGCTATCATGATAAGTCTAGCAAATAAACTTCTTTCGCCTTATTTTTTTTCAATCGCCACATCAAGATCGTCATCGAATCGTCAAAAGAAATAATAAGGATTGCTCTGATCATGTTTCTATTGTCACAGGTTTTCAGATAAATATAAAAGTTGTAATCTTTACTATTCGATTAAGAAGAAGAACTGTGCATTCATTTTGTAATTGTTTATTTCAAATAAAGTTGCAGTCTTTCCCCCCATTTTTATAAGTTTTCATGAATTTCTACCCGTAACACTAGGAATGGTAAGTTGTAGGTGGGAAAATCTTGTTTAAGCCACAGTCATAAGCTTCTGCTATGAGTTGCATGAGTTCCAAAGGTCAGTTTTTGTGCTATATAGGAGTGAAGCAATGTGGGATCTTAAAATTATAAAAGCAATGACATCATTGACGTCCATCTTCCATATATGAATCTTTCAAGAACTTGCAATGACCAGAGAAGCCTCATTAACACTGAATTCTTGTGTGCCTTTTTCCCTACCCTTATAAATTAGAATCAATGTTTAAGATACCAGATTCGGTATCAGCTAACAATTTATGATATCAAAATTGACATGTTTGATGTATTATATCTATTGGTCCAACTTATAGTGTCTCTATCATATTACGTACCTCAAAATCTTATATTATAATTTATATCAGTATCAGCCGATATTTAACCTGAGGCCTGGTGAAATGCAACTATTCTCTCAGCAGCTCTCGAAGTATGTATTTCTTTGTAATTTTTGAAGCCTCATTAACTTAACCATGAACATCCAACTCTGATAATCTTGTTGGCTTTTATGTTTATATCGGATTAATGATATTGCGATGAATATCAGATTGCAGAGGATGGGAATCAAGATGTTGATTCAGGATCTCGAGCACTTGTGGCCATTGGATCACTTGTATCCTTTTCGGCATTGATTTATATCTCATGATTCTAATTTGGCATCCATCACAGTTTCCTCAATTTATTGATTTTGTGTCCATGTGTTGGGCTTGTGCACATGGAACATTTTGAAGTTTCACCAATGTTTCATTGCCATCGAAGGTTTATTTTTCTTTGGATCCATTCAAAGATCTCTTTCAGTTTCCTATTTGCACAATATTATGTCTGAGTTCTTGTTGCTATGGTTGTTCTCCCTTACCCATGTTACTAATGACTCACCAAACTCAACATTACTAACATGAATTTTATTCCAAGTGCACTATTTGCCCAATTCTTGAATATTTAGTTCTCAAGACTTCTAAGATAAAAGTTGGTATCAGTAACTTATACATACTTCATGGGATCTGAGTATCTTTGGAAAATTAGGAGTACACAAATGCCTAAAGGATTTTCTTGCAGTTCTTATGTCCTTTAGCAAACACGATTTTTGCCTAGGTTGTCCTTGATCTTTTGTTAATCAGATGCTAGATGGTTTTATGAAATCTACTGCAATTGATTTTGATGTTCAGAACATTGCGAACAATGCAAAAGCCTTATAAAATGCAGATACAAATTAGAGATATTGGAAGTTTCCTTGTTTTTTTTTTCTTGTGAACACAAATTTAGATATCTAAACATTCTGGGGGATTACTTATTGTCTCAATATTCAAAGCATGCACTTGCTGGCCATAATTAGACCAGCCTGGTGAATGTAATCAAGTTTGTGATGCAAGTTTTATTCACCATGGTAGATCAAATATATTACAGGTCATAAGTGATACCGTTTGGATCAAACAAATCCTATTAGGAAGTGGAAATAAACAAGAAGAGATTTTTGTAGATAGAAAATAGATTTTATTCATAAAACTTGATGAACAATATATGGATTTTACCCCTATTTATATGTTTTAAAGATATAAATAATAATTCAGAATTTTAGAATCCATCACAAGTTAATGGGAGTCTTCCACATAATTTTAGATAATAGAATATTCTAAAAGACATCAGATAATTCTACATAATACGATAATCTAAAAGATATTACAACTTTCTAGGAGAATACAATAATCTAAGAAACCTTTGAACTTCCAATGCATGCATCTGGATCATTCTGCCCCCGTTAATGCTCAACTCATCCTTGAGTTGTCAATCTCTTCTGCATGAAATGGGATAAGGTCGGAAACGTTGAAAGTAGTCAAAACACTATAGTCACTAGACAAGTCGACTTGATAAGCATTTTCTCCAGTCTTCCTGAAAACTTTAAAAAAACTATTGGCTCGATCCTGGAGCTTGCCATAGTGCTCGGAAGGAAATCCCTTCTTACAAAAATGAATCCATACAAAATCATCTTTGTTGAAAGTAACTTGATGTCTACACCTGTCGGCCTGTACTTTTGGTTACTTTCCTCAATCGTGGCTCGAAGCTCTGTATGCATTTTCTTTATCTCCTTAGCCCCTTGCTTCTGCATCACTACTAAAAGGAATATGTACTAAATCAAGTGGACTATGAGGATTAGTCCCATAAACAACTTCAAATGGATTAACATCAGTAATAGTGCTAGTAGAACGGTTGTAAGCAAGCTCTGCTCAAGGAAGAATTAAGTCCTATTGCTTTTTGTTGTTTCCTATGTAGCTTCGGATGAGATTACGAAGGTTTCTATTCACCACTTCAGTTTGACCATCAATATGAGGATGACAAGAAGAACTAAATTGAAGTTTAGTATTTAATTTTGCCCAAAAAGTCCTTAAAAAATGCCCAATAAATTTAGAATCTCTTTCAGAAATGAATGTTTTAGGAATCCCATGAAACTTGACAATCTCTCGAAAATAAAGATCAACAATCTTTGCCACATCATATGTTTTATACAAAGGTATAAAATGTGCCATTTTAGAAAATCGATCACAGCCACCATAACCGAATCTTTACCTCTTTGAGTTCGAGGAAGGCCAAGCACGAAATCAATAGTAACATCCTCCCATGGAGCTTGAGGCACAGACAGTGGAGTATAAAGACCTGTATTTTGAGCTCGAATCTTTGCAACATGACATGTTCGACATTGCTTAGTAAGTCGCTCGATATGTTTTCCCATTTTTGGCCAGAAAAAGTTTTGTTTAATATGCATAAGAGTTTTGTCTTGGCCAAATTGTCCTCCAAGTTCTCCTTCATGAGCTTCTTTGATAATAGCTCGCCGGAGAGAACATTTTGGTATATATAATTGATTACCTTTGAACAAGTAGCTTTCTTGAATATGATAGTCTTCAAAAACAGTTTCACAACATCGAGCCCAAATTTTACCAAAGTGATCATCATTAGAGTAGAGGTCTTTGATAAAATCAAAACCAATAACTTTAATCTCCAAAGTCGAGACTAGAGTATGTCTTCGACTTAAAACATCAGCAACTTGATTAAGTGATCCAGCTTTATGATGGATAGTAAAAATAAAAGTATTTAGAAATTCTATCCATTTGGCATGTGTTGCACTAAGTTTGTGTTGACTACCGAGAAATCGCAAGGCTTCGTGATCAGAGTAGAGAATAAATTCCTTGCTAACAAGATAATGCCTCAAAAAACAAAGAGTTTCGACAATAGCATAGAACTCTTTATCATATGTTGAGTAGTTCTTCCTTCCATGTCCAAGTCTCGCATTGAAAAAAGCAATTAGATGTCCTTCTTGGCTAAGCATTGCTCCAATGCTCACATTTGAGGCATCACAATCAACCTCAAAAATCTTTTCAAAATTTGATAAAGTAGGAATATGAGCTTTAGTCATCAACTCCTTGAGGTTATCAAAACCGTCTTAAGCTTCCTTGTTCCATTGAAAAGAACCACGTTTTAGACAATCAGTGACGGGCGCCATGATTAAACAAAAATACTTTATGAATCTTCTATAGAAGAGCCTAAACTATGAAAGTTTCTAACGTCATGAATGTTGGGCGTTGGTTAACTAGTGATTGCTTCTATCTTTTTTGGATCTACCTTGATGCCTTCTGATGATATAACATAATCCAAGAAGATAAGACTTTCGGTTCAGAAGTTACATTTAGAGAGGTTGATATAAAGTTTCTCTTCTTGCAGTTTGTTGAAAACTTGACGAAGGTGCTCCAAATGTTGCATTCGATCCCTACTATAGACCAAAATGTTTTCAAAATAAATGACAACACATTTGCCTATAAAGGGTTTAAAGACATGATACATAAGATGCATGAAAGTGCTTGGAGTACTAGAGAGCCTGAATGACATCACAAGCCACTCATAAAGACCATCTCTTGTCTCGAATGTCGTCTTCCATTCATCACTCTCCCTCATTCTAATTTAATGGTATCCACTTCGGAGATCAAGTTTAGAGACAATACATGCACTTGTTAGTTGATCTAGCATGTCAGTGACGTGAGAAATTGGAAAACGATATTTGATTGTAATTATGTTGATGGCTCGGCTATCAATACACATGTGCCAAGTTCCATCCTTCTTTGGTAAAGCTTGTACGACGCAAGGACTCATACTCTTGCATACCAATCCTTTGGCCACCAATTTATTAACTTTGCCTTTGCAACTCTTCATAATTTTTTTGGACTCATCCTATATGCTGCCTTATCTGGAAGGATTGCGCGAGGTACACGATCGATGCAATGTTAAATTCCTCTCATTGGTGGAAGGCCTGAAGGAGTTTCTTTAAGAATAATATTTTGAAATTCCTGCAAAACAGTTAGTATTTCCGATGGCAATAAACTACCATCTGGATTTGATTTCATCATCAACAGAGCATATGCTTGAGAGGCTTTTCTATTTTGCGCTCAAAATCCACCATGGATAAGAATTTCCTTCTCCCTTATATGGTTCCGATGTCCTCTCATTTCTAGAGGGTCCAAGGATCACCTTTATGCCATCTTTGTGAAAGGTGTAAGTATTTTTGTACCCATTATGTATTACTTTTCTATCAAATAGCCATGCTTGTCCCAAAAACAAATGACAACTGTCCATATGAATCACATCACACCATTTTCATCATGATAATTTTCTCCAATTTAAAAATAGATGAAAGCAATGTGAAACTTTTACCTTATTTTCTTTTTTGAATCATGAGATAGAGTAGGGATGTTGGTGCGGTTCGATTTTGAGCTTTAATTTGTCAATCATCTCATTCAAAACACAATTTTCATAGCTCCCTCCATCAATAACAAAATTGCAAATTTTGTTACATGTAGTGCAACGGGTATAGAAGATGTTGTGTCAAAACCACATGTTGTCATCTTTACTTTGCATAGAATTGAGACTTCGACAAATTACAAGTGCTTCATCATGATCGCTACAAGTGATTTGATCTTTGGATTCATCATAAATAGGCTCTATCTCTTCGACTTGATCTTCAACTTCTTCCACAAGGGAAAGAAATTTTCTTTTTGGAAAATTGGCCGCCAAATGTCCAAAATCATGATATTTGAAACATTAAGGGCGAGAAGTAGACGGTCGAGAAGATGAAGAAGAAGAAGAAGAAACATTTTTTTTTTTTGCTATTGAAGCTTGATTGAGAGCTTGAGTTTGAAATGCACTCCGTCGGTTATTTTCAACTTTGGAACTTCGAGCTCTAGGAGTATAAGTTGAAATTTATCCCGTTGTTGTGAGAGGTAGCACTTTACCTTTATGGAGAGCTTAACAATATCATTCAGAGTTATATAAGGTTGAACTTGTACCTTGTCATGAACTTCACGCTTCAATCCTCCAAGAGAGCGTGCTATAGTTTGCTCCTCGGGTTTGGATACCCCACAACGAAGCATGTGATTGTCAAACTCCTCTGTGTACTCCTCCACAGATCGTACTTCTTGAGTGAATTGTTACAAATTAAGATAGGCTTCTTGAAAATATCCTTCAGGGAGATACTTCTTACGGAGTTCTTGCTTCATTCTTTTCCAAGTACGAATCTTACTTTTTCCTTCTTTTTCTCTTTGCAGTTGAGATGTTCTCACCAAATAGAAGCATGCTTGCGTAGTTTAATTGCTACAATCTTCACTTTATATCTTTTAGAAATCTCCTTATAATCAAATATTCGCTCAATAGTGTTAAGCTAATCTATAAAAAATGTCAGGTTGCATTTTACCTTCAAATTCGAAGATGTCTGTTTTGATGTGATTAGGTCGTTGATGATAATGGTGTCGATGGTGAGTTGAGGAAGAGTCACCTTGATCATGAAAAGGGTTGTACTTAGGGATGGTAATAGATGCGTGCACGTGCCAAATTTTGGCTCATGCTATATAAAATTTTGGATTAGAAAAATGAATTTTTTATTTTTAATTCAAAATTTTGTATAGGGCGGGTCAAAATTTGGCCTGTGGACGCATCTATTACCATCCCTAGTTGTACTCCTCATCGGTGGTGTGATCCTGCTCACTAGAAAGTCACTCTTGACGAGCCAATCTCTTATTAACTTTTTGGACTTGTTGCCGCAACTCTTGGATCTCTATATCAGGAAGGTTCCGCTCTCTATGAAGATTATCTTCGTTGTTAGATTGTCGAAGGCATCGACCTGCTATGGAAGGTTGATGCTTGTGTCAATGTTTCCAAAGGAAATGAACTTAGAATCTCTCTCGATAAGTCAAGAGAACTACTAGCATCATTCACGAATCACTACTGGAGCATTTGTAGTGCTTACATAATTAGCCATGCCCCCTCTTTTTCGAGTCAAAATTTCTCTCAATTGTGCAGAAAATAATGACAATATGGTCAAAGTCTTGAATGGAACTTGTTGAAAGTCCCTTCCACTGTACCAAAACTCCGAACTTGAGGTGAGGGTTGAGAAAAATAATTTTGTATTTTAACACGCCTCTACAGATTGAAGGCCCATTTTTGGACAGAAACATGTTGAAAACCTATTTGTGGACAGAACTCTGGGATTTACGCAACAGTATAATTTTTTTTGGGTTACTCTGATACCATATTGAAAGTGCCTTCCACTGCATCAAAACTCCGAAGTTGTGTGAGGATTGAGCAAAATTATTTTGTATTTTAATAGAAATTATGCAATTTTGACTCAGGGAATGTAGTTCTTTTAAATTTAAAGAATAATCCGTTGGCTTATATGTACTCTCGCTTTGAGAGGGAAGGGGAAAAAAACCTCCATTTTCATTATGTTGAATCTCAAATAGAATAAATTGCTCTTTAACTTCTATAAGTACTATCCTATGAACAATTTATATATTGTGATCTCAAGCTATTATGCAAGTTTTTTTTTTTTCGGTGCATCTAAAATGCAAGGGGTTGATACTCTTTTATATATATATATATATATATATATATATATATATATATATATATATATATATATATATATATATATATATATATATATATATATCTATATATATATATATATATATATATATATGAGAAAACGGGAAATTCACTGACGGTAAAGGGACTTCCTTCACCATCGCTTATGTGGACTAATAAAACGGGTACACGTGGCGCCAATCAATGTAACAAATACAAGAATTCTCTTAACCGCATTTTGAGTAGCACCACGTGTACTCGTTTCATTGGTCAACTTAAGTGATGGTGAAGGAAGTCCCTTCACTGTCGGTGAATTTCCTGTTTCCTCTCTCTCTCTCTATCTCTCTCTCTCTCTATATATATATATATATATATATATATATATATATATATATATGAGTAAACAGAAAATTCACCGACGGTAAAAGGAGTTCTTTCACTTTCGCTTAGGTGGCCCAATAAAACTATTACACGTGGCGCCTCTCAAAGGACAGTTAAGGAAATTCTTTTATTTGTTATCTTGAGTGGCGCCATGTGTAATAATTGTATTGGGCCACCTATGTGGCGGTAAATGAACTCCTTTCACCGCTGGTGAATTTCCCATTTTCTCTTTCTGTCTCTCACTATATAAAAGAGGCTTTTTGTTGTGCATTTGACATGCCAAGAACTAGTTGGGATAAAATAATCCTTTGATTGGAACAATTTTTTGAAATTCTCTCCTATTTTCATATGAAATACCAAATATAAAAAAAATGTAATATAGTTTAAAAATAAAAATAGTTAGGAGTGCGGTTTAATTTTAACTTTTAACGATTATTTGTTTCTTTTCTATTTGAAGAAAAATGATGCTAAGAATTAAGTGACAAAGATAGTATTTTATTAATTAAACATACTATAGTATTTTTATTTATTTCTTTCTAAAGTATAAAGGATATTATTTTGGATACTAATGATGGTATTCTCAATAAAGAAAACTTTTATTAAGCTCTTCCACTAAACAAATGAGAGGAAGAAAAATGGAATTTTTCTTCTTCTAAGCCAAACAGAAACAGCCAAAGTAGCTACTTTCACTACTAATTCCACTTTTACTTTATTTGCTAAATAAATAAACCTTATTAAAATATTAATCTCTTAGAAACTATCTTGTTGAAGATTTTTCTTTTTTTTTTTCCTAATACGCATACTTATTTTCCTCCCTCCAATTGTGCATAATATCACCGAATTAACAACAATAACAACTAAGTCTTTTTTATCAATTACTTGGGGTAGGCTACATGAATCAAAATAGAATCACGCCAAATTGATCATATTGATAATACTTCTCCATTCATTCCTATCGAGTAATATGTCCTCGTTTAAACCTCTAGAATCCATATCTTTTCGTATCACTTTCATCCATATTTTCTTCAATTTTCTATTTGCCCTTTTAACTTGTCATGTTTTAATAAGCTCTTCTCGTCGAAATGATGCATTTGCAGGTCTACGTTGCATATGGCCAAACCATCGTAAGCGAATTCCTCGTATTTTCTCTTCAATGAATGCTACACATAGCTTAGCACGAATATTTTTATTTCTCACTTTATTTTTTCTAGTGTTGTTGCATATCTAACGAAACATGTGCATCTTTATTAAACTTATTTTCTGTGAATGATATTTCTTTATATCTCAACATTTCGAATTATATAATAAAGCTGGCCCAATAGAATATCAACAAATGAAAGTTTAAAAGATTGTTATTTGATCTACTTAACTAGTCCATTCTCAATTGCCTTCTCAATTGCCTTCGATAAAGGAGAGAGTAATAAAAGCAATTCAATACATGGTATTGGGAATGAACCATATCTGTCTCACCTAAAAGTTTAAACTGTTAGGCCAAATTCCTAATTTTGTATTTAAATGTATAAACTTTTTTTATTTATCCTATCTGATGTGGGACTATACTCATATATAAACAACTAACAAATAGTACGACACTTGTTTTTATATCGGGACAGTATCCTACCAATAATATCACACGAAGTCAAATCACGAACCAATCATATAAAAAGAAATCGTTTGCTAAGTTTGAAAAGTCCAAATAGCACAAACCAGCCACGGAGCTTTGATATAGTCTCCCGATTGGATATTCTTGGATCACATTCGCTCTCTCTTTCCATAACCTTTCGCCTATGAGGGTAAACGTCCTCTCTATAAAAAACAAAACAATGGTCCCATTGTTTTGTCTCGTCCTTGTACAAAGCACATGTAGTATCTCAATTTCGTTTCCGTTTGCATAAGTTATACCTACTTAACAACTAAGAAACAAAGGCCATAAGAACGTAAATGCCGATAAAATAGTTAGGAAATAAATGAAAAGAACGTACAATGATTTCTCTATCCATAACTAATTTTATGAAAATTCTCGACATTTCCTTAGTAAGAATTAAGAAAAACGTTAAAAACATATTTTTTTTTCTCGCAAAAATAATACTTATTTTACTTGTATCGGTGCTAATATAACGAATTGGTTGTTTGGTTGTACATATTTTGTATTTAGATAATCGTTTGAAAGAGAGCGAGTGTTATTTGTTAATTATTTCCACTTGGAAATAACTACAAACTTATAGCAACCTAGTTAAGTATCGTAACTAAAATTTTTACATCTTATGCTTGAAAAAGGTTTCGTAATAATTTAATTTAATTTACATGAAGCTAGATCAGAATCCAATGAAAAATTAAATATGATGAGCGCGCGCGTGTGTGTATATATATATATATATATATATATATATATATATATATGATCAAAATCTACTGATGGAATGCGAGAAATTGATACATTATTGTTTTAATAAGGGGAAAAAAAAGGAGTTTTTCAAAATATTCAAAAAAAGGAGTTTTATTATTTATAGTATGGATATGTATATATATGTATTTATATAAGTGCCTACATGTGTGTGTATACGAGAAAACAGGAAATTCACCGGCGGTGAAGTGAGTTTTTTCACCGTCGCTTAGGTAACCCAATAAAATTATTATACGTGGCGTTACTTAATGTATCAAATAAAATAACTCTCTTAACAATCTTTTGAGTGGCGCCACGTATAATAATTTTATTGGACCACCTAAGCGGCAGTGAAGGAATCCTCTTCACTGCCGGTGAATTTCCTGTTTCCTCTCTCTCTCTCTCTCTCTATATATATATATATATATATATATATATATATATGAGAAAAATGGAAATGAGCTGACAGCTCACGCAAGTTACCTGAGCTGCAGTTCATTTTCACTATCTCTAATAATCTTTTTTTAAAAAATTCTTTTGGATTATGATCTCGACCCCTTAGAGTTCACTCATACTCAATTTCTTGGGGTTTTAGTTTTGATTTGGTACTCCATCAAGTTAACACAAAATTAACAGTTTTCAATGAATAAAACATTTTGTATACACTTGATGAAAGGGTAAATGAACTCCAAAATTTATGAAATTTAATCTGAAAGAAGTTAAATAGGTGTAGATAGTAATTGTTAAAGAAAAAATTGAAAAAAAGTCATTGGATTATTGTAGTTTTGTCGGTAGCTCACGTAACTTTTCCTGAGCTGGAGGCTCACCTACAGTAATATATATATATATATATATATATATATATATATATATATATATATATATATATATATATATATATATATATATATATATATATATATATATATATATGGGATTATTGTAAGTGAGCATCCAGCTCAGGAAAAATTACGTGAGAGCCAAAATACAGTAATTCAATGAGTTTTCTTCAATTTTTTTTTGAATTAGGATCTCTACCTCTTTAATTTTAATAAAATTAAATTTCATGAATTTTGAAGTTTATTTATACTTTCATCAAGTGGATAGAAAATATTTATCTATTGAAAACGTTAAAATTTGTGTCAACTTGATGGAGAACCAAATCAAAACTAAAATCCAAGAAATTGGGTATGAGTGAACCTTAAGGGTTCGATATCATAATCTAAAAGAATTTTTTTTAAAATAATATTCGAAATAGTGAAAATGAACTACAATTCAGGTAACTAGCGTGAACTGTCAGCTCATTTTCATATATATATATATATATATATATATATATATATATATATATATATATATATATATATATATATATATATATATATATATATATATAATAATAATTTGGTTGGTTTAGTTCGCTTTCGCATTTCAAAGCGTGAAACTAAAAACTGATTCAATTATTTTACTTTGGTTTGATTTTGCTTATTTCGGATCGGTTTTTCCGAATTTAACCAAACTCTAGTCAACCCTGAGCTAAACTATATATTTATATCTCATGCTCGAAATGAGTTTTGTAATAATTTAGCTTACTTTACATGAAGCTAGTTCTGAAGTATGGAAATAGAAGAAAAAGAGTAAGCGGAAACTGAGATGTTCGAACAACTGTATATGCTATGAGTTAAAGATGGATCACATACATCTTCTGTAGACGACAACACTATTATTAAAAAGAAAGTGTACCTAAAGTGTCTCCATAAAAGATTATCTGTAGAGATGTCTCTAAATTTCAATATGGAGAGTGTATATAGATGATCCGAATTGTTAGTTACATTATAAAATGGTTGTGTATAAAAATTCCTACATTTTCGATAAATTTTAACCGTATATTGAATAGCTGCAAAATGAACGGTTTTTCAACAATAGAAGAAATAAGACCTCTTATCGATAATTACGAACTATCTAAATCACATGATTTTGTAAATACCACTTATTTAGAAAATATAAATCATAACTAACTATTCGGATCGATCACGTACAATCTGTATGTTACGATTTAGGAATCCCTTCATATGTAGCTCCTATAAAAATATCTTAGATACACCATCTCCTAATACTTTACTCTATTTTATAAAAACAATATTAATTACTCAAATATTTTCTCTGCTGACTAAATATTTTCTCGTTTTAATACTATGCTCTTTTATATTATTATTATTATTATTATAGTGTTCATGCATAAAAGGTAGTTAACTAATGTGGAATGTCAACTATGTTTCACATCTAAAATCGAACATAAATTAAAGAAAAGAAGCGTCATTTTATTTTTCTAATAAAAGATCCATATCTTTACATCACTCATTAGCTTAAAAAAAACTCGGTTTGTGAGGGTTGAGAGAAATTATTTTGTATTTTAATACACTCTTGCAGGTTGAAGATCCCAGCAGAAATTGAATCTGGATTGTTCTGATACTATATTGAAGTCTCTTCTATTGCACCAAAACTCCGAAATTTTGGTGAGGATTGAGGAAAATTACTTTCGTATTTTAATATATATGAAATACAAATATTATTTGACTCTAAATTTCTTATCCATATTTAACAAAACCGAATACGAATTCAGATTGAATATGGACGTTAAGCGGATATTATTAACCTTTTCCATTGCTCAAACTCTTGCACTTATATTTCATGTAGCATCACCAAAATTGAATCCCACCGGAAATTAAACTTGAAATCTTCCACAAAAAATAGTTTTAAAGCAAGATGGTACAAGTTTTAAATAACTGTCTTTACAATCGAAAAATATTCTTAATACGTTACAGAATATTAAATACACTTTATTCTTTATATTTCCATTAATCATCATGTGTATGCGAATGTTATTTGAATATTCGGATATCTATCGAATATGTCAATGACGGTTGTTGGCGAAATTTTCTTTTACAAGGATCATCTTTCAGATCCGCGATTATAAACTAAACAAGAATTAAAATATAGTCTTTACATAATTGTGTTTTATTTTCTAAAGGAGCCAAAACGGGATTCATAAATAAAACTGAGGTGCAAATCTCTTCTCTAGATTCATAGATTTAATAATGAAAAGGGCCCCGCAGGGTCTCAACGTTGCGTCTGAGTATACTATGCAAGTAGTGAACATGCCATCACACTGAAACGCGAATCTAAAATTTGAGATCCGCATTCCAGTTGTGATTCAGAGAAAACACGAATCTAAAGTTTGAGATCCGTGTTCCAGTTGTGATTCAGAGGAAACGCGAATCTAAAGTTTGAGATCCGCATTTCGGTTGCGATTCAGAGAAAACGCGAATCTAAAGTTTGAGATCCGTGTTTCAGTTACGATTCAGAGAATTAAAGACGTCAGTTACAAATTCTGAAGATTTAATATAAATTAACCAAATCAAAAAACGAGAAATTAATTCTCAGATCGTGGAGGACAACAGTTGGACAGTTGCATCAATTCAAGAGTCTCCAAAACTCTATAAATAGTAGGAGTTCAGATAGAAAAAGACATCTGAAGATCAATATTATAAAGAGAGTCATTTTCAATCCAAGTGTTGGTGCTATCAAAAACTCTAAACCTTTACCAACTAAAATTTTATGCAGAGTGTCAATGGAGAGTAAGATCGTCCTCCATAGCTACTATAGAATCCAGTTTTAAAGAAAAAGAGAAATAGATTTTCCTCATTTTCTGTAAATGGGAAACCGTTTGAATTGTAATTTTTTATTGAGAATTTTCAATAAAGAATCATTTACAATTTTTCATGGCCAACAACGGTCAGCATTATCCATACTCATACCCTATTTTTTTTTAAAAAAAAAATCTAATACAAATATCCATATTCATCAAATATGGATGCCAATTCGTATATAGATCAGATTATTTGTAATTGTTTAGCTCGCTAGTTGTTATATATCTGTGTACATAATTTGGGAGAAAATTAACTTGTTAAGTCTTTTTTTTTTTTTTTATGTAGAATTGATAATTGAAGTCAATGTAATTGGAATAAGAATTTGTATAGAAATAGATGTTTCGAAATACTTGAAATAATTAATAAACTTTGTTCTAAAGTAATTTTATCTCTTGATTTTTTTTTTCAAAAGTAACATCAATTAATAATTTTTAAAATGCGAAAATAATTAATTAAGAACCCATGCTAATTTACCATCGAATTTATCTAGTTAATCGCAAATTATGAGCGAACGAACTTCGTCTTAGTTTCTTGTATCATCGTCCCTCTTAAATTTGTGAGAAGTTTCAAATTCGATTTCTTGTAGAGGTTTAACGTGAATAATATTATCAAAAATATAAATATTTGTTACCAGCCAACTTCTTTTAAAGACCAATCTCATCCATCAATCCCACCAAATCCAACGGCCACCAGCGCTCCATACTACACTTTACGCCCTCCCCCCCAAAAAAAATTTATCGACACTCCTCCTTCTTCCTTTAAATATCGAAACTTTACCCAAAAATTCAATTCCACTTCCAAATTCAAATTCCACAAGCTGAGCTCTGAACTCAGCAATCAATCATGGGGATCGAGTACTGGCTGGCCAACCACCCAACAATCGTCAGCTTCCGGTGGAGCCACGCACAATCCTGGGGGTCCACGTGGTCCTTCCTCATCTCCTCCATCGCCCTCTACCTCCTTCTCTCCCTCTCCCTCCACCTCCTCCTCCGCCGCCGCCGCCGCCCCGTCCCTCTGGGCCCCATCCCCGCCCTCCACTCCCTCTCCATGGCCCTACTCTCCGCCACCATCTTCGCCGGAATCCTCGTCTCCTCCCTCTACGAGATCAGGGAGACCCGTTGGTTCTGGCGGCGGACCAAGACGGCGACGCCGCTCCAGTGGCTGCTCTGCTTCCCCCCCGGCACCCGCCCATCCGGCCGCGTCTTCTTCTGGTCGTACCTCTTCTACCTCTCGAGGTTCCTCCACCTGCTGCGGACCTTCTTGTCGATCCTCCGACGGCGGAGCTGCCCGCTGAGCCGCCTGCTCAGCCACTCGGCGCTGGTATGCATGTCCTTTTTGTGGCTGGAGTTCTCGCAGAGCTTCCAGGTGGTGGCGATCCTGTCGGCGACGATGGCGCAGGCGGTGGTGTTCGGGTGCAGGTTCTGGGTCGGGGTTGGGCCGGCATCGGTTGGGCCGGCTGATTGCTTTCCGGTGGTGCTGGGCTGCCAGGTGGGCCTGCTGGGGGCCAACCTGGTGTGCCACCTGGGCTTCTTGCTGTTTCACTTTTGGATGGGCGGGTGCAGCGGGCTTGGGGCCTGGGCCTTCAACTCGGTGCTGAATGGGGGATTGCTTCTTCTGTTCTTGAATTGCGTCGTTCGTCGGCGAGGTCTCGAGAGGAGGAAGGGGCTTGTTGTCGATGACAAAAAGGTGCTGTGATTTGTCCTAATTGCGTATTATGTTGTAACTAATACGGAAAATCTTAATTATTAGTGATGAAGAAATTGTGGATAAATTGAGATTGATTAATGATGTATACGGGCAGTGTGTTCATTTTTAATAGTTAAAATTAGTTTTGTTTGATATTGAGGGCGAGAAGTTTCACTGCGGGAATTTCTAAACGAGCACACCACTTGATTTTGTGACCACCATTTGCTTAGTTACCGTACCCTCTCTTTGAGAGGAGAGAATTATTCTTAGCAAACACCCTTGCCTATTTTTTCTCCTCAAAAACCCAAGTTCTCTCCCATCTCTATCACCCTCTTCTTCCAAGATGAGATTCAAATTACCACTGGTCGTTGCACCAATAAAAGAGAGATTAAGTTTGAAGAGAATGTTGTTTGGGGTTTAGGGTTTAGAAGCACAAAAGTTATCTGAGCTGCATCTCATTTTCACTATCTCTAGTTTTTTTTTTTTTTTTTTTTAAGGGATTATGATCTCAACACCTAAGGGTTTACTCATATCCAATTTTTTAGATTTTAGTTTTAATTTTGTCTTCTATCAAGTAGACAAAAAATTAACGGTTTTCAGTAAGTACAACATTTTATATCCACTTGATGAGAGAAAATAAACTCCAAAATTCATAAATTTTGATGCTAAAGAAATTAAAAATGTAGAAACATAATTCTAAAAGAAATTTGAAAAAAATAATGTGATTATTATTTTTTGTTGCTGACTTACGTAACTTATCTGAGTTGACAGCTCATACAGTGATTATATATATATATATATATATATATATATATATATATATATATATATATATATATATATATATATATATATATATATATATATATATATATATGAGAAAACGGGAAATACACTGGCGGTGAAGGAAGTTTCCTTCACCGCCGCTTAGGTGGCCCAATAAAATTATTACACGTGGTGTCATTTAAGAGAATTCATTTATTTGTTACCTTGAATGACGCCCCGTGTTATAATTTTATTGGGCCACATAAGCGGCGGTGAAGGAACTCCCTTCACCGCCGGTTTATTTCCCGTTTCCTCTATATATATATATATATATATATATATATATATATATATATATATATATATATATATATATATATATATATATATATATATATATATATATATATATATATATATATATATATATATATATATATATATATGAGAGAGAGAAATGGAAATGAGCTGATAGCTCACGCAAATTATCTGAGCTGTAGTTCATTTTCACTATCTCCGATAATGTTTAAAAAAAAAAATCTTTTGGATTATGATCTCGACCCCCTAAGGTTCACTTATACCTAATTTCTTGGGTTTTAGTTTTGATTTGGTCATCCATCAAGTTAATACAAAATTAACGGTTTTCAATAAATAAAACATTTTGTATGTACTTGATGAAAAGATAAATGAACTCTAAAATTTATGAAATTTAACTTGAAAAAAGTTAAGGAGGTAGAAATAGTAATTGTAAAAGAAAATTGAAGAAAAATCATTAGATCATTATAATTTTGTCGCTAGCTCACGTAACTTTTCTTGAGCTAGCGGCTCACCTACAGTAATCCATATTTATATATGTTTATATATATATATATATATATATATATATATATATATATATATATATATATATATATATATATATATATATATATATATATATATATATATATATATATATATATATATATATATATATATATATATATATATATAGCAATTAATTTGGTATTCTATTAAGTAGATACAAAATTAACGATTTTCGCTAAATACATTTTGCATCTAGTTGATGAAAGGACAAATAAATTTCAAAATCCACGATGAAACTAAGGAGTTAAAGATCTTCAATCTAAGAAAAAAAATTTAAAAATAGTGAGATCATTACTTTTTTATTACTAACTCATGTAACATATCTGAGATGACTGCCCATATATATACAATAATTCACACACACACACATATATATGAGAAAAATGGAAATGAGCTGAAGGCTCACGCAAATTATCTGAGCTACAGTTCATTTCCACTATTTCCAATAATTTTTTTTTTAAATATTTCTTTTGCATTATGATCTCGACCCCCTAGGGTTCACTCATACCCAATTTATTGGGTTTTAGTTTTGATTTGAATCTCCATCAAATTAAAACAAAATTAACGGTTTTCAATGAATAAAATATTTTGTATGCACTTGATAAAAGGGTAAATGAACTCTAAAACTTATGAAATTTAATCCGAAAGAAGTTAAGAAGGTAGAGATTGTAATTGTAAAAAAAATTGAAGAAAAATCCTTAGATCATTATAATTTTGCCACTAGCTCACGTAAATTTTTTCTGAACTGGCGGCTCATCTACAGTAATATATATATATATATATATATATATATATATATATATATATATATATATATATATATATATATATATATATATATATATATATATATATATAATGAGTTGCTAGGTTTGAAAACTTACATGTGTTGTCAGCATAAAAAGCATAGTACCATTATTATATTTTATTATTTCTTAAAAATTATAATCTTAATTTTCTTAGCATATTTTGAATCATATTTTATGGGTGTTGAAACTCATTTATATTTCTATCAAGTAAATATAAGATTATATATTTACTAAAAATCTTTTAACTTATTATCTATTTAAAAAGACCAAATTAAAACTAAAATTTAAAAAATAAAAAATTAATTGGGATGAATCCAGTGACTTTCTTTCTAACTTCTGCCACCATCATGGTGGGTACAATAAAATAATGATGACTTAAACAAGGTTAGGGGAAATTCTAAATGCGCCCCACATTTGACTTAGTGAGCACCATTTTCCCCTATGTTGTAAATCACTTTACTATAGGATGTTGGGCTCACTAAGTAAAACGGGGTGCGCATTTAGAATTCTTTTCCCCCATGTTAGTCTCCCAACTAAACAACTTCCTTTTTGGATAAAGTGGACGCAATCAGCAATCAAAGTTCTATCTGCACGTTAAAAAATACAAATATTTTTAAAGATAATTATATGTGTTTCTCACGTTTCATTTCATTAAAAAATATGTTATGCAATGAGTGTACACATTAGAAACTTGGAGGCATGATTTAAGGGATATATATGTACACACTGCATGCTTAATTAGGACATAATTAGGTCCCCTTAATTAATTAAGCCCACCATGATTTTATTGAAGAATTTTACTTTGAATTATAAGTTAATAGGTTGCTAAGGGACGTATAGACTGGTAACGGACATGTCTACAAATTTTTAAATTAAAAAAAAAAAATTAATTTTTAATTAAAAATTTTGTATAGTACATGCCAAAATTTGATCCATGAACGCGTTTGTTATCATCCCTACACCCATCACCTGAAGTTCACAAGAAATCATTTGTCAACTTACTTCCTACGTTGCCACTCCATCCATTTTGTGTTCATCTTGAATGGAAACCTGAACTTTGTACAAGAATATTAATGTATACTTAGTAAGATCTAAATCTAATTATGTTGATATCATTTTGATGTCTCTGCAGTTGTGCATTTATTTTGAATAACAATCTCTAAATAAGTAAACTTATTGGTTTTCAACAGTTGTGCATTTATTTTGAATAATAATCTCCAAATGGAACCATATTTCTAACTCCAGGAGAAATAGCAAGATTTGATTTTTACACAAGAAATAATCTTCAGCAACTCGCAAAATTCCTCATTCTAGATGATCATTCCAACTAATGCGTTGGTCCATAAATCAAAATCAAATCTTGCAACATTCTGAAGCAATATCATTTGCATTCCGAATCGAAACAAGAATATTGCCGGAATTTTCAATAAAGATTAGGTCTTTATTTAACCTAATCTGTTAAAA
Organism: Dracaena cambodiana; assembly: GCA_036321105.1. Lineage (NCBI taxonomy): Eukaryota > Viridiplantae > Streptophyta > Magnoliopsida > Asparagales > Asparagaceae > Dracaena > Dracaena cambodiana. The sequence goes on from JAYEPQ010000005.1 coordinate 4,695,382, forward strand.
TAAAAGCATTATCTATCAAACTTTTAAAAAAATACAATCTTTTCTCTTAATAAGAAAGGCATTGCCATCACCGGATGAATCCATCATTTACACGTGGCGTAGAGCGAATCCGGACCAGATCTTGAGGAGGAAGTAGTAGAGGAAACAGAAGAAGACAAAGAGGAACAAGTAGTCCACCATCACGAAGAATGCTGTCGACCCATGCTTGCGGTTGGCTGCCTTAGGGTTTGGCTAGTTCTTCTTCTTCATCGTCTCGCCTGCGTCCATTGTCACAACGATGATCCTCTCTCTCTCTCTCTCTCTCTCTCTTGCTCGCTGGTCCTTCTTCTTCATCGTCTCGCCTGTATCCATTGTCACAACGATGACCTCGAAATTGAGGACGATGACCTCGCATAGCGACGGCTCAGCCTCTTGAATGTCACCCTCGTCGAGCTTAGCCTCAACCTCGGAGGCCTTCATCGAGGCCCGTTAACTGAGAGCACCTTCTCGCCGTCGCCATCTGCTTCGATCCACATTGCTGCTGTCGCTTCTTCTTGCGATCATCCGATCTCGATCGATTTCTCGACCGATGGAGGAGGAGCCGGTGATGAGACTCAAGGAGGCGGTGACCGAAAATGCAGAATCCGTGAGACGAGGGATCCCATTAAGCGGAAGAGAGAGAGAAGAGGAAGGAGAGGTGGGGAAGAGAAGGAAGGGAAGTGAAGGAGAAATAAATAAAGTGAGAGTATTTTTGGGATTACGGTGTGCTTAGTAGGAAATTTTTTTTTTTTTTTTTTCAAAAGAGAGACGAGAAAAATGTTGTGCTCCTCTAGAAACTCCCCAACACGAGCCTATATTAAAGGAGCGTAACGATATCAACCGCCAATAAGTAAGGGTGAGAATATCATCACTAGATAAGTCGGAAACAAGGAAGAAACCGGACAAGTTCCGTGTCTAGATCAATTGACCCTCAAACTTTCCCCCTTTTTTTAATTTTTATTTTTTCGTCATTAATCAAATAAATAGACGCACTCCACCAATACAATTCGCCGATCGTCTCCGCTGTAAAAAATCGTCGAATTTTTCCTTCCCCTTCTCAGTCTCAGGTGCGATTCTCCTTCCTCTCTCCTACTCTGCAATTAGGGCTTTCTACTTTAGTTTTTCATGCTAGGGTTTGAATCTACTCTGTTCAAAACCCCAGATCCAGGATCTCTTTCATCTTCGTGGATTTTTAGTAAAGCTATAGATTCTAGGGTTTTGGCTTTTCAATTCAAATAATTGGTACAATCTAGATGCTTGATTGAGCTGGAAGAAAAGATTAGATCTTTGAGTTCAACTTATGATTGATTGGTATAAAGATTTGATCTTGGTTGCCAATTGATTCGAAATTTTTATTTTTATTTGCCCACACTATTGTATTAAGACATTATTGTCCTGTAAAGTGGTTAAATATTGGCTTAAATTGGTAATTTATAATGAAATATGATTGCATGCAGATGGCTAGGGAGTTTCCGGAATCGTCGAGCTTTGAAAACCAAAGCTCTTTCCAATATGGAAGTAGCAGCGGTGGAGGCAACAATAACAGTGATGCTGGTGATTTTGAATGCAATATATGCTTAGAATTGGCTCAGGACCCGATTGTTACCCTTTGCGGGCATCTTTTTTGCTGGCCATGCCTTTACCAGTGGCTCCATGTCCATGCCCATTCCTTGGAATGCCCCGTGTGCAAAGCCATTATTGAGGAAGAGAAGCTGGTTCCTCTTTATGGCCGAGGAAAAACGTCCACCGATCCGAGATCCAAAACAATGCCTGGTGTTAACATTCCCCATCGCCCTACTGGGCAGAGGCCGGCAACTGCCCCACTTCCTGAAGTTAACCATTTTCCTCATGTTAACCCATGGTTTATGGGGGCTGCTCCGGTGGCTAGCACGAGGTTTGGGAACTTCACTTTCTCTGCTGCTATTGGCGGTCTATTCCCGTTATTGAACTTTCAAGTGCATGGGTTCCCAGATGCAAGCGCTTATGCACACACTGCTGGTTACCCCTATGGGTATGCACATCCATTCCATGGCGCACATGGCCATGGCTTCCCTCGACACGTGCACCATGGACAGCAACTGGATAACTATTTGAAGGCACTGCTGATTGTGATTGGTGCGCTTGTTATCGCTGCTCTTATTTGGGCTTAGATTATATTAGTATTCATATTAAGTTGCAGTTATGCATAAAGAAATAAACCGTGTTGTGTGCATCAGAATCCTCAAATTTATCATCGAATATTCTGAGTTCCATTTCGAAAGTGATGATTTGATCTTGATATTAAAAAATTGTCCATATGCTATCTTTTTATATATTTGACCAATGCCTTGTTAGTTTCTCATTACTTTTCTGACATTTTATGTAAAACTTGAATGCTCAATTTCTTGACTGACATTTTGCTATTCTTGTTGCTCCTTTCAAATTTAAAGTTTAACAATCATACCATAAGTAAGTTGTTAACCTGCAATTTAACTTATAGAAATTTTCTCTAGTTTACTGTGTTGACAAAAGTTAAATCTATAAAATCAGATTTTCGGAGAGAATTTCACTTCATTGTTTCTAATACGTCCATTTAGAGTTTTGGTGTTGAGGCAATCCTTAGAACTTATATTTGCAGTTTCATTATATAACTTCTTTTTTTGGTTTATCAATTTGATGGAATGTTGATTGAAATCTTGGATTCAATCTGCATAAAGGAAGGACACGGCTTGACATGGCATTTTTTTTTTTTCCTTTGTTTTATTGAACACACTGCGTGGTGTGTCCGATATAGTTTTTTGTGTCTGTGACACAGCTATATCAGACACATGTTCGACATAGAAACGGCATCCCTAGGCGTATCCGTGCTTCCTAGGTTTTGGACTATGACAAGCCTGGCTCTTGTTTATAGTTTATAAGAGTGTTGATGTCAGTCCTACAGCCAATTGTACAACTTTGTAAATCTTTTGTAGAGTAATGTTCCATATCCAACCCCATTTTGATGGGATAAGGCTTAGATGTTGATGATGAGCTCTCGCCGCTTCTATCCAAGACCCATACACTTTTTTGGGAAACAAATATTAGAATTTACATGCAATTCCACGAGGAAAGCCAATTTTCATGGTTGCTGTGATGTCCAGGTGAGGTTACCAGTGTGCTGCTTATGCGGAGCTTTTAAAGACCTGAAGTGTTTTATGCGGTGTAGATTATTGCCCCCTATATGCTATAACAGTTCTCCCAAATAGCCCCTTTGTTGAATTCATCTTCGTTCAATGCATAGTTCATTTATAGTTATGCTGTCTAAAGGTCTGCTTCTTTTTTTTTTTTTTTTTTTTTTTATCAACCCATTATGGTTAGAACTTTTATGGACTTAGATTCCCTTTTCTGTAATAATCCATAAACTTCAAAAATTCTTGCTGATAATCCAACTAAGCAAATTAGTTGGATTTTAAGTAATTCTAGCTTATATCAAGCTTAAGAAGTACTGAAATATATGTGCTCAAGTAATGAAGTAACAAGAGCTAGAGTATAGTTTTGGTGAGAACTAGCGGCTTATACACAAAAGATATATTGTGGTTCGGTTATCAGTTAGTCAAAACTTCAGGTTGAAATGCAGCCTCTGCCATCTTAGATTCTAAGGTATGTCCAGTGGTAATTCATCTCAATATGTCTAATTTTGGTAGGTGCTTGCATAGTATTAGAGTATATTGGAATAGGATAAGAATTAATAAAGGATATGTATGGAATTTTTTATGGTACTCTCCGAAAAAAAAAAGAAAAAGAAATAGTTTTTTGTTTTTTGTTCTTTTTCAGTGCCTAAAACAATTCTGGATGTGCCTTGGAAGCTCACTAACTTGAGATCAAAATCTCGCGAATAACCATTTCATTCAAATTTCCATCATTCACTGCCTGTAACACTGTCACATTAGACATTTTATAGACTTTTCATGCATATGCCTAAATAAGAGTAGATCCAAATCTAAATAATAAACTAACTACCAAATCTAATCAACTTACTCAGGAACATCTAACAAACTAACTAGCTGAAAAACAAGCCAAAAGTGAAGACTGCCTTTACGTATTCAAGTAGATATTATCTAGATGTTATTCTGATTGCATTTCTATGCTCCAGACCTTGTGCAAGTATAGAGTTTCTGCCTGCTTGCATATGAAACTCCACACACTTTCATTTCTCAGCATTTTTTTTTTTTTTTTTTTTGGTGATTTCATGTCTGTTAGATGTTAATGGTTCATCGGAGTGATATTGCATACTCTATCATCTTTTTATGTTTAGCAACTGCTTTTGTGTCTAGTCCTCGTTGATTATGTGGTTTCAGTATTTTCTTACTTGTTCAGATGTTTTTCCTGGCTTTTTCTTTTTTATTTTTTTCCATTCTTGTTATTAAAGCATTGCTAAAGGTTTTACTGATTATTTCCGTTTAAACGATGATTTACATTCCTTGTGTTTATTTTTCTGAAGACGACTTTTCCCTCGCGACCTATGTTGCCTCCATATTACTATTAGCCACATATTTCTCATGTTTTATGGACCCATACGTGTTTGAAATTTCAATAGGGTGTGTGATTCTGCATTGAGGTTGCTTAAACTACGACTGCCCTTTTGTCAGAAAACTGGTAGCCTATCAAAGTCTTTAGAAAATTACGCAAGTCAAGCTTTTTGGTGAGCTTGGCAAGATACAAGAGGATGTAGTCGGAGAGGACTAAAAGTACTAATTTGAATACTATATTTAGAAAAGTATCGGTTTCTGTATTGTTTTGAGCGTGTTCAAACACTTTTAGAAGGATCTAAATCTAGTGTTTGGATTGTATCTGAGATCTTTATGCCCTTGTTTGGTGAGTTTTGTTTAGAACCCGTCACATCGTGTAGTTGAGTGTACAAATCTCTTACAATTACTTGTTGCACCTGCACATCCCGTGGGTTGAGTGTACAAAAGCTTCGAACCAGTCACATTATGTACTAATCAAAATTTTAAGTTAAAATTATTTTTTTTTTATTTTTTTAATTTAAAATTTTGAATATAACATGCTAAAATCTAATCATCGGATAGAATCATATTTGAAGACCTATTGTGCCTGAGACTGGCAAAGTTGGTCTTTCTCTCACTAAACTTAGTGTTATGACTAACTTGCCCATCTCTCTCTCTCCAGCTACGTCGTTCTCTGGATCTCTCTCTCTCTCTAGCTCGGTGGTCTTCTCAGATCCAAGTCAAACCAAGTTCTTAATTCAATCCCCACGATCTTTTTGCTAGTCATGAATAATTTCTTGTTAGATATAAATATGAACTTGTACTATCAAATTCGAAGACTCAAAACATTTTCTTTCTTATCTTTTTTATTTGACCAAGGATGGTTATTGTTATGAAAGAGGAAACTTCCATAGGGCTGCATGTGCGCGCAAAAGTCGCAGTTTGTTAGGTGTTTTCAAATATTGGAGCTTCTTGTGTTGTTGGGATCGAAGCTAACAAAACAAATTAAGGTTTATTAGCAAAGTTGATTAATTAAAATAAATGAGTAGTTCAACTTGCACTGTGAGTACTTATTATATATATCTCAGTAGCTAAAGGTAACTTCTAATACTGTGGATTTGGTAATTAACCCGTTTGCAATTGCACCAACTGCTAATTAGTAGTTAACTAGTAAAAAAATATCGTTTAGCCCAAAAAAGACTAGTTTTTGAAACAATTTATCTCTTTAATCATAACCACAACTCCTTTAGTCTTACATTTAACTCGCACCCTATTTGTCAAAGCTGCTATTTGAATTATTCTTTTAAATATTGAGTTTGTGCATTCGTTGAGTATTTATATGTGATTAGAGATGAGAATGAGTTCCAGTTGGAGTTGGATTAGATGGCTGATATTCTAATTAGTTTTTCAAACTAATTACACGACGATATGTGATATGAGATATGTGGGCTTATATAATGGGTTTATGTTTATTATGAGAAAAGAGAAATGTCAGGTTAGAGAGGTAGAGAGATATTTGAATCTTTTTTTTTAATTTTATTTTTCATAATGAATCTTTCTCATGGTGGCTTCGTGGACGTATGTCGAACTTGGTTAGTCAAACTACATAATTCTCTGTGTTCTTCTTTTGTTTATTGTTTCCTTATCTCAATGATCTCGATGCATTGATCTTGGATCTGGTAAGGGAATACGATTCCTCCATTAAACTTCTTTTAGAGCCTTGTTTATGAAATCTCATTACAAGAAAACAAGAAATTTATGACAATAAAACTCGTCACTAAAAGTTTCTAAGTCGTCACTAAAGATTTTCAATGACAAGTTTAATGACGACTAAGTATTATCATTTATTTGGTTATCACTAAAGTTTTTTGTGATGATTAAATGTCCTCGCCATTGAAATTAGTTTATAGTAACAGGTTTAACTTGTCACAATGTCACTATAATATTGGTTTTTGTGATATCTTTTATTGTCACTAAATCTAACTTATGACAGTAATACTTATCACAGAAAAGTTACCACATTATCATTTTAACTACTCTTTTACGATGACATTCCTTCCTCACTAAATCTAATTTGTACCCATAATATTCGTCTTAATTAAAAAGATTTAATTTTGTTACTATATTTATATAAAATATTACATAATGATGTTACTTACACATTTAGTGACAATAAAAGTTATCACATAACGATAATTAACCTTGCCAAGCCATTTACATAGATTTGAGTTATTCATATCAAATTACATATTAATAGCAAATAAATAGAAAATAATCTATTCTTCAAATTGTAACAGAGCTGAAAAAAGACAGTCTTTTTATACACTCTTGGACTATCATATATATCAAACTCGGTGACACATTTAGCGAAAAAGTTTTCTTTTTCTCGCAAATACTTACTTCAGTGACAACATTACCCATTGTAAATAAGAACTCGTCACTGTCGCCCTAAATTCTTATAGTCTGCAGCCACCCATGCACAATGAGTGCATTGTCTTTAGACTGCTCTACTCTAAATCCGCCAAAAACCTTAGAAGTGAACAAACATCGAGTTAGGGTTATGGTTGGCACGAAACGATGGGCACATTCACGCAAGTGTCGGGCTCTAACACTGCACGTATAAGCTTTGTATCATTTCGTTAACATGATTGTGTTTTTAATTCTGTTAAGGATTGTTCTTATATTATTACTTCAGACCGTACGTACCTGCAGTGAAAAGAGAATGGATTCATGTGCTCGGCAACATGGGAATGGGCCGAAACTTTCTCCGCATTGGCCTCTGATTCCAATCTATACGCATCGATAGTGCCGATAGCGCGTTAATGTCGGTGATTACTTCGAGTTTCTTTTTGGAGCACCTTGTCTCACTGGCCGGTTAGATATAGGGTTTATATATATAGGGGTTTTTACATATATGTCCCTTAACGATTTAAAAATTAGAATCTAGTCTCTCAAACCTTTATATTTATAATTTAGTCCTCTAAATCCTTTAAGTCAACACAATTTAGTCCTCAGTCATATTTTTGGTCCTAATTTTCCATTATATCACTAGTTACTTTACTTTAGTCCTCTCTTTGCTCTTCTTATTGAGTTCCTTTCTCTATTCTTCTCCTCTTTCTCTCTCTCTCTCTTCCCTCCAAGTTAATATCTAAAGTGAAGTAACTCTGGAGAACCCAATAAAAAGAAAGAAGAGAGAGAGAGATAGATGAGAAGAATGGAGAGTGGAATCCAATAAGAAGAGGCATAGAGGAGGAAGAAGAAATGGAGAACTAAAGTGAAATAACTCAGGGGTATAACGGAAAATTCGGAGAAAAAATATGGCTAGGGAACTAAATTGTAGTAATTTAAAGGATTTATGGACTAAATTATAAATATGAAGATTTGGGAGATTAAATTCTAATTTTTAAATATGTAAGGGATAGATATGTAAAAATCCCTTTTATATATATATATCATGTTTCTTAAGAATCTTCACTAATAAGTGGCGGAGCAGGGAATGCCTTGTCTCTAGTAGAATTAACTCTATCTAATTTATGAGAGTTTCCAAATTCAATTCCTAATAGATATGTAGTTTTTTTTTTTTTTTTTCCCTCCGAATTAAGTTCTACACTCACTAGAGTTGTCTAAGTGAGCGGAAATGGATTGGCAGAAGTCCCATGGTTCTTGTACATTTTTTATAGCCAAACTCAAACGAACATTTTTTGTAATATTAGTACTATACAAATTGAGTTTCTTTTTTAATAAGTTATATATTTTTATATTACAGGGTATACTACATGGCGTCTAAATATAATTAACCCTTATAAAATTGTTCTTCATTATTATGAAAAAAATTAAACATTTGCACCGCATGCGTGAACCCTCCCCTACCTATAAATCCCATCAATACGATGTTATCAATGCACAACGTAAAGGTCTCCAACTCCGGAAAATGCTCACGCACATGGCAAATTTGTAATACCAAAGTTGTGATTTTTTATAATCGTTAGGAGGAGGGCCCAAAAAGCGAAGTAGTGTGCCCAAATAGAATTCCCCATAAAACTCCTCCATTGCCGCGAAGATGCAACACTTCGTGCAATGTTCTATCAGTGGTCGCCTTCTCCTTTAATGCGTCAACCTAAATCACAAAATTCATGAATCATTCAAGAAAGCTATACGATCAATAGCACATGTTATCTGTACTCGATCTCTAATTGACTAAACTAGTGAAACTATTACTATTATTTTTCTCACGCCTACGTAGATTTGGATGGTTCAAAACGCTACTTTGATAATCTTACTCATTCGTCTACTAAATTAACAGTTGCTGCTTGAGTGGTCCATATAGTTTTCTCTCATTAGAAGTTTTAGATATTTTTTTTTATATCATTCTTTTTAATTAATTCAATTGTGGTCAATAAGAGTAAGAATCATACTTATAGCTACAAAATTTGCAAACTATTTAAAAATTTTACCATTTTTTTTTGTAGATTATTACTTTTTAGACAATCTCGTATTGTCAATAATAGTTAGAGATCTTCGAAATATATTTGAAATTTAGAAAAAGTTGACATTGATCTTTCTCTCCTAAATTAGTTTAAACAAGATCGTTCATTATTGTTATTATTATTATTTATTGTTATAGCTTTCTCTGATCAACTAATTTCTAAACAGCCAATGAATCCAAATCTTTTAGGCCAACTAAACGCACAACAAAAATAACGAGACATTGAAACAATTAAAGGGGGAAAAAAAAAAATCTTTTAACAAATTAATTAATCACCAATTCACCGAGAGATTGGAGTTAGTGGGCCCTAATCTCGCTTATTAATTAAGAATCAAAACATTATACTTTCATGGGCCCCACACGGACGGCCACCTCATAACGTGGACGTGTTCAAAATACGCGGACAATATGGAGGCCCAACACGCGCAACGTGGCACGTCTTCACCGGCCCACTTAACGAACTCTCCAAAATGCCCTCCAGAAAGCCACGTGATCCACAAATCCCCGGTTACTTCGAAGGATATTTTGGTAAATTTAACATTCAGGTCAAAGCGTCGGCGTCTACTGGACTTTTTTGCTTCCGTCAATCCTAAACGGCCTTTTTCACGTGTGAAATCAATTTAATTCTTCAAAAATATCCAACGCTAAATTTAATCAATTTCCTTTTTTCTTTCTTTTTCGAACTTTGTTTCCAGCAATTAACTTTAGTAATTTCTTGAGAATATATATCATGTAAATAATTTTTGCATTAAAAATACATAAATACATATTTTTTATGGTACAAATTAATAAATATTGTCCAATAAAATTCGTAGCATTTGTACATATTTTCCAGTTATTTACTGCTAATTACTCTAATCAATTAACTAATTTTGCTTTCTGTATAAATATACCCCCGATCGCAACCCCCATCCACTTGCAAAAATTCAAATTTTCCAAAATGCTCCTCGTCGTCGTCGTCTTCCTCCTCTCCGCCGCCGCCATGTCAGCAGCACTGCCTCCCTCGCCTCCGCCCAAATTCCGCGAGGCCCCTCAGTTCTACAACTCCCCGGGCTGCCCCGCGCCCCTGGCCGCCTCCACGTCAGCACCCTGCGACCCCACAGCGCTGGTCCACGTCGCGATGACTCTCGACGTGGCGTACCTCCGCGGGTCAATGGCGGCGATCCACTCCGTCCTCCGGCACTCCTCCTGCCCCCAGTCCATCCAGTTCCACCTCGTCGCTTCGACCTCCGTCTCTCATCTCAACTCCACCATTTCCGGCGCGTTTCCTTCTCTCAGCTTTCGAATCTATCCGTTTGATGACACACATGTCTCAGGCCTCATCTCCACTTCCATCCGCGACGCCCTCGACCGCCCACTCAACTACGCCCGCTCGTACTTGGCTCGCCTGCTCCCGCCTTGTGTCGCCCGCGTCGTCTATCTCGACTCGGATCTCATCCTTGTCGATGACATAGCAAGTCTTTCTTCTACGTTATTGCCCAAGGGTGTGGCTCTCGCCGCCCCGGAGTACTGTAATGCCAACCTCACCAGGTACTTCACGCCTTCGTTCTGGGCGAACCCGTCGCTGTCGCTGGCGTTCGAAGGGAGGCGAGCTTGCTACTTCAACACGGGGGTGATGGTGATGGATCTCGAGCGGTGGCGGGTTGGCGGGTACACGGAGCGGATCGAGGAGTGGATGGAGCTGCAGAAGCGGATGCGGATCTACGAGCTGGGCTCGTTGCCGCCGTTCCTGCTGGTGTTCGCTGGGAGGATCGCCGCTGTCGACCATCGGTGGAACCAGCACGGGCTCGGCGGGGACAACTTCCGCGGCCTGTGCCGGGGCCTCCACCCAGGTCCGGTCAGCCTGCTGCATTGGAGCGGGAAGGGGAAGCCGTGGGTCAGGCTGGACGCCGGCCGGCCGTGCCCCGTCGACGCATTGTGGGGCCCGTATGATCTCTTGCAGGCTCACTCGTCCATTGAGGACTAATAATTTTTTTTTTCTTTCTTTTTTTTAATATAAATATACTAGTTAGTATAAGGAAATTCATGGAAATGTAAATAATTGTAACCTCTTTTTTTGTTTTTTTTTTATTTCTTTTTTGCCATTTTGAGGTATGGTGTAAAAAGAGAGGGAATAATCAATAATGAGGTGTTGGCTGGAGATTCTGACGGTGCTTTTCGATTTTTTTTTTTTTTTTTTGGGAGGTAATTAAAGAGGTTTTAGATTTTTTTTTTTTTTTTTCTATTTGATTTTGTTTGGGTGTCATGTCATGTTCTGATTATTTAGGGGCATGTGAGTTGATGCGGCTTGGTAATGTTAATAAATATTGGAAACGTGTTGGCTTTCTTAGTTGTAAAATAGTGTGCGGACCTCTTACTTTGCAATTTTAGTATTATTCTATTTTTAGCATTATCATTGTTACTTAAAAAAAAAAAATCATATTAATAGCTAAAATAGTTTATAATTATTACAATTTGCTCTCTTAAGAGAATCATTATAAACTATACTGATTTTTATATCATATTTGATTGGAGACTATTTAGACTAAATATATTACAAGAATGCTGCGAGCTATGCGAAAGACACTAAAGTCAGTTTGTGAAGCTAGAGAGATTCCCCATGTACGCAAATTTATTATGAGTTACTTAGGTAAAAATCCTTGTATCTGACATCCGTAAAAGTAATACTATGAATCTCGAATGTTATAAGGAGTATGTGTTTGCTGAAAATAATTTTAAGAGTTTCTTATACTATTATGACACTCTTAAAATTTATTATGCATTATCTCTCGAATGTTTTTTTTTTTTTTTTGCTAGAAAACAGAGACATTACGTAGCTATTCTTATTTGACTAGTCGTAAAAAAATACTCTAATAACAATCGGCAAAACCTTCTCAGATTCAACAGTAAGTAATAATATACATCAAACTTTATTTTGTTATGACGAAATCACAAAGATTATGTCTACTAGTGCCAGCTTGCATCCAAATATTGGATTCATCTACTATCAATGATGCATCCAGAGATAATGCAGTAGAACACTGAGTCTAGATGTGGTAGACGAAATCACTAGGAAGCTTGTAAGTTGATCTTGATATGTAATTTCTGATTTTTCTTAAGCATATATTATTTTTAGGGTTAATTACAGTCAGACCCCCTGTAGTATTGGGTGTGTGTCACTTAACACCCCTGAAGTTTGAAAATCTCAAAAAACCCCATGAACTTAGTTATTTTCACTCTCATTTTTTACTAAAGTGCACTCTTGTCTCTCAAATTGCTATTCTACCCTCATCCCTCCTTTTAACCAACAATAGGAATTTGAGAAATGAGGATATAATATGAATTTTAAGGGACAAGAGTGCACTTTAATAGAAAAGAAGAGTGAAAATAACTAAGTAAAGGAGATTTTTTGAGAGTTTCAAACTTCAGGAGTGTTAAGTGACACATCCCTAATACTACAGGGGGTCTGACTGTAATTAACCCTTATTTTTAACATTACTTAAATTAAGTCTATGTCGAAAATGGAAATCGAATTTGAAGTCTCCATCAATGGAAGCCTTAAGTTACAGTCAATTACTTTATTAAGACCATATCCCACTTTAAATAAAAATGCAAAAATCAAAACGAGTTAACTAATCTTACATAGACTGGGCTAGGTATGAACTCAGGTCAAGTCCTTCATCAAGCATGTCAATGGCGTAACCTCGGTCGCACGTGCCACGTCCAGATCCAATCTTAACATAGTGAAGAGCGTCGGAGGGAAAATATTGACAGGAATTTCTAAATGAGCACATTACGGTGCTAGTGAATAAACTCCCTGTAAAAAATTATAAATTTGTTATTTTTTTCTGTGATCTTTTCTTTGGTTCTAACTGAAGATTAGTTACAGAACAATTTTAAATTATTTAAAAACTAATTTTCTAAGGGTTTGAAAACAGTTTATATCCTACTTCCGTGCCATCATTAGCAGTGGCGTGCTCATTTAGACATACCCAAAATTGACTCAAGCAATTATTGCTTCTTTAGTCATCATTCCTTAGTTTGGGCAGCAAAATTTGAACTCGTACGAAACTGGGAAGGAGCTCCGCAGATAAGTTGGGCCCACATGGGCCCTTTTAAGTGGGCCCCAATGGACGCGGTTTTGGTTTGCAGCCCACGTTCGTGTCGGAGGAAGAACCAAAACTATGATTAGCCTTTAAAAATTGGAAGTCTTTGGGTGGGTCCAACGTTTTTTATTTTTTATTTCTTTTTTTGGTAAGTTTCATAATTTTAGGGAGTTAAGCTAGCTTTCGCTTTGGATCGGTTGAGGCAATTTGCAAGTAGTATTATAAGTTGTAATTTATAGTATTATAAGTAAAACTATAATAATAGAAGTTACTATTATTTGTATGGGATATTTACAGGTTTGTCTCTTAAATATTTATAAATTATAATTTAGTCCTCCAAAGCTTCATATTTAGGATTCAGTCCCAAAATCCTTTAAGTTACTACAATTCAGTCCCTCCGTTAGTGTCCAAATAAACAGCAGAATTTAATTTTTACTTTTTTAAATAATGAAATGACTTAAATACCCCAATAAAGAAAAATGGAGAATAATATATATGCAATGACTTAAATATCCCTATAAAGAAAAATGAGGTATAATAGAGAGATAGAAGAGAAGAAGAAGGGGGAAGCCATTGAACCCAATGAAGAGAAGGAGAAGAGAGGAGGAAGAGAGAAGGAAAAGAGATGAGGAAGAATGAAAAAAAGGAGAAGAGAGGAGGAAGAGGGAAAGAGAAGAAAGAAGGAAGAGGAAAGAAGGAATTAAGGAAGGGTAAAATGAAAAAATCAGGTCAAAAAATAAACTGGGCTAACGGAAGTTAGAGAGGGGACTAAATTGTAGTAATTTAGAGGATTTGGGAGACTAAATCCTAAATATGAAGATTTAAGCGGCTAAATTATAATTTATAAAGATTTAAGAGACAAATCTGTAAATACCCCTATTTGTATAACTGTATTTGGATTTGATATTATAAATGGTATTTAGAGTTGCAAAACTTTTCAAATTTTAAATATTTATTTTTAAACGTTATGAGAAGTATAAAAAGTTATTAATAATACAATTAATGCTTGCAAATAAGATTTGTAAGTTGTCATACACACTTTTTTCCCATAGCTGCAATTAATACAAGTGAGCAAGTATTTATAATTGTAATTGGAAAATTTTGCATCTGCAATTAGAGCCAAATAGGAAAAAAAAAAAAAAACCCACTTGCATGTAAAGACAATTACAAATCCCTCGCTTGAATCTTAGAGTTACAATAGCTATGAAATACAACCGATCACAAAAGTCACCAAATGGGTCCGGTTCGCTTTTTCCTTATCTTTATTCCTTATTCGACAAAGAAATGTGAGGTAGGACGTTGCAGATGTTCAGGATGGACACGATTTCTTGTAACTCTCGAAGACCACAGAAAAACACCCGGAACTGTTAGCATGTCGTGAAAGAGGCACACTGTTCTCCGCGGTAATTCTAGGAGGAGGTATTCTCTTTTTCCCGATTTAGAAAATCTGATCTACTAGAAACGACCATTATCAACCAGTTCGAAGCAAGATATCAATTATTAGGATAGTAAATCCATCTAGAATGGCGTACAGAGGAATAAGAAAGCTCACATCGACATTGACGAAAAAGAGATTCTCACCGTAAAATAAGTTGAACGGTCATTCTGGGACCCAAACGGTAAACAGAACACCAGCTACATTCGATATTCTTAAATATTTTCCAATTGGTTGGCCCTCAAATTTACTGCATCCAAAATTAATCTTACTTTTATTGATGTAGAAGTGTTTTTTTTTTTTTAAATCATGAACATGCAACTGTTAAAGCTTTACCAAAGGTGTGTGAAAGAAGTGTATTACATCAAAAAAGAAAAAAAAAAAAAGATAAAAGATAAAACTAAATTAATATAAATAGTAATATATATGGATGTTTTTATCAGATCAAATAGACAACCTTCATAGAATACATCAATTTTTATTTTCTTGCTGGATATCGTAGGATACAACAAATACAAGTACAATAACACTTGTATCACCCAATAAACATACTCTCTATTAGCAAATTGTACAAGGCAGTGATTTCACATGATTCTTATTGTTTCCTATTGCTTTCATAGCCATCCAATGCAATCACTAGCGCCTGCGGATGTAGACGCGGATGGTCATGCAAAGGGGATATTAGGGGTGAGAAGAGTTTAGTGAAATAATCGGTCGAAACTGATGACCATAATAAGTAAAAGAGGAAACGGGAAATACACCGGCGGTGAAGGAAGTTCCTTCACCACCGCTTAGGTGGCACAATAAAATTATTACACGTGGCGCGGCGCCACTTAAAGTAATAAATAAAAAAACTCTCTTAAATACCCCTTGAGTGGCGCCACATGTAATAATTTTATTGGGCCACCTAAGCGGCGGTGAAGAAACTCCCTTCACCGCCGGTGTATTTCCCGTTTACTCTAAGTAAAATGAACCGAACCAACTAAATAATTTAAAAGTTATAATGCGTAAAGTATCGAAACAGTATGAAAACAATGTCGAAACAACGTAAAAGCAGCAACGAAACAGTCTCAAAACACACACATATGTATATGAACATACATACATAAATACATACGTATTTACACATTCTTTTTCATACATATACACGTACATGCGTCTTTGCATGCATGCGTACATGCATACATATGTATACATATATATACATACATATGTATGTATGTGTGTGTATGTATGTACGTACCTACATACATACATATATACACATATATATTATAGATAAAAATCCAACACCAATTAGATATATTGAAGAAATATGCTTGTGAAAACGATTAAAATTATAAATTTTATATAATTTTAATTTAAAATTCAGAATCGAACCGAATTAGTTTGGCTGAAGTCCAATTCCCATTCCTATTCGATTCGGTTCGGTTTTTTCAATTTTAGCAAAACCGACCAATACTCACTCCTAGCTAATATTGGTGTTACCATATTTATATTTGTTTTCTTCTCCCGCTTATGAATGTAAATACATATATTACTCAGATATTAAATTTACTATCTATATTTTATAAAATCGAATGTGAGTTTCGGTTCGAATCCAAATATTAAGCAAATATTATTAATTGTAAAAATAGTTTTAAAAAAATAACACCAATTTTTAATAATTATGTCTTTACCTTTGAAAAAATGTTTCTTAATATGTCATAAAATATTAAATCAATTTCTGGATGTTATTCATACATTTAGATATCTATTAGCATATATTGGATAACGTAAACACTATCCATATTCGTACCATATTTGCAAGGAGAGCAAATACTACTCTCTCTAATATGTGAGGGGTCCCGACTTCGATCTCCATAGAGACTCAATTTAGATGGTGTTGCAACAAAACAAATATCTATACTTATCAAAATACAAATACAAATAATTTATTTGGATTTGTTTGCATCCTCTCCATCCCCATTGCCTCAAGTGCTGATGAAAAGCCACCATGGTTACTAATTACTAATCTCGCTAAAAGGAGATTAATAAGTTGATTAACTAGAAACACGTAGAAAGAAATCATTCTTTAGCATAGTTAATTACATGCATGCGACTTAGATTTGGGGGTTAAATATATGTAATGGCACATCAAACATTAGTTTAATCGCATGATTATAGACAATGCTGACATGGATCATGAGAGTTGTAAGTTTGTTCACACGCTGCATGCAAAGCCCATATGGAGCCCAGCCTACGTGCATCATTCGAAACTTCTCTAGATAAACGAAAACTTTGTCAAGCAATCTATGCTAGCCAGCTGGCGAGGGCCAACATGAACTAGATCCCCATAAGATTTCTATAAATGGAAGCTAAGTATCACTCTAGTCATAGGTATAGTCACGGCAAAATTTTAACCATCCTTTTTTTTTTAAAATAAATCATAGGTTTTATAAAAGACGGTCATTTTTTTCCTCAAAATTTAGGTGTAGCCAAAATCGGTATGAATAGAGATCAAGCAACTCTAACTTATTAATTTCATGATTGGCTCTCACCATTTATTTGATTCAATTGAAAAATCAAATAAATTGTGAGCGTCAATTCCGGAATTCAGAAGTAAGGTTAGAAATTTCGGTATCCAAAGATTTCTAAGGGATACTCTTGGTTGGACATCTAGTTGGATCAGTGTACTGCTAGTATAGACGCTCGAGCATGTGAGATGACGAGGATCAATAGAGGTGCCCTCCATGACTAGCTTGCATCTTGCCTTTCACAAAACCCAGCACATTGAACTGCAGAACATCGAAAACAGAATAGGAGGGGGTCATCGAGCCATGATTTCACAATTTCTGAAAAGCTGATGATTCGATCCTCTTGGTCGCCAACCCAATTGATCTCCATCTTCTACGATTCGCTCGTACCAATATGAGCGGATCTATATAGAGCTAAGGGGGACAATTGCCTCCTCAAAATAATCCAAAATTTAAGGGAAATTTCAACTTGCCCTCCTCAAAAATATCAAACTAATCTAAAATTAAATCTATGACGATAGCTAAATTGATTTGCATCTCTAAAAGCATTCTCTTATTTGTCTTTGTCAAGCGGTGATTATTCGCATAAGTAAATGGTATGAGAAAACCAGTAACACATGCTCAACCAGATTTGACACGCAATGCCAAACAATATAATATTCTGATATTAATTGAAAAAGCAAGTTAGCTACAACGAAAATGTGTGTTACTCGATAGATATCAATTTAAACATCAATTATTAAAAATAATTAATCAATTTAAGCACCGCTAATCAATCAAAACATAGCTACTAAAAACAATTAATCTTGTTTTCTTCCCCTCTTTCTTCTTCTTTTTCCATGCCTACTTCATTGAAGATGAGGATATATAAATAAGATTTACACTCTCTAAATACACCACGGAAGTTCATTTTTAATCATATCCGTTGAAATTAAATCCAAAGATCCAAAGAAAATCATATTCCAAATTAAATCATATAAAAAAATCACCCAAAATATCTTCCATCGTGTGTCGTGTTTTGCAGTCTGAACCCTCTTTAATAATCCTTTCCATTGTCTAAAACCCCTTCAACATCCCCTTCAATAGCTCTATATTGCGGGGTCTCAGCATGGGCTGTCGAAGGCGCTTTTGACAGCCTTTTAGCAACCCAGTAGAGCTTTAGTAAAAGAGTTGTAATTTTTAATATCAAAGTTCGATTTGAGTGATCCAGCCACCGTTGGAAAGAGGACTAAAGCTCTATAACTTGCTCCTACACAAATTTTCTATTTCTATCTTCAAAACTTAGCTTGAAGTTGATTTTACTATACAACCTTCATCAATTCTTCTTATTATTTTTTCTCAACTTTGAGCAATCGTAAGTTTCACGTCTGAACTCTATTTTAACTGATCATTGTGTTATTACGAATGTCATTCAAAGTTTTATGCTTTTGTAATCAACACATTCCTAAAATTTTCACTGTACCTTTGTCAAATAAACAGATCCATTTTCACTGTACCTTTGTCAAATAAACAGATCCAATGCACCCATCATATTCATTTTATCAACTTTGAGTTTTTGGTCTATGCTCAATTATTTAGAACGGATATTCACAAGTTTTGGCACGATTTACCACGAACATGTACCATCAAAAATCCTAACAAGGTAGTTCTCGTCTCAAACGTAAATTTACAAAATTGTACCAGGCAACACTGTTTCCTTGTATGTCAAAATTTCGTAAGAATTAAATACTCCATATCACTTTATATATTAAGATAAGGTGATACAAGGTATTCCAATACTGATAAACTCATATCAAACTTTGTTCTTCTTTTATTTCAATTGATACCAACAATCATTACTGAAAGAACCACTGTACGATGTCATTAGATTCGACGTAAGCTGATCCAAAATGCCGTTAGAATAATATATACAGAAATGATAATGAACGCGTCCATTTCTTTACATTATACAACAAAGGCAAATACATGGAAAAGCAATGAAAATTAATGAACTAAAATCGTCGCAGAGAGTTTCCTCATATAGTGCAGCAATACCATATGTATTTTTACAAGCATCAATACCCTATCACATAGTAATTTCTAACATGTTGATGAGAAGAATAGACTGAGTAATAAATTTGTTAACATTATCTGTTTGTATTCGTTATAAAGGAAACTATCCAGGCGGAGCAAGAAGTTCCACAAACTTTATATGCAATATATTGATTGTATAATGATGGATATACAACATTTTCGTATAAACTTATGCGCTATACCGTTTGTATCCAGGCTGAGTAAAGACTTATGTACTATAATGTTCTTCCTTGTTGGTGACTAATGGCCGTAGATATATTTATAATTTCATATAAACTTTCAGCATGGCCTCTAAATAGGGTATATACTGTCACTACCATCAAAATAATGGAGATAGTTATGGTCTCATTCAGTAGGGAAAACTTCCTGTCAACCTGATGTGATCAAGAGTACGCCTGAGGCCATACTTGAGTACTGCCTCGTTGCCTGCTCGGAAACCATCTCCATACGCTGACGAAGAATCCGACTCTATCTGATGCTTGAAGAACTCCCCAAACTTCTTCTCGAAATGAGACCTTGTGCCTTTTTTCGATGATGATGATGATGTTGATGAAGAGGAAGCCGAGCTGGATGCAGTGCTGCTGCCCAGGCCTGATATAACCTCAGAGTCCAGCCACATATGAGCCAGTACTTGGCAGATGCCTTCCTCGACTTCTGGAGGAAGCGTTCGAAATCCTGTGAACACAAAACATTGTAAGCAGATCTTAGGTGGACATGTATGATGCTAACCCCTGTTGCAGCCTTTAACACAGTACCAAACCTTTCAAATACACAGTGAGTAGGGCTATTTGCATCCACCGCCCCCCCCCAACCAAAACACACACACACACAATCCAAAATGCACAACCCAAAATTGTGGATGCAATCTACAAAGGGTGCAAACAGATCAGAATATCCACAGATGTATCCTATCTACATCCCCATGCTACTCAAATGCCAAAATGGATACTGATATGAACATCCAAATCCATATCCGGCCGGTGCAGAATATAGATATATATAAATTTTTTTGGAGCAGGACATGGATATTTATTATTTATATATTAAATAAGGATATTCCGCATCTCAGTTACGGAAAGTTGTTGCCATACCCATTATTTCGAAATTTGATTTATTTTTATGTCCTTTAATTTTTTTAAAAATACAACACAACCCAATACATCGGAGTACGAAATTTTCTCTCTTTCTTCAAGTTCAATATGCTTGTAGTTTATAGTAGTAATTGAAAATTACCTTCAAGTCCTTGCAATAAAACTTAATTTTTTTAGTCCCAACCATTTGAAAGTGATAAAAAAAAAAATTAAGATATTAATTTAACAATTCAAATAGTTATTTTTTTATATAGAAGGTACTCAAATACTGGTATCTTAGTATTGATTACTTATTTACATAAACCTTAAATAATTTAATATAAAAAATTTCAAAAAACAAACATAGAAATAAACATATTGTCTTGATTTATCATATTCAAGGATGTATTTCTACACATATTTGTATATTTTTTTCTCTCTTTTTTTTTCTTTGCATTCCCAGCCTATGTATGCGTATCTCATATATGCAATCTATAATTGTTTCCAATTAAGCGGCTATGAATTTTTCTTATTGAACTATATATATATCCGTATTCATAATTGGAAAATGAGTGTGGATACAGTAAGTCCCACATCAGATCTGTAACCTATCCATATACATCACCTGATCTACCTCAAAATTTTAAGCTTCGTCTAAGGGGGTGAAATAACCCTGAAAAAGAATTAAAATGATTTCGACAAGTTTTACTATTGCTTAATGCAACGACTAAAATAACACATGTAAGAAAAGTATAAAAATGCTTACTTTGTGGCCATATTATACATGTATACAACTATTTGAAATCAAGATGGGAATATAACAAATTTTTCCTTAATTCAAGTGTGTAATCCACAAATAAACTCTAGTCCATATCATTTTAACAGCAAAGAGTAAAATGACTATGATTTGCAGTCGAGTGTGTGATCCACAGACAAACTCGAGTCCATCCCTTTTTGACAGCAAAGTGTAAAAAGACTATGACTTGCATATGCAAGGTATTGGATGCAGGAATTGTCCAAAATCCAGAGGCATGAGGTGAGTACATATGTATATATGGTGTTGACCGGAACAGAGCCATATGGGAGTCCTAAAGTGAAG
Organism: Dracaena cambodiana; assembly: GCA_036321105.1. NCBI lineage: Eukaryota > Viridiplantae > Streptophyta > Magnoliopsida > Asparagales > Asparagaceae > Dracaena > Dracaena cambodiana. The sequence goes on from JAYEPQ010000005.1 coordinate 4,716,630, forward strand.
AGGAGACCACATAGGTTGACACTTATTTTGACTCGAAAGTTTAAACTGATAGGTAGAGGTCCAACCTTTTTTTTAAATCCATAATTTAATTTTGACTCAAACATATGGATATCCATATGTTTGGCGCATGTAAATATAAATGTATTGGATTGTTCTTCATAAATGAGAGTACCTTAATTTAGATAAATTATCTATAAGAAGAGTTAGCTTTTCCGAAATGTGATATAGCATACTTAACTATACACATTTCAAAGTTAACTGTTTGCATGATTATTCTTAAGGTAAATAAATGTTCACACAAATTTAATGACGGACACTGACAGATACACCATTTTTCTGCTCAGGGGTGCTCAAATCATAGTTACAAACAAATATGATCCCAACATTCCCATGAATATAATAATAAATTATAAACAACCAGTCCTGCCTTGCTTTGTTGCAGATGGATTTACTCCATTTCACTTGTAAGATGGAATAGATCCACTTATTTTCCAAAGGGTGCAGTAATCTACATGTTAGAATCACATGATAACTTGTACTCAAACACATCAAGAGAACCCATATGTCTGCCTAACAGTCAGCTATACTCAAGAACTTGTTAACTCTTCCACTTTTGTTATGGTCGAGTGTGACACTTCTTTGAGCAAAGTATCTCATTTCGCTAGTGTTTTTTTTTTTTTTTTTTTTTTCATGTAAGATGCAGCATAATTCCGGTTCGAAACCAATGTGAACCCATCTCAAGGAATGTAGCCTTTTTAGTCAAGTTGCACCAAATGAGAACTTATGTAGAATAGCAAATCAGTAAGCAAAGACTAGAGATAATTCTTTATCATCCATTTTCCCACTAATTCTAAAATATTTTGGCAAGCTGTTTTTAAGCAGCTTATAAAATTCAATTTATGGAAGGTCTTGAATTCTTCATCCTTATATCACAACTACCGTTTATGCCTCTCCTTGAATTCTCAAAACCAAGTGAAAAAAGTAATGTTTCAGTCAATCCCCCTACAAAAGGTGTCCAATGCTTAGCTAGGAAAAACTAAGATATCAACTGAGGAAGACTAGTACAACCATAATTAAATCATAATAAAAGTTGAGTTGTAGGGTTGGTGCCTGAACATTCTTAACTTCAAGAATACGAGTGAAATCGGGAAATGAAAAGTCCTTGTTTCATAGAATATCTCATCCCGATAAGCTAATAAAATCATAGTTAAATATAGCATTTTAGAATGTTCTCATCCAAGCAAGATAATTGTGCCTTCTAGTGAGCATTGCTTAGGTGATGCCATTATTATCAAAATTCGTACTAGAATCTCTACTACACAATGATGGATAATTGGACATTATAGGCTGCACAATCTCCTTACTATACTACTTTCTCCCAAATTTCCAAAGATAAACGACCATCTAGAAATGTGAACTGGGTAAAATAAACGGATACTGATAATATAAGTTGATAAATGAAGTGGAGAAATACCATTTAGCCTCAGCCATGCATGCATCATCTCATGAGCCAGAATCGATCCTGTTAGTAACCTGAATCCAAAAAGATTCACGTCAAAAAAGTATTTCTAGTCAAAGAGTTAATGACATCTTATTTTAATTTTGCAACATGAAACACAGCAGATATTAAATATGAAACAACCATTTTGGCTACAGAATAGTATATTACAAGAACATAATAGCTAAAAGATGTTCCAGCATAATATGGGGAACCAATATACTTTCTAGAGCAGAAACTGACAAGGAGTACCTAGGAAATAAAATGGACAGAAACTACTAAATATAATCCACAAGGTGAAATAAGCATCCCAAATTAAGATCAGATGAGAAAATAAATTTGGGAACAGTTAAGTAATACCTTGGGAGTCCATATAAAATAAGTATGGCAGTTACTTCACAGTGCCGAACGAGTCTAAAAGGCTCTGTTATCATCTCAATGATTCGGTTGCCCCTGATCCTTGGCCTCCTTGATATCTGGTTGAGGATTTCCAGTCAGTTCTTATATTTCTTTTTTTTTTTTCATTTTCTTTAATATGAAGGAGAATTGGACTAGACTAGCAGATTATTTTCTACAAATAGAGAAAATTTGCATTCGCAATGCTATAGGACAGAAGGCCATACAGTGCTGACAATCTGCTCCTCAGATAGGCAAAGGCCTCGAGTTTCAGGAAGGTGATGATGACCCTGCAATCAAGATAAGAGGAAAGAGCAAAGCATTACTATAACCTTAAGACAATCATATTTCGGTTTTGTATAAATCAAATTCTGTAATACATCTGACTCACATTCTTTTCTCCCACCATGGCTTCATTTAAAGCCTGTCTCTCCACCAGAAGCAAAGGAATCTGCTGCTCTATTTTCATATTCAAACCTTCATAAAATTCTCTGATATCAAGGTAAAGAGGCTGGCACTCGTTGGTATCCATTATGGAAGAATCCAGACACTCTAGACAGAGCTTCCGACCATCATCCAAGGTGACATAGATTGCATCTCTTGGCTGGATTTTAAGTGCAGAAAGTAGAGAAATAAGTGAGCACAAAGGAAACAGATGCTAGATGAAACAAAATACATTGACTATATTAAAGTACTATGAAGAACTATGACTTATTATCTTCCAAATCCAATTGTTCCCCATTTTGAATGTTTGAAAAGGATTTCTCTTTATTTGTTTGTTTGGGAAAGAGTGGCAGATTCAATGCATCTCACCATAGTCATCAAATGATTAGGTTGGACACATAAGAATTGGATTGACTAGGGGCTCAATTCTAGAATGGTCAATATAAAGCTCAGCAAACACAGTTTAGCTTTTTTGAAGACCTAGGACATTAATTCTTGCTACTCACATGATTGCATCTACCCAGAAACCTAAAGAGTTTCTGAGAACTAGACTTCAATCACAAGTTAGTCCTCTCCTAGATTCCTTTAAGGTATTATCTAAGCAACCTGAAAGCAGGAATATGCCTCTGAGAAATTTTTGCATGCTAAAGGAACAAAATATGATTTAACATCACATGGACAGATGATCATTTCTTCAGACCTGGATAGTGGGATTGAAGAGTTAATACCAACCTCCATTCGTTCACAACTGCAGCACCTGGGAGTACCATCCGTCTCATGAGACGGACAATACTTTTGTAGCCAGAAAGGATGTGCACGATACTCAATGAGGCCATTCATATTTGTTGGAATCTACAAAAGACATCAAGAAATATTGATATAATACTATAACAATGGAGAATATCAAACACATTAATAATATCGTTCACACTTTGCTCATTTTAAATAATGCACATCTTTGTTTAACATAAAAAATATTCAGAAACATGTGGATTATTCAAGCTTGTATGGGTTGTCCAAGAAGAAAGCCTGGATGCAGAAAAAAATATGGCATGCAGGGACACATATTGCTGGAAAATAGATGCTATTCATTGTTGAGGATTGAAGCCTCTAAAGGAGAAAATGACCAGATATGGGTAATGATGGAACAAATTTCACCAATGCAGGCTATAAGCACTAAAACTAAAACTATGTATAGGCAATGTTCATATTATTTAATCTGTTACGAGACGTTAGATCAAGCAAGTTACCAGCATAGAACAAGAGCATTACAATTTAATTGGTGAACTTGGTTATCTTGCTAGAGAAGAAAAAGCAAAGTATGCCAGACCACAAAGCTGAAACTTCCCTCCCAAAAAACGCTCTCTCTCGGCCTCCCGCTCTCACTAGTCTCTTCCCAATGACACTGAGCGAGGGGGTGGACCGCTGTCCAGCACGGCCCATCCCCTCTAGAGAGCTCCCAAGTCCCAACCTCAACCAAACCCCTATAATCCAACGACCAGGAGAGCGACTGAGCTTTGATGGAGGAGATATGGATTCCCGTCCCCAGAAGGGTGTGGAAATCATGGGAAAACCAGTGGTTAGAACAGTGATACGATCTTGGAATCGAGACTAGAGTGTGGCCTCAGAAGGTAATGATAGGACCTGCTCGAGCTAGATCGGCACACCGGAGTAGCTTAGAATTGGGTTGAACGAGTGATGAGAGAGTCGTGTGAGGCACATCATCGCATGCTCAGCCGCCGCGGGCTCAGCAGCCCCCGCAGGCTAAGAGAGGAGTCCGGATAGGCAGTTGTCGTCCTCTTCCATGGTGGGGTGGATGCCAAGAGATCGATGGCCTCTTCTTTATGGAGGCGGAGCAGAAATGTTCCGAGATTGTGCGAAACACGTGGGATCACGTGGCCCCTTCGCCGTCTCTTTTTTCTTGTCCGATCGTGCAGAAGCAGAGATTTCCTGGTCCCGTTGACAGAGTGAATGGGAGGAAGTCGAGTCCGAGATCGTGCGGAGGTCGGGATTCGCCTATCGCATTGCCCTCACCTCCGTGGAAACGGAGCCCAGTAAGGCATGTGGGATCAAATGGCACCCACGTACCTAAGAGGTGAGCAAAGGGGAATCTCGGGCTATGGGTTGAACAATTTGAAATTTGAAATTCGAAATGAAATTTCAATTTCAAATATGTGGGTTTAGTGGAGCCCATGTCCCATGACTGAGTGATCCAATTTGAAATGCTGACAAAATTGACACCTATATGGATATATAGAATTGAATGGCCACCGAAAGAAATACTGACAAAATCTCCAAGGGCTTGTAACTGTATTAGTCGTTCTTCTTACACATTTTTATAATTACTATACCGTCCACTCATGAGTGAGGTGTATATATGTGTGTGTGTGTATGTGTGTACATATATATATATATATATATATATATATATATATATATATATATATATATATATATATATATATATATATATATATATATATATATATATATATATATATATATATATATGTAGTTTTGTTTCGTTAACTCCTAACTAATAGAATGCGGGGGATTATCCACAATTTATGCTAAAAAAAACTTGGTTATCTTAAGATGGAAAAAGAAAAGGGGTGTCAATGTTGTGACTCATTATGATGGCAATTAGACAAATAGGTAAGTGACATGGGGATAGTCATTTTATTACTAGAACCAAAATTATAAACTAGGGAGGGAACCACTGAAGTGCTACTAAAATGATATGAGTCTCTGCTTTACTAATAAAACCTAACATGTAGCAGGTGATTATGTTGCTTCAAAATATTGGCATGACGAACATAAATAATTAAATCACTTAGTTTTCTTCATAAATGAAGGGTGGAGAAGGATTTGAAATTAGAAAATTAAAAAGCATGCCATCTTTAGAGTCAATATCGTTCTTAGTAATGAACATTCATCTACATGTAATTTAATATGTAACTCAATGCTGCAAACCAAGACATGCAAAGGCCCATGAACGGAAATGGACTTGTGTAATTTTATTTGCGCTACGATGACTCAAAAAGATTAACTCTATTTGAGCCGTGAATTTAAACATATTTAAACACTTGTCCATGGGCATGCTTTGATCGGTTTTGCAGAATTGTCGGTGAAACTAATTTCTAGAGGTGTTAGTTAGATCACTGTGTCTTTATTTGTTGTGGCGCTTTTGAATCTGTGGTGCTAGTTCTCTATGTCAACGATATTCATCCGATTGGAAGTAATTAAGATCGTATTGAGAAGACCAAATAACATCTCAATGAATAATTCGTGACAAAGATATGGGGAGACCTAGATACTTTCTTGGGAGTGAAAATGCTAATAGCAAATATGAAGTAGTTCTTCTTGATAAAAGTATGCTTTGGATATATTTTAGGGGGTTTGATTAATTGGTTGCAAGCCTTTAAGTACTCCTACGGACACTAATGTGGATTTATGGGACAAAATTGGAGTTTTTATGATGTATCTTAGTATAGGAGGTTTATTGGTAAGCTCATTTACTCATTGTTACATTACTTCTGCTATGGGATTAGTAAGTTGGTTTATGCATATACCAAGAGAGGTTCATTGTAGGTAGATGGCACTAAGAATTTTGACATATATCAAAGGATATCTAGACAGTGATATGGTATACAAGAACCATGCACACCTGAGAATTGAAGCTTTTTGATCATACTTGCAAGTGATTAAAGAGAGAGATTGTCTATTACTGGCTATTGTACCTATTTAGGAGGCAACCTTGTTACTTGGCGAAGAAAAAAATAAAATGTGGTATCTTACTCCAAAGCTAATATAGAGCTATGGCTTATACTGCTTCTGAGATGATGTAGTTGAAGACCTTAAAATAGGAACATGGATTTTCTGAAAGATGATCTGATGAACTGCGACAATCAGGTTGTAATTTATATAGTATAACAACCCTATCATTTACAATCCTGTTGAGCCCTTCTCTTTAATTTCTGGCTTTGATCTATGACAAAATTCATTTGACTTGGTTCAAATTATGTTGATGGCACAATTACTATTTTGCATGAAGAGTGGTTAGGAGAGTATTACCAAGCCCACATTGCATTAAATGCAACAGTGCACCACTCCCCTTCCCACACCCACTACTTGAGTGCATATCGTCTTAAAGTTCCTTCTTCTCATTCCAGCACTCTTCGCCATTTTCTTCTTCTCCTTCCACTAAAAGCCGCAAGCTTCGCTCTAATCGAAACCACGCAAATCCCTGCCAAGACTCTTTTTCGGATATCAAGGTAAGGAATCATGCTTCAAGGATGCATAATTGGCTAGAAATTACATAGTAATTATAAAGTATAAACTAATATGGTTCTTAGTTAAGAATTTTTTATCTCAACTCTCTCTAGCAAGTAAGACATCCAGAAATTGATTGTGTTGGGAGCCATCTATGCCCAAGCATAAGGCCGCCTCGGTGCAGTTAGTTGTGCCAGCATGTTAGCTGTGTAGCATAGCAGTTGCCTTGCCGATGTAGTTAGCTATGCTGGCGCAGCAACCAACCTCGTTGGTATATATTGCCCAGCAACTGGTTCTCGATCATCTAAGATTAGCTAGAAAGATCATTTAATATTCTATAATTCTCCTTTAAATTATTTTTTCTAATTCTAATTATATTCTAATAAAAAATAATTTAAAGTTTCTTTAGCTGCATGATGATGGAGTACAATAATAAGGTTTGCCGAAACTCCACATGGCTTATCATTTCTTTTGTGAGTTTTGCCTAGCAGCATGTCCCGTCCATAAACTTTACCCCGATGTTAATGACGCGAAAATTATTCTAATAATTAAAAATGCCCAATCAACAGAACTCATGATATCTCTCGCTCATACAAGAATAAGCTTACTCATTATATACTCTCGATACCAGTGTTATAACAACTTTAACTTGCTTGTAACTAATTCTTACATGGTCAATCATAATTAAAAATATCAAGGGTGCGGGAGAGCTAAATGATGGAGACACGTAGTCACGTATTATGAAAGTCATGTCATGTTTATGATGTACAATCTTGTAGTACCCAATAGTCTGGTTGGATCTAGAGACCAATATTATGGCCATGATTCTAGCTATATACGAGATAAAATAACATTTGCGATGTGACTGAGGAATCAACATTATTGTCGTGGTCTAAGGTATGTACGGGATAACTTAGCACCTAGTGATGTGACTTGTCCGGTAAGACAACATTGTCGTTGTAGTAACGAATATGTATGGTACACTTATAAAACACGTACAATCCATCCAGCACACAATGCCAAATTAAGAACATAATCAATGTACACATTTACCATGCTGATCCATGATAACTCGGAATAATCTAGATTTGCATCGGAATCACTTGTACACTTGTTATCCATGTTTTAGATTTAAGGTTTCATTCCTTAATCACGAATTTCGCGTTTATGCTCTTTTGCTTTCCACGCACTCAAATATTTGCCGGATTTGACTCTCGGTTACCTCTACATGCCTGGGTATCAAAGACGATATAGAGGAAGAAGAGGTTGAACCAACAGTCGACGATCCCTATTTCTAAAAACAAGGCAACTACTAAGGAATTGTTATCTTTTGATGTAAATATATTTTTGCCTCTTATGCCATTATCCTCAACCTAAATTTAAAATCTTTTATACAGTGAGTTGCTTCCTTTTGTTTGAAAAGGGGATTTTATCTAAGCCCTGTTAAGCAATGCACTATTGTAAACTATCTATGCTTGTGATTCCTTTATAGTGTTGTAATATTGATAGTGTTATATAATGTTACGGATTTTAGCAAGATTAGATCCTTTATTATTTGTCTTCTGGTCACATAGTTCTTTTATAAAAGGCACATGGTACCCGTCGGTAATGCCTCACCCAGAAATGGATATATCACCAAAATTTTTGGGATATAATTTGGGGTGTTACACAAAGCTAGCAATCCAATCTCTTATGAGATAACCAAACACATAGATGTTGATTTTCATTTTGTTTATGATGTGCTCATGTGAAAGTTGATGCACCCTCCCTCCACTCCACCCAAGTAATTAAGGTTATTTCCCAAATGTTCTCTCATTTTTGTATAATAAGATGGACATGATAGAAATCTATACTCCAATTTTGAGTGGCAGTGATAAATATAGTGTTATTGCTTAGTTAGATATTCAAGTCTAATCCATACCTGTTAACCTAATTTTAATAATATTAACAGGAAGAAAGGGCTGATGACTCTTGAACCTAATCATTTCTATTAATTCACATAAACCATACGAGCAATCAATGTTCAAGAATGCGGTTTCAGTATGCGTGCGGTCCAGGACCGCATAACGCATAATCGGATTACGGAATATTAATATTTTAATATATATTAATATAATAATTATTAAAAAATGGATATATTAATGCTATAAAACTCTAAAAAATTATAAATAGCATGTATGACTAGAAAATAGCATTTGTAAGCAAAAGACACAAAGTTTTCATCCATTTAGTTGAGAGAGAAGGTGAGGATCTCTATCTTTAGTTCCCCAGCCTATTTATTTTTACTGGAATGCCACAAAATATAAGCATGCTGTGAAAACTTTACTGCCAAAATTTTGTAAACTAAATCCAGCAAATTAATCCAGCAAAAATCCAGCAACTAAACTTAATTCTCACCAAACATTGCACCAAAAATCCAGCAAAATATTCAATAGGAATAATACCAAAAAAACCATAAACTTCAAAACCCTAAAAAAAATCTAAAATCCTAACTGGAAAAAATAATTTACCAAATCAACGCCGCCGGAGAGCTCGCCTTGAGGACTGCAGCTGCCGGAGGAGATGTCGCCGGTGATCGGAGAGGGAAAAGGGCGAGCGGGAGAACTCGGGAGATTGGGAGATTAGAGAGTAGAGCTAGGGTTATTTTCATTTTTGTCGCTAGTTTGGAGTCACGATAGCCGGAGTAGATGTCGTCGGTGATCGGATAGGGGAAAGGGCGAACGGAGAGCTCGGGAGATCGGGAGAATAGAGTTAGGGTTTTTTCGTTTTTGTCGGTGGTTTGGAGTCACGATCGCCGGAGGAGATGTCGCCGGTGATCGGAGAGGGGATAGGTTGAACTGAGGATAGGGTGATCGGAGAGGAGGATAGGGTGATCGGAGAGGGGTTAGGGTTTTATCGCTTTGAGGACTCGAGAGGGGTGGGTTTGACAGCTGAAGAGAGGAGTTTTATTTGTGGGTAGCGGGTACGGGTCGGGTTTTGGGCGAAATTAAACATTCGAAACCCAATAAACCGAAAAATCTCATAATCGAATGCGGATTATGCGGGACGCATAATCCGCATAATCGATTATGCGTCCGCATAATCGAATGTCCGCATAATGGACCGTTTTCCCACTTTCCTGCGCGTTCTGGGTCCGAAAACGCTTATGCGGGCGCATATGCGCCCGCATAGGACGTTTTTTATAACACTGCGAGCAATGTTGGTGCAACATCCTTTTTAAACCACAAAATTAGACTCAGTTCATAATTAATTTTGTAAAAATTGCCCAGTAAGACACTCCCTGACTTTCTACAACTTTTAACTTGGTTTCCAATACTTGAGTACGAGAGAGAGAGAGAGAGAGAGAGAGAGAGAGAGAGATTGGAGGATATAAACAAGCACTTAGGAGAAATAATATTTAATCCAAATAAATTGGATTTGAAGAAAGTAGGAACAATTCCAATTGGACGAAATTAGAAGGTTTGTTAATTTGAATAACAAACTTGACCTGTCGATTTTTTCAAGAAGCAAGAAGAAAATGAGGTAATCCTTGCAATTCTGGTTAGTTTCTAACATCCGGATTAAAGGGACCCCTCACACAAGGGAAACAAACATGAAAAGAATGTAATTTAACCATTAGATTAAACATATTCTAATGCTATTACTGACCTCGTGTTGGAGCATTATTCATGCAGGTTATATAAATATTAAACAATCATCTAAGTTATGCCAAAAGAAAATTTGAGGCATTTACAAGAAGGTAAAAAGTATCATCAATAACTACCATATACCTCCTTCTATAAGCCTATCATGTCGGATATTCTTTCTGATTATGAGCTCATTCAGTTGATTGGGATGAAAATCCTTTGGTCATTTAGGGCAAAATTCTAAGGGTTGTACCTAAGCTCCTATGGGTTGGAACCCTTGGCATTACAACCCAAAAAATTTATTTGGGTGGCACGTTAACTCCAAAACAAACAATTAATAGTTGTCTGAGAAATAGTTAGTAGTCAAAAGAGATACCCTTAGATTAAAACTAAGAGATCTTTCTCTCCTTTTTTTTTTCTGAACAAAAGGGTTGGACCCTATTCTGGAAGGTAATCAGTCAAAAATTGACATCCAAACAAACCATTCTTAAGGACTTGCCTAGTCCTTTAGGGAAACGAAATATAGGATTGAAGTCCCTAAGATTAGCCACATTCCAACTAGACATAAGGAATAAGGTGTATTAAAAAAAAAAAAAAAAGACATCTTATTTGCAATAGTCACATATGGTTCATATTCTGTAAAATGTTATCATATCAACAATCAAAGTTAAACTGCTGCCTTGTCATAGGACATGCTAAATACGATACAATTATGAGTATGGGAGCTAACAAATTAACACAGACGAAAAGAATTATATTGTATAAATAAAGAGTAAAAAAGAAAAAGTCTGAGGCGACTAATACTCACAAATTCTTTGCAAACATCACATTTTGGGTGATAACGCTCCCTATAACAGGATTTGTGGTATGGATGATCCCCATACATGGAAAACTGTGCCGATTAAGAGAGTATGAATAATAATAAGTCCATTAAAGATAATTACAAATTGCATATATAGTGTGTTACCTCATAATCAGATATCGGTCGGTTGCAAGCATGGCAACAAAAACACTCAGGATGCCAAACAGCACCCATACAGCTAAGATAGCGGCCATGACCTATTTCAGCCTTGCATCCAGCACATATCCTACAGAAAAAAAAAATGCCAGTTTACATAAGAAAGAGGACTTGTCTTGTATTGAAATTTCGATTGAATAAATGAATGAAAAGACTATTTTGTCCAGCAACTCTTTGGTATGCATCAATCATATGGATGCAGTTAGACGTAATATCAGTTTTACATTGTAAGGTTTTGGTCTTCCAGAGTAATTCTATGAAGTGGTATAACACTAATATTGATGGATAAATTGTACCATTAGTTTTTTTTCCTTCGTTTTTTATTTGTGCCTTCGCACTCCCTTTACGACTTTAAGCGATAATTCATAATTTACATGGCATTGGTTCTTCTATAGAGTGGTACAACCTAATTGCTCTGTTCCCTATTTTCAGTGCTTTATGTCATTCATTTTCCTTTCAATCTAATGTATGTTAGTGAACTTCATGAAATTCTAAAATACTCAGTTATATTCTCCTGTGACTCTACAGTTATTCAGGATTTAAAGGAAAATAAGATGATTGTGGGAATACATAAATCCAATGTCTACTACTTTTATTCTATTCTTCTTCTGTTGCATAGCTCAGCCAATCTCTTGCATTCCAGATTCAGTGACGAGTTGGTCATTCATCTTTGGAAAACCTGAAAAATCAGTTCCTATTTCAGGTCTTTCCATTCGTGAGCTTGAGTCCTGTCTGTATGGAAAACTTCAAGGCATCCCTTTAATGCAGGATTCAGTGCAAACCCCTTTTGGGAATTGGATTTTAGAAAACTGGAGGAAACCTCTAACTGGAGACAGCTTATGCAAACTCCAGTATACAAGGCTCTAACTCGACTTTTAAAAAATCCAATTTAAGATGTGAGAGGCCCTTTTTTTTGTTACCTCCATTTCATTTGGAGTTTTCTCAACTTTAGAATTGAAATATCTAGAGTTATTCCAACTCCAAATTTTTCCCCAAATGGGAATCAGACAAATCGAGTTTTGGAGTTGTCTTATCTCTAAGATGGGGGGGTATGATAACTTTGTTTACAAATGGGGCCTAATTAAGCATCTTCTCTTCAATATTAGTTCCTTTTGAATTGAAATTTAAATAAGTTCAAACTTGTATGTATAATTTTTCTCAAGTTAGATGACTTTACATATTGTAAGATTGTTTTATTCTACTTTCAGTTTTTCATTCCTTCTGTTTCAAGAACACAATTTAGGTTCCCTAATAGAATACTTCAAAGTGAAAGTGCAAAAGAGTAGTTCTCATGCACTAAAATGATTTTATGAATAAATATGGGATTGTTCACAATTATCCCACACCCCACAATATATCAGAATTATAGAGAACCAGAACATCTATTTTTGGTAAATATCTCAACCATTGTTATTGGAGATGAAAGCTCCTAAAGTTTCAACTTTCAAGTGATGTGGTTCTCGTGAGCATGTTGAATTGTATTACCATCATTTATTTTTTATAGTCGCTGACTATACACTGTTTTGTTTCCTTTCTTACTTCCATAAACTTTTTGAGGTAATTAATTACTCCATGGAATTCTGCATGTGTCTAATTTTGTTCAAGATCCACTATCAATAAGTTGAGTTCTTGTTCACTAAATGTATTTTTTGGGTATTTTTTGGGGCTCTACAAGTAGGCAAAAGGAATATCAATGTCATAATCCTAACTTGAATAGGTTTCTCACTAATGCCGATACATCTTTCTTTCAGTTAAACGTTACTGTTTGTTGTTGTCGTAGACTCAAACCTAGTGATTCATTTCCATAAAATCCAGTTTCAATATCTGATTTTGAGCATCCAATTACTCTAGAAAAGGTAAACAACCATGCAAGTCACACCTTATCCCTAATGCTGTCACATTTTGTCCTTCCTAGTGTTCCTTTAATACATCACTGGATTTGGTACATTGGCTGTTTAAGAATCTTCAGCTCATCCTGGATGAAAGGTTGCAAAGGATGAGATGCTTTGCATCAGGAAAATACTAGGGATCTTGGACCTCTTCCTCTTGGAAAATTAATTGTTGCTTTTGCTTGATATATAATCAAAATTCAAATATATGGCTCCATTGACAAAAAAAAATTGATAGCTCGACTTGGTGGACAAGGATGTAATCAGATATGATCTTGATTATTCCAGACATTCTACCCAGTTGCTAAACTCTCTTTAGTTAGGCTTCTTATTTCTTTAGCCGCTGTCTCTTGTTGGCCTTTGTATGGGTTGGATATCAAAAATACTTTTCACCATGATGATCTCCACAGGATATTTCTATGGACTGCAACCTGTTGATTATGTTTCTCAGGAAGAGTATAGGTTAGACTGTCGTCACAGAGAGTCTTTGTATGGCTTGAAATAATCGTAAGAGTATAGTGTGTATTTTACTAAATCAACCAGTAGGAAAACTAATACTATATAGCTAAATCAACCAGTAGGAAAACTAATACTATACAGCTTATGTGAATGGCATGGTGATAGCTAAAGGTAAACTTGGATACAAAAATATCTGACTGTTTCAGATACCAATTAGCATTCCCAAGATATATCTGTATCTATATCAGATTCCTATAATCCACATATGGCCGATACAACCATGGACACATATGATTTAGCTTCTTCTTTTGAGATATGGATATGAACACAGATATGTATCTGTTAAACAGATACAACGATGCTTACTGCACAAATAATATACATGAAATATATTGTAAACTGGATGAATATATGCAGAAAAAGATTTATTTCAACATAAAATTTTCAGATACTGATACACACAAGATGCAATTACGAATATAAACTTTAGTCAAACGAAAATGTGCATAATTTAATTTCTTTTTGTTAAGCTTTAGTGAAACAAGAATGTGTATATTTTCTAATAAAGTACAACTAAACTTGAAACCAAGGTTTAAAATATCGGATCTGGTATCATGCCAACCAATCACTTGTGATTTCAGAATCAACAACATCGGGTTTATCTTATCGGCAATAATGAAAATATCAACAATAATGAATCGATATTATATGGTATATCATGAATCGGTACCTTGGAATCTCATATGATATATTATCGGTATCGGCCGATATTTAAATCTTGCTTAGAACCATATACTCAGCAAAAATTAAGTGTAATACCTACTTTATTACTGTTTCATTTAGGGTCTTAAGTAATTTGTGATATGCATTAAGGCTACTATATTAGTTTTGAAAGTATTTACATATGATAAACAATACTCGAGTTAAAAAAAAAATGGCAAACCCCCTAGTAGTAATGATCCTTTATTACTATTTAATTGATTTTCATATAAAAATATGAAAAATTAATAAATCAAATCAACATAGATATGACTAAATTAAGTTGCATTTGTACTCCTTAATTTCCGAACACAAATTCATAGTTATCTTTTGTTTTACAAAAATGGGTAATATTTCCAACTAACGTATATTTATATTTGTAAAATACTTAAGTCTTTCAATTGTATTCTCCTACTTCAGATATTTACAAATTCATATGCCATTATTTCAATCATTTACATTTTGTGTCAACATCAGAATAGGATAAGCTTCATTCATTTTCTTTAAAACTTATTGTAGTCATATTGAGTCTGTATCTGTATCCCTCTTTCGTAACCATTTTGTATTTGCTATCCAAATTTATCAAATATAGGTATTAGTTTCATTTCCGAGTTATATACCTTTGACTCATGTTTGCAAAACAAATACAGATATGGTAATGATCACAACCGACCAATATTGAATCTAACAGTAACCCCTGCTAACATGTAATCGCAGCAAAGGGATACAAAAACTCTTGTCTTAGTCAAGATTTCAAAAATATGAATTGTTCAAAAATAGCTAGACAATCTTATAAGTGAAGGGATACACATATTGGTGTCACAACACCATACAAATAAATTCATAGGTGATGTGGAACTAAATACAAAGATAACATAGTAGTCTAATCTATCATGAATTTTGGGCAAT
The DNA here is from genome assembly GCA_036321105.1 of Dracaena cambodiana. Classification (NCBI taxonomy): domain Eukaryota; kingdom Viridiplantae; phylum Streptophyta; class Magnoliopsida; order Asparagales; family Asparagaceae; genus Dracaena; species Dracaena cambodiana. The sequence goes on from JAYEPQ010000005.1 coordinate 4,731,900, forward strand.
TGAGGTGTTTCTTGGGGATTGAAGCTATCAGGTCTCAACATGGCATTTCTATGACTTGGAGGAATATGATCTTTATCTTATTAGCGAAACATGAATCTTAGAATCTTAGTGATACTCCTATGGGTCCTAAATCCTAATACAAATGTGAAGACATATAAAGTTGAGTTGTTCAGTTTTCTGAGTCAGTACAAGAGATTAGAAGGGAAATCATGTAGGTCATCCAGGTGAAGAAGATCGGTATTGAAGACAACCCAGCTGATACAATGACCAAGTGAATATGTACTGCTCCATCTTTTGTATAGTGGACTCATCTATCTAGCACTGTATGCAGAAGTATCATTCTGCTGAACCACAAAAAATCGTTGTGTTCTCTGTATTTGTTGCAACTCTTCCTTTGTCTCTTTCTTGTACTACTGTGCCTGTTTCTATGCTCCAGTTTATGGCCCCATCCATAATGTTACTCATGCTAGCACCCTTATGACCAGTTCTTAGCAATGGAAGGTGCACCCTCCCCAAGTAAATAACAATAAGCCATCCTTCATCTTTACCGAAAGAAACCTAGCTCCACTTCACCAAACATTGCCCAATTGAGATTCCCTTCTTCTCCTTCAAGATGAAGGCCTTTCTAAGACAGTCCATTCTTCCAATTACCAAGGGAAATAAATGGGAACGAGTAAAGAAATTAGTGAAATGAGATTTTTGTAGTGCTCTAATTTAAACTTTAGTACACAAATGAATTCCAAAACATCTTTTGAATGAAGTAAAATTTACCATAGAGGTTAGTGTACAAGTCATAACATAGAATGAATTAATTGTAATGACGAATTGGACTTTCTTTTATCTGTAGCTCTTAAAATTTCCAACAATAGTAACTTATGGTTACTAAAATTTTTGAAAAAAAAAAAATCCAATTCATAAGCATTAGAAACAATAACCCGAATTTGGCTTTTGACCATAGCATAAGTGCTAACATGAATGTCTGCATAAATTGATGATCTATTACTTTGACTTCTTTTTCTAATTCTCTTCTTTCAAAGAGAAGCATGTTGCACATTTGCACGAGGTCCCCAGTTGGGCCCCCAACTGAATGCCAATATTGACCTCAGAAACAACCCAATCAAATGTTTATATTATTATGTCATTTGTCAGAGATTTATTTATTTATTCATTTAAGCCGAGCCTTATGCTAGCTTTCAGCAAACAGCAACACGACTTTTGTGCATCAATTTATTCTTCCTCATTGTTAAAAGAATTCCCTTCTCTGACCATAAGAATAAGATCAGAAATCTATGAACTACCAAATAACAGTAGCTGTAGTGTTAGGAATACAACAAACTGAGATGAATAAAGCAGTTCAAACAATAATACCTATTCCTGGAAGAAAAGAAAAATGGTAGCTGATCAAAAATTCGTGGCGGATAACTGCGGTCATTTTCACGTGGTGGTGACTCAACATTTAAACTTTCTTGCAAAGCCCTCGCAAGCTGTTCATCTTCTTCCAAACGAGATCCATTATCTAGACCAAAGTAACAGACTGACAATCAATAATGATACATCATGTAACTCATGAATAAAAAGTTGTTGAGAAGCCTTAGTCTCAAGAAATATTGCAATTTATGGATATCAAATAGACTATGCCCTTTCATGCTTAGTGATAAGAATTCTCAGACACATATAAATCATTTTATTAACCACCAAATTAAGAAGGGAAAATAATGGAACTGTAGTAAGCAGACTGAAAAGATTACAGTTCTTTGATAACAGAAACTGGACCATAACATAACTTCACTCTATCTAATAAATGGCCACACCATTAAGGAACATCAAAAGAAAGAACAGGAAATTCCACAATCCATCAAATGGAACAGAACTCAACCTTAATGTAACAGCAAAAGAAGATAAAACTACTACCTAGGTCCTTCTTAAGAACAATATAAGATAATAAAATTTTGTTCCATTAGCCCACGCACACATTTGATCTTATGCTCCATTACCAAATTAACCCGGTAGGGATGATTTAACTTTTCTGGCTTAACTGTAAACTTGTGGAACAGGCTTGTATATTCACCTTGTTAGAGTATTTAGATTATTAAAGGATGTTTTATGTAATTTTTATATTTTTACTCCAATATGATAACATGATAATAATCCTAGATAGGTACAATATTCTTCGTTCTTCCCTCCTCCCTCTCTCACTTAGTTGCACAGAAAGAAGTGGAAAGAAATTAAATAACTGATGTTAACTGCTTTTGTTGCAAAACTAACAAAAATTGCTGAGAAACAAGAGAAAAGTAATTTCACCAATTGGCAAAACTCAAAGAAGGAAAATTTAGTATTTTATGGATACTTGTGAATTATATATCAGCTTGTACATCTGAATATCTGTGTGCACATGCATGGTATGTGGGTGCACTCTTCTACAACCCCTTTTCTCAGTTGCACACAAAGAAGTAGACAAGATTAAATAATTGATGTTATTTGCTTGCAAATTAAAAAAAAACTGCTGATAACCTAAAGAAAGTAATTCGATTCATTTTACTTAACTCAGAAAATAAGAAGGAAAATAGTTCTATGTACACGTGTGAATTATGTATCAAAAATCTGCATGTGTGTCTGATTATCATGACATGTGTGTTTGTTTTGCAGGTATACTATATCTATGTGTCTGTTTCTCATAACTCAGCTAATGTTTTACATCCAGCTTCCATTACCATCGCCATTATAACAAAGATCGACCTGCTTGAACTGAAAACTATTTTATCATGATGAAAGTATGTATGTCCCCAGGTTATATGCTCCTTGTGGAACAGAAAGGATGAAACTTGTATCCCTCCCCGGCACACTTATGAATCTGCAACCACCCATGCCTTCGCCTAGACATTAGGTTTTTATTGGATATGCTGGGTCTTGTGACATGGAAAAATAAATGCTTTTCTTTTCTTTTCTTATTCTGAGTTAAACTAAATGTTTACTTTTATTGTACAACCTAGTTCACAATTAGCTGTTTGGAATCAACATATAGCTATGAATAGATCCTGAAGAATATGATAGGCAGGATGGGCAAAGCAAAGTAACTTTCATCTCCTGTGATTTTGGAAATGAAAGCTTGAGGTTAATATTCTTTTTTATTTTCTCCCGTATGTCTCCCTTCTGACAACCAGATCAGTGGTAGAATTATTTACTAAGATTTCTCCTTGGAGGAAGCGAGACTTCATCTACGCAGAGTATGGTGTCATATCATTCTCCATATCTATCATCTATGCAGACAACCTGATAGCACTATTCCAAATACTTTCACTAAATCAGTCTTACGAAGTTAGGCCTAACAAGATATTAGAATATGTGGTTTTTCTTTAATGAAACAGCACACATGAATCCAACAGGTGCATTGCTTATGGGAAAAAAAGGAAGAACATAGAACAGTCTGATCATATTATTATAATAAATGGAGACTAACATCATACTTACCAACCACCTTTCCCTTTTTATTTTCTTCTTCGGATAAGGAAAGGGCAATTGCGCAGTCTATATCTTCATCTTCATTGTTGGACAGGGCATGATCTGCCTGTATTCAAGATCCAAAAAATGGAATTATCAAGAATATGGGAAAAAAACATGAGCAAGGGGCATAATGCTACATTACTATTATAAACAAAAGAATTGAAGTCAATAAACAACAAAATTATATTCAAAAATTTAAAAGGGACTCAGTTGGTAAAGGGTAGAGTACCTATGCGTTCTGTTTGTATACCTTGTATTGACTTTCCATGCAACTTGTCTACTATTATTTTCAGATGAAACAAGAAAATAGCACGGTATCAAGAGAATGGCTAGTAGGATCTTTAGAATATATTGAAAATGAAAGACAATATAAATCATCATAGATGCACTGATAGGTGGAGTTGCTTTTCTAGTGAGGAAGATGGACTGGACAGAATCTGTTAGATTAGTAATAGCAAAGGGTTCTGACACTACAATGAAGAAATTTACAGGATATGGTACTAAAATTTAGTTAAGAGATGCATATAAACAAACTCATTGAAACTAATGATTTATGATGCCTATGCGACAAAAACTAAGTCAAAAGGAATAAGGATAACATATTAATTTTTTATTTGGATGGTGAAAACATATTATACATTTCAAGATGGATGTCTTACTAGTCAAACAAGTATTGACAAGCTTCTAGGCCAAAGGAAATGGGAAAGTTAAAAATCTAAAATGGTTTATAAACTAGATTAATTTACTAAAGCATGTCTGACGCTTGAAATTTCAGATATGTCAGCCTGTTTATTGCTAATATTCAGAAACTTCTTGGCAATATGATTACAATGCAGCACCAGAAATAATATACAAGATTCAAGAAAGAGAGATGGAGAGGACGGTTACTATAGTATTCACATGGATCGTAATCCATGTTTCAACATATAATGCCTAAGTCTCTATGTCGCCAGCGCAGCCGGGATAAGAGGGAGGTCTATTTGATTAGAGTAGGGTCGCAAGAGAGCAGAGGGCACAGCCCAACCATAGTTGCGAGACTCTAAGAATGGCAATTATCATGCTTAACCAATTTCCTTTTGCAGGTACGAAGGATCTGGAGTCTTTAGACGCTTTCCTATTGGATATGGGAAATATTTGAATTTCTCTTTCCTCTTTAGGGGCATTTTATCCTTTAATTTTGATCAGGTTCCCTATTATGAAGCTTAGGTCCTCTATTTTGTTTTACCTATGAGAGTTGGATAATATGATGGGCCACGGAGTCGATTTAAAGGGATGTCTCCCACCCATATAAAGTCATCTATTTTCTTATATTTATATTTTGTTCTCTTTTATAGAAAACTTCAAAATACTGTCTCAAATATTCTGACTTATAGTTAAAAATTTATTGACTAGATAAATTCTTAATCTAATCTAACTCCATGCATTATTGACAGTGTTAGGGGGTCATTTTTTGTAAAATAGATAGTTTAGATAGTTGGTTGTAGTTTTAGGAATGTAGGATAGTTTAGTGCAAAACTATCTATGAAGGTGGATGATCCATGTTGTAGGCGTAGACCCCATTGAAGAGGAGATGCAAGAAAACAGCCTAAGATATTTTGGTCATGTACGACGTAGACTTATGGATGCAGCAGTTCAATGACGAGAGCTATTAATGTAGGGTAAGTTAAAAGAGTGAAAAAACGATCGAAGAAAATATGGACGGAGGTGGTCTAAAGGCCTTAATGAAGATGTATTGTATGATAGGAAAGAATGGAGAAGGATGATCCATGTTCTCGATCTGGCGTAATTCTCTTTTTAGTTCTTGTAGCCTAGCCTAAATACTTGGAATAAATGGCTTAGCTGCTAATGTGCAAAACCATGTATATTTAATGTAAGTTTTTTACAATTTAGCCAAATTGCAAAAAATGCAAATTGAAGAAAATTTATTGGTTTATCTTTGATGATATGATCAAAAATCAGTATAAGCAATATACATACATTTGGGTCCTTTTGGAAGGAGTTAGAGCCATATCCTTCCCCTTAGAATTTGATGGGACATCCATTACCATGATCCATTCTGTCGAAGTTGATTGATACCATCTAAAGTATTTTAGATTCAAAATACAAGTTTTAAAAAGTTTTGTCCATGCATCAAGAACTAAATGGACAACCAAAAATAGCATTTTGTTTTGATTTACACTTTAGGGTTTGAAAATTGACAATCTGAATATTTGGTCATGAGCTAGACATTTAAAAATCCTATAATTTAAACTTTTATTAGATTTTGAAGATTCTACAACTTTATATTATCCAACTAACTTTCTACACCCGTCCATTTTGTACCTATTTGATGCTTGGGGCAAAAAAGTTCAAAAATTCACTTCTTTTTTTGGGCACTTGGAATGATGTTGATCAACTTCAACGAAATAAATCTTCAACATGAATGTCTAGACATGGCTTTTTAAATGGAAAGAATTAGGCTACGAATCCTTTTGGAAGGACCCATATATGCATATACATGAGAATAATGAAAATAAGCTAAATCTCATGTAAGTTACTTACTTTGCAGTCCATTTTCATATCTCTAATATTCTTTTTCCAAATTCTAAGTTTAGACTATCATCTCAACCCTCTAACGTTCACTCATATCTAATTTATGAGATTTTAGTTTTGACTTGTCCTTCCATCGAGTAGACACAAAATTAATAATTTTCAGTGAATACAACATCTTACATTCACTTGATCCAAATAAACTTCAAAACCCATTAAATTTGATTCTTAAAAAGCTAAGAAGGTGGATATCATGATAAAAGAAAAAGAAAAAAATAGGACTATCGCTTTTTTGTTGACAACTCACTAGTAGTTCACTTACAATAATCACACACAGACATATATTATAAGTAAACGGGAACAAGAATGTCACTCTAGCTAAGATCGACAGAGTAACAATAAAATTCTCACCAAAAGAAACCACATAGGAATGGAAAGCTAAGATTCGAGAGAAGTATCCTGATTTGTTCCATTAATCTTATGGTATCAATCTTTGTCTTATCCGCATTTCATTTTATACAAGCATATCCACGGTCATTACCCTATCATACACCTCTTTCCTTGAATTTCAAGGATGAAGTTCTTTTCTAAGGTAAGTAGGATATAACAACCCTGCCATTACAACACCCTAACAATTTTCCAATTAACGCAGTTTTTGTATCATGACCAAAATCCATTTCCTTAGTCAATTATGTTAATGGTACAATTACAAAATTGCATGAAGGAGCGGATGGGAGACTTCCTCTCCCATCCCCCTTCCTCTTCCATACTTGCACTAAATGCTCTCCATATACTCCATCCCTTACCCGCTCCCCTTGCATGAGTACGTAAGAATCAACTTTCTTCCATCTTCCCCTTTAGCTAATTATTCTTCATCTTCCCTTCTTCATCTTCAAGATCTAAGCCCAAACTCCTCGAGGGATTACAACAAAACTCCCACCCAACCTCCTTCAAGAGCCTCTTCATTTGGACATCAAAGAATCATGCTTCTTGTAGCGCCTTAGTAGGAAATCACACTTTATTTATGCAAGCACATCATCTTAGCTAGTAAACGCTCCTCTCAATTCTCTCCAGTAAGAAAACACTCTTGGATCTTCCAATTACTGAGTGGATCAACTCTATAATGAGCTCTGTTGTTAGATCAGCAGTTTTCGGGAGAACAGTTATAACTTTTTACTCATAACTTCAATTAAATTCATGTTTTTTGGTTTGAAAGACACGTTCATTTATATGGTTGTTGATAATCATGACTTTAGCGTCATCAAAACTTGAGTTGAAGTTGGTGGTTACACAACTACTACTGTATTGTCAATTATATATCCTTTCAATACTCTGGCAATAACTTTTGATCTATAAATCCAAACGAACTGAATTTTATTTGCTGGAAAAATAATTGAATTTCCTACAACTTTCATATTATACTTCCACCTTTAACCTTTCCAAATCGCGCTCAAAATCAGTGAAACTGCACATAAACTATCTCCGCCAAGCCTATCTCTGCTGAAACTTGCTCCGCCGACGGCCACTGCTGTCAACAAACTAGTATCAGCGAGGCTCTTGCATCACCAATGCTAGCTCAACTACGCCTAGCTCTGACGAAGGTAGCTCCACCAACTCTTTTCATATTCACCGACCACCCCCGTTAGTGGTTGGTTCATACTAGTTTTAATAACATCTTCATAACTATTGATCTTGATATCCAAATGAGCCAATCTTGAGCTCTTAGAAAGATAATTTAATAATTTACAATTTTTCTTTGAAAACTCTCTCTTATCCATTCATTATCCTTATCAAAATTGAGTTTGAAGTTCATATCACTGTACAGTAGTGAGACTCTCACAACAGATCTACTAGAACTTCCAAAGCTCTTGATTTTGACCTCCGATTAGGTTAATATTGAACTCTTTGGAAATATAATTCAAAGAACTTTCCTTTTATAATCTTTTATTAGTTCTCACTTTATCCTCATCACAGAGGATAAACTTGAAAATCCCTTTCACTTGCTGCAACTATTGTTGATTTATGTAAAGTGCCATCAATTATAGTCTTTCTGTCCTTGCAAATTAGAGTTATAGATCCAAAACTAGTAGGTTCCTAAGCCCCTTTAAATGTTTGGGTTTCTCGTCACTCTTCCGACACTAGTGTCGGCGAGACTCTTGCATCGGCAGATGCTAGCTCTGCCAAGCCTAGCTCCGAAAAAGCTAGCTCCACCAATGCATTTCATATTTGCCAACCACCCAACCCATTAGTGGTTGGCTCATGCACAGTTTTACTTAAATCTTCATAACTTTTAATCCGGACATCTGATTGAGCTGACCTTGAGCTTATTCGAAAGATAATTCAATAATCTACAACTTTTCTTTGAAAACTTTCTCTAATTCATTCACTATCCTTATCAAAATTAATTTTGAAGTTAATGCCACTTCACATTAGTGACTCTTATAACAGTTCTACTAAAACTTTCATAACCCTTAATCTTGACCTCCAGCTACTTATTGTTGTTAATTATCTATGTTGTATTTCTTTTCTAGGTTGTCATTGGATAATGTCATGTAATTGCAAATAGTAGTATTAGCTTATCCTTTCTAATTGTGTACTTTAATTACTCAACTCTTTGTTGACAAGACCTCGTGTACCCACTTATGGAGTACTCATTAGTAATTTCTTATCCAAAAATGGAACATACCACCAAAACTTTTGGGGTATAATTTGGGGGCGTTACGGTGTATGTGTGTGTGAATGTATATATTAGTCAGTATTTTAAATATCGGCCAATATTTCAATTTTCTATCCAACTAATACAATATGAATGTTTTATACCACTTCTTATTTTGGACTTAAATGGACTGATAATCGGCTCAAAAGCGAGATGTTGGGCAATATTTCAACCTTGAAATATCTCTTGGCAAATAGAAATATAATGTCTCCTTTCAGTTATGTATTAAAAAAAACTGACCCAACCCATTAGCCCATAAACATGACGATCTATATACATGAGAAAGTGATAGAATTAGGATTAGAATTAGGGCTCAACAGTAGCTATATGCTCCTTTCATCAACGGTTCATTTGAGATAATTTTACAAATGACAAGTTATTTACAGAATTAATGAAAATTGCTAAGGTAGGGTTCCCTTGAGGCTCTAGCTTCTTTTAAATAGATTTATACGATTTATATAGACATGACATATATATTTATCATATGTAAAGTCGGATATAAGATCTGATATTTAGTAGATATTGTGATATATCACCCGATATACGATATTCAGAATTGTGAATTTTGTCAATTGATAAAACACCAATTTCATATATATTGGTGCAACATCTTATTTGAAGGTTACAAATCATAGCAAACATCATGGTTTATATTTGATGATCAGAATACACATTCGGGCATCATACAGTAGTGTTCTTGGCAATTGTCACAAGTGAATTATCATGTGCGGTTGCCATACACCATTTGGCACTAAAGCTTTACACCTCACGGCATTGTGGATAAACATTTCTACTAATCAATGTCTTCTGATTTTTTTTTTAAGATTCAAGAATGTGGTTTAGTATTCATAGTTGTGTCACTTGTCATGTGAGAAGAAATTATAGAGATTAAATGTGAACTTTATAATTCTAGTAGATTATATCTGATATTATCCTCACTATTAAATAAATAAAAACAATGTAAAAACTCATAAACAAAATACATATATAGAATGTAAATGATTTTTCCATCAACTGTGATTAGCTACTACCAATGAGCTGGAGGGTTCATTCCAACCGCTATTGTTCCCATACTTCCCCGCGTATCGCCCTTCTGATATTTGATGGCTGGAGCCTCTAAAAATCTTGTTCAACCACCCCATTGTAAGATGCCTTATTTGCACACAAGATCAAATTTTTCCTGCAGAACATAGCATTATTTAGCAAATAAGACATAAATTAACATATCTATGACTTCAGACAAGTGTATGTGTGTGTGTATATATATTTATTTATTTATTTAATACAAATTCATGTCCACAAGCATCTGTCTCTCGACTACGAACAATTAATTTAAGCAGTCAGCATATCAATAAAAAAAATTAAAAAAAATTGACAGAGAACCAATTCATAACAATAATCCTATCTGCTTCAAGCAAGAATTGACAAAGTTAAGAAAATAATTACATAAGATTACTATATGAACCCATCAAAGATTTTCCCCAAAAAAAATATATATATATACAACAACAAAGGAATCAATCGATTAAGCAAAATCAAAACTTTTACCTCAAATCCGAGCAATCCCCAGACGAGAAAAAGATCCCAATCAGCAAAACCTAGACCCCGCTCATTAGAGAGACCAATCACCCCCTCATCCACCCCTCGACTCTTATCGCAAACCTAAACTGAGAAAAATCAACGAAAATTCCAAGAAAAAGACAAGCCTAAAAAGCGGAGAAACGAATGTAATGACAACTTGGAAATCGATCGAAAACAGAAAGCCAGCGGGCTTTTCTAGAGCCTCATCTTATTCCCAACTAAAAAGTCAAAAAGAGAGAGGAAGAAGAAAATCCCTTTTTTTATTGATCGTGGGTTTGGGTGTCTCTTTCAAAAAAAAAATTTGGAGCGATTTAGCGAGTGGGTCCTCTAAAATTTTCATCAATTAACGCAAGAGAAAAATTAATTGCCATAATATTGATATTCAAATAAAGCTTGGAGGGATTTTTTTTTTTTTTTTTGAAAGGAATATTTTTATAAAAAAACGATTTTTTTTTTTTAAAAAAGGAATCGGGCGTTCGGGATAGCGTATCACCGAAGCAGCCAGTGGGGCCCATTCATTCGGTAGTGGGCTCTGGTATGGACTTTAAATTTGGTGCATGTGTTTTTTTAAGATTTTATTTCTATTTTATTTTTGGGGGAATAAAACAAAAATTTGGTGAGAAGCCTCTTTCAAGCCTAATGTGAACATGAGCTGGACTTAAAAGTGGTGTGTAGACCTACTCGGATAGCCCGTCACGATTGGGAGGGAAATAGGGTAGAACACCTAGCCCAAAAGAAATTCATATTATATAATATGAGTTTTAGATAAAATTATAACTTTACAAATTAATTATATTTGAATCTTGATATTAATTAATATATTATTTATTTTTTTAAATAACAAGTGAAAAAAATACATGCAAATTATAAAAACAACCAACTTCTGAATAGTAAATAAAAATCCAAATTCTACCAATAGATTGAAAAGAAAATGAATTTCTAGAGCTCTAATTGTGAGAGAGTTGGAAAAAAAATAATATCAAAGATATAAAAATAAATTTTAATTTTGACTCTTCAAACCTAAGAAGAGATTATCAGCTCTTCAAACTTAAGAAGAGATTATTAGCCCGTCAATGAATAGACTACGTGAGTGGAACATGACTGGAACATGACGTGGAGAGAAGCAAGAGAGACAAGGGTGAGGACGTGGATGGAGAGACGCTCCAAAAGAGTGATGTAAGAGGAAATTTCATTTTTGCTATTAAAAATATAAAGGAAAGAAGAAGAAAGTCACTAGGAAGAAGTTGAGCGAAAGCACCATTCTTTTGGGCCTGAATCAGAATGGGCCCAGCTAGAGAAGATTCTACCTCATTTTCCCGCTCATTCCGATCAAATTAACGTACAGAACTTGTTTTCTGTCATTTTCAATCAAAATCAAATTATATCAACATATACTCTAATTAAATACTAACAAGTTAAAATTTTATCATCTATCAGTATCATTTCATTTTCTCTTTTTTCTTTTTTTTTCTTCATCTCATGATCTTGGAGCACCAAAGTAGCACACCTTTTCTTCTACTGAGCCCACTTTTCCTAGTGAGCCCACCATCTCTTTTAAAAAGAGAGGATTTTTCTTATTGAGAACACCTAAAATTTTAAAAACTATCATTCCCTATTTTTCTCTCAACATTACAGTAACTTCCGAACTACACAGTCCGAATCTTTTATAGTGGATCCGGACTTACAGTCCCGGATCCACCTTAGCCCGGATAAAAAAAACGTAGATTTCCTTATTCGAAACCGGAGTTGTGGTTCTTCTAAAAAATCGGCTGCCTTTGCAAAAGTGGGGAAACCCTAACCCTAGTTTTCTTTCCACTTTTCATGTCTTCACTCCACTCCTCCTCTCAACATCGCCCTCTAACATCCGATTCCGGCTTCCAAATCCTAACTTTCTCGTTATCACAGCAAAATTGGATCTTTACGTCATGTTCTGCTAGTGTCGCCAGGGTTTTACTGTTTGCCGCCATAATGAGTGATTATAAGGTATCTCCTCCTATCAAAAAATCCTAATTTATTTGTTGGTTATTATTTTTTTTTTAATTTTTTTATAATGGTGGTGGAGGAGATGAGAGAGAGATAATAGAGAGATTGAAGATAAGGATATTTATGCTCTAAAATTTAAATTGCAAAATTATAAATAAAAATAAATTTTTAAGTGGGCTCATTAGGAAAAATGGTGTGCCCCTCTAGAAACTCTCCACCATTCTTTAGGAAATCATGCTAGATCGTTTGTTTGTCTACTACGAGTGATGAGCTGGACAGTCTTAACAAGGTTCCAAAAAAGAGTATCTAAGTAAGTTATTTTATATGTCAATATTAGCTTCGTTGCTGTCGTCACGCCCCTTGCTGATGCGGACCTAAAGGCTGGATCAACTAGCATTAAATACGAATAGGATAGTAATTTACGAAACAATTTTTGATCCTTTCTGTATAAAATTTTGAATTAAAAAAATAAAAAATTTATTTTTAATTCAAAATTTTATATATGACGGTCCAAAATTTAGTCCTGTAAACGCGTCCATTACAATCCCTTACAAATGACATATATTGTTTAATAATAACTTAAAAAGCTAATTCTTTTTTTTACAAATATTTTCCGAGTCTTTGAAAATTTGAGGATTCGGTTAGATATCTTAATTTAGAATTGCTTGATATTGAAGGCCTAATTGACTAAAATTATGTTATCTAGTACCACTATATCTCAGGATGTGTTTATTTGCATGGAAGTAAAATGGAAACAGTAGAAATAACTACTACTTCATTTGTTTGTTTTGGCCAAGAAGAGAATTGGAAATTACTTCCACAATTATAAAGTGGATCCTATGTAACACCCCTACTTAACTCTCTCTTCTGCTGGTTTTATGTTGGAAATACTTTTGAAGTTCAAGAAATAAGATAAGATATTATTTTTTATTAATTTCTCATCATTACTTTTCAATTCTACTCAAGTAATAAATAAATTAATATTATTATTTATTTTATTTGATAATAAAATAATATTTTTTTCTATTGTACTTCTTACTTCCAATAATGAATACACAAACACTTGAAATTTATAAAATAACTCTTTTTCTAAATTTCCATTTTAAAATCTACTGTTTTTTTTTTCTTCCTTACTTCACTCAGTTCTAAGAACCAAACACACCCTTAGAGGATTTTATTTCTCCCAGTAATCATTTACTTTGCCATATAGAGTAGTTTCTATTGAATTAATGGAGTGGTTTCTTTTCTAATCATAATGCTCACTATGTTGAGCCAGAGAGATCCCAGATCAAAGCATTAGTTCTTTCTGAGTATCTATTAGAATATCTCACTAATTTAAAATATCTTCTTAAATTAGTATATATGACAAATCCTCTAATTTATTAGTATATTTCAGGATATCTTACTAAATCAGTATATTTGTCAAATATCTCTAATTAGCCTAAATGCTGATTTAGGATTATATACAATTAGAATCAAATTATATATTCTCTTGTATTTACTTTTTATATTCGTCTCCTTTATCTATAAAAGAATGGTCATGCTAACGTTTTATATACACCTTAGAATACAAAGTTATTCTTCGTTTTTTCTGTCAGTTCTTAGTTTCTGCAGTATTGATCTCCACTGAGGCTTTTGTTATGGCTCTTTTTTTTTCAAGGAAAAAAAATAAAAGGGAGATAAAAATAGATCGAGTTCGTAATCATAAGAAATAGGATTGCATGCGTCTCTTGTAGTTGGATATAAGCACCCCATAGTTAGAAAAGAAATTTTCCTTAATTCGACAAAAACGTATATTTTAAAATAGCTCAAAGAATAAGGAAAGGGGAAACATGTCATTTTTGGAAAGATATAAGGATAATATATGATAACTACCACTCTTTTCTCTATCGAAACACATGGTTCATCCATGGGATGGCTAATGCGAGTTAGAGGATGATGAATTTTTTACATTTTATTTCGGAGAAATTCTATTTATCCACGAAAGTTAATTCTTTACGTTCAGATTACTCTCTACACTAATCACTCTTTTTTAAACATTATCAATTTACTTTCTACGTCCATTTTTTTTTTCCAGAATTAATCCTCTCTCCCTCCCTCCTAATTTTGTTTGCGACTCAGCTCTAACCTCCGCCTGCATTCTATCGATCTTTCCCCTCTCTCTCTCTCTCCGAATTTCTTCTGCGACTCAATCGTCGCTCCAACTCGTTTTGTTCGAGCTAGTTATTTATATCAGACAGGAAAATATGGTAGTCAGTTATTAATACCCAACTAGAAATTAATCTGGTCGGGTATTAATACCGGACCAGTAAAGACCGTCTCTCACCAACAAAAGAAAAATTAGTAACACTAAATTGTAAACAAAAATGCATCAAAAACTAAGAATAATTTTAAACTGCCCCTTAGATTTGTCCTCTAAAATCAATTGCACGTTGGATTTTTCCATGTGGTTAAAAAAACTGAAACTCTAAACCCTAATTTTTCTTGTCACTGTGAATTTGTAGAATTTAAAATTCTTTCACATTTTTTTAAGAATGCGAATGTAAAAAATTTAAAGAGTCAGAAAATCAAATCGATGTGTTTGTGGAAGATGTATTTGTTTTTATATTTAAATACAAATTTTTTATTTTTTATTTTTATTTAGAAAGAATAGAAGAGAAAGAAGATGACAGTTTTTTAAAATTTGAAGAAGCGTTAGAAATTTGAAATTTAAAAGGGTAACTTAGTCTTAAAAAAAGAAAATAACAAATTTATAATTATTGACAATTTTTAAGTCTATGTGTAAAGAGTAAATTTATGTACGTAAATAGAATTTCTCTTTATTTTGAATCTGATTTTGCGATGAGTAGCTTATGCACAATCACATTGATTCCCTTGAGCGGGATCATAAAATGAGAATGACAGCTAGCATTTAGTAGAACAATCTAGATCGCTGCTACTCTTTCTCTCTCTCTCTCTCCTCTTCTCTCAGATCCCTTTTTCTCAAAATATCACCGTGCCAGCAGCAAAATTTTAAACCCTTAACCATAAGATTTCAACAGAAATTATTTATGTTCCTTATAAGTTTGGGTCTATTCTTTATTCTATTCTAAAGAGGGATGTAACAGCAACGCGTGAAGGAAAAATGTGAGGCATGTGAAAACACTGAGCTACATCCGAATGTAACAATTTATGTCTTTATATTACATGTCAACATGATGGCCGATACGAGAGTCCGTATCATGCTACTCCATAGATAAAGTTCTCCATAACTGATCAAAGTGGAAATTTTGACATTATAGAAATGGGCAACAAGACACCTCTCAGATTAAAAACATAGGTGATATACATAATGATATTAGTCTTGGTTACAAGTTCGTAACAAAAAATGTGAACTATGCTCCAGATATTCGTCTAAATTTAATAACTTCAGGAAAGTTAGATGAAGATAACTTTGATAGTACCTTGTGTAATGGGCAATGATAGCTCATAAAAGGTTCTCCTGATGTAGCAAGAGGAAAAAAAATGTTGCACTCTTCATAGATGCAAGCAAAGTTGTGTAAATGTGAGGTGAACACAATATAATATGATTCTTCTCTAGAGTCATAATACAAGAGACTAGGCCACATGAATGAGAAGGAAATGCAAATCGTTGCTAAAGAAAAACACCCACTGAACATGAACGTGTATATTTCAATACTTGCATACATTGTTTAACCAATAAACAACATCGAATTTCATTTGTCAAAAATGCAACAAATAGTAAGTCTCACATATCATATTTGATTCACTTTAATGTTTGTGGTCTATGAAAGTCAAAATATTTGTTAATGCTCTTTATTTTGTAACTTTCGATTGTTCCAAAAACTGGACTTATGCTTTAAAAATCAAAGAACAAGAGAATTTCTTCTTAGCTTGTTCTAAGCAATGTGCTTTATTGTTTTCCACAAAAACAGTGGATCTTTTCATTACCATTGAATAGAGAAAGTTACAGATATTAAATTTTTTCTTTTTTTTAGTACAATGAAAAGAAAAAGAAACAGATAAAGAGAACTTATAGAACATGTCGCTATCTTTTTACAGAAGATTTGTAGAATTTGAGACAGCTATGGAGATCGGTACTTTTCCCGTTGACGATCTAACATCGATGATTTGGAGGTGAGCTCGTTCTTCTTCTCAGCTGATTCTTAGAAGAAGCACGAATGCTTACACGAGAGAGAGATCTGACCAAAGGTTTCTTTTTTTGCCGGTACCAAAACTTCAAGGCTCTCGCACGTAATTGAATTGCCAAATGTCCTTTTGAGTCCCTATTGAGTGGTATTTATACATCCCAAGTTGTTGATAGAGTTTCCTTATAGATAGAAACATAATCTTGATGAGATATTCGAATCTTTTTTTGATTTAATTTGCTCCAGATTCATCGAATCGGGTCATGTTTCTGCACCCAAAATTAATTAAACTTAAATTAGAATTTGTAAAATTATTAAACTCAAATAGAATTGATTTATAATAGTCCACTCAAAAAACTTTAATTAGACTCTAATTAGAATTTGGGTCTGATTAGAAATTGGAAAATAGTCCGAGACAGAGTCCAATTTATTGTGCAGAAAAAAAGAGAGGATTTTTTTAGAAATTTAATTAATTAATTTTTTTCTTCTTTTTTTTCCTTTTCTTTTTCTTTTCCTTGCCTGAACCTCGCGGCTCTTTCCTTCCCTCCTGAGCCTCGCAGACATCCGCAAGGGTGGGAGCCTTGCGGGAGCCCGGGTGGCTTTTTTTTTGTGGTCGCTCCTTCCCACCTGAGCATTGCGGGCGCCTGCGAGGCTTATTTCTTTTATTTATTTATTTATTTATTATTATTATTATTATTATTATTACTACTACTACTATTATTCGGATTCAGATTTGGATTTTGGATTTGGATTAGTACGGGAATAATTTTTCTCGTTCTATAACACCCCCTCCAAAGTTTTCAAAACTTTGTTTATCTATTTGTTTAGCAAAATTTTGAAATATTTTAGATTTTTTTTTGAAATTGGTGGATGAGTTCATTAAGATGGAACTTGCTAAGAGCCGGGTGTGAAAATAACTTAACAAGCTAATTGTTTTGAGTGTGGCATGAATTGTTTGGCTTGCCAAACGAAACCGATGACTCGCTTGACTGATAGACAGAACCGGTGATTATTTTTTGAATGTGAGGGGTGACTCGTCTAGTTGACAGAGTCAAAATGGAAGAATTAGAATGCATGAAAGAGTGACTTGCCTAGTTGACAAGCAAAATCAGAATGATTTAATTAAGATCAAAAGACCATGGGCAGAGGTATACTGTTAAACATACCGATGGAGTTTCGACAAAAGTGTCTAATTGCACATGCCTGAGGTTTGGCGGAGGCATTTAATTATACACGCCAAGATGATCGAGTCAAAATCTTCGATTTTGGCAAAGGCACCTGCCTAATTGCACATGTCTGGATGACTCGTCTGGGTGACAAACAGAGTCAGTGATCGGATTAGGACCACGAAAGAAACTATTTGTTGTAGTGTGTGATAATTCAAATTTAGATGTTAGAGGTAAGAGTTTAACTTGATAGATCTGTTGATTTTGAGATGAGATGGTTCGAATTTCGCTGTCAGAGGTAAGAGTTTAATGTGACAGATTTGGTTGTTTTGAGGCGATTTAAATTTCACTGTCAGAGGTAAAAACTTAACGTGACAGATTTGATTGTTTTGAAGACGATTTGAATCTCGTTGTCAGATGTAAGAGTTTAACATGACAGATTTGGTTGTTTTGAAAAGATTTGAATCTCGCTGTCAGAGATAAGAGCTTAACATGACAAGTTCACGAGATTTTTAGCAAACCCCCAATTATTAACGGATTTGACATGTTTTTACCAATCACTGTTTGTGTTGAGCTAGTCATGCTATTCCCCTCAGTATGATGAGTTGTTTAGGATTTTGTTTGGGCTTAGATACCAAACGTTCCCTCTATCTTTTGCCTTAGTGACTATGGGTTTATTGATACCTTAATATGATAAGATTGGTCGAGAATTTTAGCTTTCTCTTGCCCCTTGCCTCAAGGGCACTGAACTGTCTTCACATTATTCCTTATCATAATAGGTTGGTGAGGATTTTGACTTTCTCTCCCCTTTACTTTTAAAGCATTGGGTTGCTCATGCTTTTTACCCCAACATGATGGGTTGGCGAGAAACTTATTCTCTTCCCTTAACTTTTGAAGTATTTGGCGGCTCATACTTTTTACCTCAACATGAAGAGTTGTCGAGAATATGAATTTCTCTCCTCTTTGCTTTTCAAGCATTGGGTTATGAGTATCCTTATACGATAATATTATGACAAATTTGTCATGGAATTTTTAACAAAACCCCCAGTTATGAATGGATTTAATGTATCTTTACCAATTACTGTTTGCGTTGGACTAGCTATGATATTCCTCTCAGCACGATGAGCTGTCGAAGGTTTTATTTGAGTTTAAATGTCAAATGTTCTTTCTTCCATTTTGCCTTCTTGGCGTTAGGCGATTGGTTTCATACTTTTACCCCCATTATGATAGGTTTGGCGAGAAATGTTCGATTTCTCTTCCCTTTTTTTTTTGATAGCATTGGGCAGTTGACTTGTTAGCCTTTCCTTCCCTTTTTTTTAAGGTGGCTAAATATAGTATTTCTTCAAGAACTTGCCATTGATGGGCATCATCATCTCGTTGCCATTTTGATTGATTAGGAGATAGGCTCCATTTGAGTAGATAGTTTCTGCTACAAAAAGTCATTTCCATTTGGGTTCGGATTTCCCCTTAGTCTTGTGGGTCATGATCATTAGTCTTTTGGTAATTAAGACCAAGTCTCTTTCTTTGAAAGTTTTTCGTTTAACTTTCTTGTTAAACGCTCTCGAGAATCGCACTTGATACAACTCGATTTGTTATTGCGCGTTCAGAATGCAAACTTAGCTCTATAACTGCATGCTTAGCCCTGCGTTTTAAGCTGGTATAGCCTCGCGACTAGGTGAGTATAACTTTGCATTAACGCGGGGTTGGAATTGTGTGATGATTTAGCCTCGCACACTGAGTTAGATTCATATGCTGACTTAGCCTTGCACACTGACTTAGATTCACATTTAGTTGTGAGCATAATTTTACACTCCACGCAGACATAGCATTGCGTTAGAGTTACTTTACACGAACTTAGCCTCAAGTCTTGATCCCTTTACGCGTGCTTAACTACAATGTTTGCGGGTCTCAGCCCCCTGCATAGGCCTCATTTAATTGGTTACGATGAGCATTCAATTTTATCACCTTCTTCTTCACCAGATATTATGTAAGGTTATTGGTTGGCCTGACGGCTTAAGTCTCTGACGCAGACCTTGACCTTCCGTTTCTTAAAATTCATGCGGGACTAAGAGTTAGTCTCGCACTCTGAACTCCCCACGCAAGGTTGTGAGTTAGCTTCATATTTTGGCCGTGAGCATAGCCTTGCATTTAGATGATTTTACACTGGCTTGACAACGCATTGTATGCGGAGTTTGCTTTGAATTGCATACAAAGTTTATGTGGATCCCTTCCCCTGTGTGGGCTACATTTGAATTATCATTGTAATTCAATTAACCACCTTCTTCTTCTTTGAAGTTTGCACGAGACTGAGAGTTAGCTTCACATTTTGGACTACTTCGCACTTTGGATTAACTTCGTGCTCTGGATTTGCCTCGTGCGCTGGGTTTTTCGTGCACTGGCTTAATCTCACACACTGAAGTTTTATGTCGGGCTGCAACTTAGCTTTATATCATGCATCTCTTCTAGTAATGAAATGATCGAGACTGAGGCTAGGCTCGCAACGTGAGATGAAGGTTGGGCTCACTGCACGATGTGTTAGACTGGGCTCGTCGCGTGAGACGAAGGTTGGGCTCACTGTGCGATGTGCTAAACTGGGCTCGTCACGTGAGACAGAGACTGGGCTCGCCATGGGAGGGGGAGGCTGGGCTCGCCACACAATGTGGAGGCTGGCTCGCCTCACGAGGCACAGGCTAGGCTCGCCTAGCGTATGTGTTACGCAGGATTGCAAATTAGGCTCGCATTTTAGAGCTTTTGCACTTTTGCTAGCTTTGTTTTGCGTAGTATTGCACTCTTCGCAGGTATTAGCCTCGCGTTCTTTACGTTGGTTTCATACATATCCTTATTTGGTTGGATATGGATCTCATCCCCTGCATGAGACTTGTTAGGCTGTCCATGAAATTTGTCATGTGGTAATAGATTAGTTTCTTTTTTATAACAGACTATGGGGCTGAATCTTAGCCTCGCATTTCTATTCAGTTTTGTACTTTATCTTAGTCTCACGCACTAGTATAACCATGCATGCTAGTTCAGTTTTGAGTAAACTTATGTCTGGATGATTTTACACTAGTTTAGCCTCACGTTGTATGCAAGCATAACCTCGCGTTCTTGCTTTGGGTTGTTTGATTTCATACTCTTACCCCTAGTATGATAGAGTTAGCGAAAGTTTTACTATCTTCCCATTGCCTTGATGGCATTGGGCAACAAAAGCTCGTACGTGTTTTTTCTTCTTTTATTTTCTTTTGATTTTTTTTCTCTTTTTCTCTTTTTTTTGAATTTGTTTTGCTTTTTTTTTCTTTTTCTTTTGAATTTTTTCTTTTTTAAAATTTATGACAATCATTTTGCTTTCTCACATTTGCGAACATCTTTTTCGTTTCAGGCCTCAACTGGATAATATTTGTATCGATGAGTATCTGAATTTTATCTTTTAGATCAAAACAATCCTTGATCGGGTGTCCAATGTTTTGATAGTAGAGGCAATACTTAGGATCATTTGTTTTTCCAGCTATCTCTGGCCTCTGAATTTCGGGTAACCTGAACATCCCTTTTTTTGAGCAAATTAAAGAGGGTCACTATTTGCTCATCTTTGAAATCGTGTCTCTATTGCGATATAGAATAATCTCGATTATTCTATGATTTTTTGTTTGCATTAAGTCTGGTAGTTATTGCCTCTTTTCCTTATGATGAGATGATTGTGGCTGCAGCTGATTCATGATCATCCTCCTCTAGACATGGTATTCATTGATACTTCGGATTATATTCTCTGTTTGTTGTCCTTATTTGACTAGATCCTCCCAGGTTTTGGACTCTACTACTCCCATTTTGACCAATATCCTAATCTGAAGATTGTGTTTGCAAGTCTCCACCAATATTTTCTGCGACATGCCATGCGGGCATCGCACTAACATTTTGCGGAAATGCTCAATGAAGATTTTTACCATCTCATCTTCTTTTTGCTTGTTAGCTAGAAGAGAGTTGAATGGATACTTTAGTATTATCTTCGAAGAAGCAGGCTAGGAACTCCTTTTCTACGTTAGACCAGGTATTGATGATTTCTCGGAGCAGCTGCATAAACGAAGAGAATGCAGGCTCTCATAGAGTACTTGCAAAAATCTTGGTCATCACCGGGTCATTGCCCATGAGATGGCCGGTCTGCGAAAGGAAATAGTACATATGCTGGTTTGTAGATCATTTCCCATCATATGATTCTAACTTCAAAGGCTTATACTTTGGCGGAAACAGTGTGGACTCTCACTTTATTATGTAGGGTCTCACAATCCCCGTCTTCTGCAATCCTTTTCGATGCGTTAATGTTTTTATTTGACTTTGAAACTTCTTCAATTTTTTGGCGTGAAGATCAACGAAATATTCCTCCTTACTGCGTTTTCCTTCGGCATCTGGGTTGGATTTGGTCTTATCCTCCTTGGTCTTATCAGAAGAGGAATAACTCCCTGCTTCATCTTCTGTGTTCTTTTGAGTACTCTCCAAGACTTTCGCAATCATTACTTTGAGGTTTTCGATGCTCCTTTGTTGCTCTTGGATGAGGCGTTCTTGCGTCTCAATCTTTTGACTCATTTCGGCCGACCGTTCGACTATGTGGACTGTTCTCCTGCCGGACCAAGAGGAAGCATGTGATCGCGGCATTGCTATGGCTGAATGAACACTGAACACTTCATATTCCTCGTCAGAACCCCCAGCCAATCTTCTGAATTGCGAGGAGCCGTCACACCTGACTTGAGGCGTGTGTAATGGTAGATTTCCTCTGCTTCCGTATCAAAAGTATACTCTTCGACGACTGGTTTCTTATCCTTATTCAGCATGTTAGACATGAAAGCAGACAAGTCTTGATATGAGTTAGAGTTTCGTCTCTGCAATCGTCTTCTCTTCAGAATGCAAGATTCAAGTGCTGACAGTCGGCTAAACATCGACGTTCTTGGGACTTCACGACGACAGTGAGTTAAAACTGCGGCGATTAACTCCTCACAACAGCATGACTGATGGAGTCTTGCCGTCCTTTTATTTGCGAAATATCTCCACAAATTCGGAGTTTCTTCATGCGTTGCTGATGCAACCATGTTTTGCAGTCGGGGCTCGCTTCTTGAGTGAGATCTATTTGTCCAGACATGCAGTTTAGCAGAATCGTGAAAGTTGTTTTTGTCAACTCCCAGATTGGTTCGATGCCCAGCATTAGTTTTGAAATATTTTGCACAAAACTTCCTGGCATCCTTGCATTCTTTTGTTCTTATGCGAGACTGAGGTTTAATTTTAGCCTCGCTCACTGGACGATCTTCGCATGCTAAACGAGCCTGGCGTGCTGATCTAGCTTCGCACGCTGGCTTAGTTGAACTAGCCTCACGTGTTGGCTTAGAATTAGTTCGGTTTTCAAGTTTACTTGTGCCAAACTGGCGAGGCTGAGAACCGCTAGACTGACCAGGCTGATGACCGCTAGGCTGAAAACCGCTAGGCTAGCCATGCTGAGGTCCGCTAAGCTGAGGACCGGTAGGCTGAGATCCGCTAGGCTGAGGACCGCTATGCTGAGAACCGCTAGGCTGAGAACCGCTAGGCTGGTTTTTTCCAAGCTACGGACCGCTAGGCTGATCAGGGTGAGGACCGCTGGGCGGATGATCGCTAGGCTGATTTTTGCCAAGTTGTGTTTTGCCAAACTGATGACTGCTAAGCTAGCCACGCTAAGGTCCGCTAGGCTGATTTATGCCAAATTGCGGACCATTAGGTTGGGCAGGCTGGCGATCGCTAGGTTGAAGGCCGCTAGGCTGGGCTGACGACGACTAAGCTGGTTTTTGCCAAGCCGCGGACCGCTACGCTAGCCAGGCTGAGAACCGCTAGGCTGATGACCGCTAAGCTGATTTTTGCCAAGCTGTGGATCGCTAGGCTAGTTTTGAGTATGACATACAAAACGGGCTTCGAGTGCCCTACAGCGTGCTCTCCGATTTCAGTTCTGAATTCGAGACTGTCTTTGCACCGCGATAGGTTCTCATTTGGCGTCATACACAGTGAGCTCCCTGAATATTGGAAGGGACACAGTTTTCGATAGATCAGAGTTTGGAAATCCAAGTGGCTGTTGATGGATCAACGCCTCCTTATCATCCAAGACCATCGAGTTCTCTTTTTGTGATTTTGAACATCTTGGGCCAACCTCGACCTCGATCATTAACTCCTCCATCATCTCTCCAATTCTGTTGACGTCGGATTGGACCACTATCTCCTCTTCAGTAAAGGAGATTTCTCCCACTATGGTAGCCAGTCTATTTTCTGCAAAAATAGTGGATCTTTCCATTGCCATTGAATAGAGAAAAATTACAGATTATCAAAATTTCTCTTTTTGTGAGTATAATAAAAAAAAATAAAAAGAAATATACAGAGAGTACTTATAAAAGACGTCCCTCTCTTTTTTACAGTCTCTTTTTTACAGAAGATTTGTGGGATTCAAGACAGATATTGGGATCGGTCCTTTCCCGTTGACGATCTAACGTCGATGATTTGGAGGCGAGTTCGTTCTTATTCTCTGTTGATTCTTAGAGGAAACACGAACGCTTGTGGAGAGAGAGATCTGGCCAAAGGTTTCTTTCTCTGCCGGTACCAAAGCTTCGAGGCTCTCGCGCGTAATTGAATTGCCAAAGGTTCAAAGGTCCTTTTGAGTCTCTCTTGAGTGGTATTTATAGGTCACAAGTTGTTGAGGAGGTTTTCTTATAGATAGAAATATGATCTTGATGAGATATTCGAATCTTCTCTTGATTTGATTTAACTCTAGATTCATTAAATTGAGTCTTGTTTTTGCATTCAAAATAAATTAAACTCAAATTAGAATTTATAGAATTATTAAACTCAAATAGAATTGATTTAGAATCCTGCACAAAAAAAAAAAAATAATTAGACTCTGATTAGAATTTGAATCTGATTAGAAATTGCAAAATAGCCCGAGATTTATTGTGCAGAGAGGGAGGATTTTTTTAAATTTAATTAATTAAATTTTTTTCTTCCGTTTTCTTATCTTTTTTTTTCTTTTTTTTTGTTTTCTTATCTTATCTTTTCTTTTTTTTTCTTTTTTTTCTGGACTGAGCCTTGTGGCTCTTTCCTTCCCTCCTAAGCCTCACGAACGCCTGCGAGGGTGGGAGCCCGCAAGGCTTTGTTTTTTTGGCCGCTCCTTCCCACTCTCGCAGGCGCCGACTATTTTATTTTATTTTTTTTGACCGCTCCTTCCCACCTGAGCACGCCACGAGGCTCATATTTTCTTTTATTTATTTATTATTATTACTACTACTATTATTTTTACTACTGTTATTATTATTATTACTATTATTCAAATTCGAATTTGACTTTTTAATTTGAATTAGTGCGAAAATAATTTTTCTCATTCTACAGCTTTATAAAGTGGAAGTTCAGACCATAGATAGTACACACAGGAATGTCACGAGTATATGCTAAGCAAATCAAATGCATGTGAATATCACAGAGTATATGCTAAGCAAATCAAATGGCTTTCTGACTTCTTTTATACATTTCAAGTCATTGACGATAACCATCGATCCATGACTTGATACTCTCAATCATGAAACTTGAAAGTTTTGTACCCAAGAAGCCATCAGCTCAAAAGGAAACAGCAACTGCTCCTGCAATTCTGTAGTTACAAAGGCACCAATACGGAATCGAAGCAACAAGTAGCGCAGGAATGAAGTGCTGTGCATCCTGCGACTTTTATCCTACATGACATGGTTTCATTACATAACTGAGATAACTATCGATTCTCCAGCCAAATTTACAGTCAGCTCGGCCCCAACACTGCCTTTTCTGTACACTGTGCATTCTTATAGATGATGATGCTCAAGCCTGCATTCTCAATATCCAATTTGCATGTTTCATGTGGCACAAGTGCAGATAAATTGATATACCAAAAGAATTTTTAATTACATTAGGTGCTATAATTTCGAAACATTTATCAAATGAATATTTGCCCATTTTGATCTCCAATTTGAGGGGAGGCCTTATTGACCAATTAAGGCCTACATTGATATTGATAATCAATCCATATAGCAACCACACAATCAATCACATTGCCAAATATCCATGGTAAAATATACCAATTTTTTATTATAATCAGATCAAATAAATTGGATTTATTATCTAAACTGACTGTGCCTCTTCACAAAATCTCAAACCAGCGATCGAGACCCTTTTTTTTTTTTTTTTAATCACCGAGGAAGGAGAAAGGTTAAAGTAAAAGAAACCCCCACAAAATATTAAAGTTTTTCGGAAAGTCCCATAAACTTTTTCATGTTATGTAAATCCCTAAGAAGTTTCAAATTTTATGGAAATCACCAAATTTATCAATTTAAAACAGAGCAAATACCACTCTCCAACAATTTCATATATATATATATAGAGAGAGAGAGAGATGGAAATGAGCTGACAACTCACGCAAGTTATCCGAGCTGCAGTTCATTTTCACTATCTCTAATAATTATTTTTCAAAAATTTCTCTTAGATTATGATCTCGACTCCCTAGGATTCACTCATACCCAACTTCTTGAGTTTTAGTTTTGATTGGGTCCTCCATCAAGCTAATACAAAATTAATGGTTTTCAATGAATAAAACATTTTGTATGCACTTAATGAAAGGGTAAATGAAATCCAAAATTTATGAAATTTAATCCGAAATAAGTTAAAGAGGTAGAGATAGTGATTGTTAAAAAACATTGAAGAAAAATCATTGGATCATTACAGTTTTGCCACTAGCTCACGTAACTTTTTCTGAGCTGGCAGCTCACCTACAGTAATCCCATATATATATATATATAATATATATATATATATATATATATATATATATATATATATATATATATATATATAAATTTATTATATTTTACTAAAAAAGATGTGTGTATATAAATATACACACACACACATCTTTTTTAGTTAAATATACTAAATTTAGAAGTTGGGATTTAGAAAAGTTGAAGAATTTATTTACTATATTTTCAAATTGATTCATGAATTTTTCACTAATGCCGTGTGGTAGTTTCCATTAAATTTGAATCTCTATGAGAGTCTACATAACATAAAATAGTTCATAGTTAATAGGGAAAATATGATAATTTATGGGGTTTCCTTCTACTATAGCCAAAAAAAGGGGAAAAATAAAAAATAAATAAAAACTTATGTCACTACTACAACAACAAACAAAGTCTTTTATCACAAGTATTTAGGGTAACCTACTGAAACCAAGAAGGAAATTGCACCAGATTGAACTCATGAATCATCCTTCTCCACTCATCCATATATTTTCAATCACTACCATCCATATTTTCTTTGGCCGTCCCTAGGCTATATTCCGCTACTACCGCCATCACAAAACTTCATGTACATAGATCTACACAGTAGTGCACAGGGACATATAGACACGACCGCTACTAATGCCATCATAAAACTTCTACTACTACTGCTAGTGCTACTGCCATCACTACATCTTTAATTTCTTTCGATAGACAACGAGAAGAAAGCTTCTCGGTGTAACACTAATAAGCAAGTAATGTGACATTTCCAAAATAAAGAGTTTACGGTTTACCATTTACGGCAATGCAACGAATATGAAATCCTAAAACACTCTAGCAAATGCAACAGTACAAAGTGCTTCGAGAAAGAGATTTTCTTTCATATATATTACAGAAAAAACAGTAACAGAACATACCTCGATGTTAAAAGCATTCTGCTTGCTGCTTGAACGCCACTAAAACATTCTGGTCATACGTCAATTCCAAATTTTACGGTCTCTTCAAACTCAAAGATCACACAAAGTTACTATCAGTCCTCATAATTCCCGATCCCAAGTCAGTTTCCATCAGTCTGCAGTTGAATGGCCTGCTGCTCGACGTACGGCCTAATGAAAGTCCTCCTCCACCAGACCTCAAAGGCTCTCTGGAGATTAGGACAGTTATCGCCAACTTTCAAGAAACTCCCCAACCATGAGAGCAGGATAGTCTGCTGGTCTTCCAATGGGAGCGTAAGAATTGTCCGGCCAATCCCCTCCTCCACAACCTTACAATCCAAAGCTCTGCAGCCATGCTGCAACCAGCCGTAGTCGTCAATGAGCGGCTGCAACCAGAGTTGCAATAGCATCTGGCGAGTCTCCTTTGATGGAAGCATCTCTCCCTTCCCAATTCCGATGAAGAGCCTTGCAGTGATGCAGCTGATCAGGTGACGTGACACGATTGGTACCTTCGGGTGCAAAGAAGCCAGCTCATCCTGGCCCGCCCACATTACTGCAAACTCATCCGCAATATGCCTGTCGACCAATATCTCGAGTAACCACTGGAGATTGTCTGCCTCCAGAGCTATTTGTCGTGTGACGGGGTCCTTGGTTTCTAAAGCTCTTCCAGTGAACCCTGGCTCGGACGCTTCCCTCAAGAGAACTAACAGGGAGTTTAAGCAGCTGCGACATGAACTGTATA
Organism: Dracaena cambodiana; assembly: GCA_036321105.1. Taxonomy (NCBI): domain Eukaryota; kingdom Viridiplantae; phylum Streptophyta; class Magnoliopsida; order Asparagales; family Asparagaceae; genus Dracaena; species Dracaena cambodiana. The sequence goes on from JAYEPQ010000005.1 coordinate 4,759,987, forward strand.
AGGTTTCGATGCATATGTCAACAGAGCCACCGATACAAAGACTGTTCTCCTTCAGAAGTTTCAGCACTAGTGACTTTGTCTCACGACGGCCTCTTTCCTCACTGCTTTTGAGGACCAACTCCAATATGCGGGCAAGCGTATCATTGGGAGGGTTGGAGACATCGGAAGACACTCGTTTCATGAGAGGACCAACCACATGATTATCAACCTGGAGGTGGCGAATGGATGAGACTACTTTTTCTTCCTCTTCTCCGACCCAAGGGACTGCTTCCAGATATTCCAAGCAAGCTTTCATGCATGCATGGAAGCCGAGTGCTTCAGCTACCTGCAAGAAACTATCTCATGTTATGATCATGTAGGTTATTGAAACATGGCATTTAAGTAAGAAAGACAACTTGTTAGATGGTGTAATGGATTAAGTAGTAAACTTCTTATGTGAAGTTTGGTAACCAGCTGATAGAAACAAGGCTAGATCAATCGGAGGGAAAATCCATTCAGGAGAGTAGCTTTGCAAACTGATACTCGGTCTCATGAATGCTCATGGATTTAATGGGAACGGTGCATAGTGTTGAATACAAAACAATTTTCGCAACCCTCACCAAAACTTCAGAGTTTTGGTATACTAGTAGGAAATTTAAAATGATATTAGAATAATGCGGGTTCAAATCCCACTGGACGTGTATTTAATTGCGGATATTAAATATAAATATTGTTGGGTATGTTAAAATACAAAACAATTTACATCAACCCTTACCGAAATTTTAGAGTTTTGATATAATGACAGAGACTTTAAAACATAGGGATGGCATGTCAAATTTATGTGGAGTTATTTTCATCAGCACTTTGAAGAATAAGCTATATTAAAAAAGAGCATCAATTTAATATTTTGAATATTCAATCACCTAATGTATTAGGAACTCTATAGTTAATACGAAAACCATAACTAAGGTGTCTAAATATGCATTGAAGTTGGTATAATAAATATGCTTTGTTGTCCAATTACCAACGGCACATATACAAGAACAAACAATAACAACTAAGCCTTTTATCCCAAGTATTTGGGGTAGGCTACATGAATCAAAATAAGAATCACGCCGGATCGAGCACTTTGATAGTCCTTCTCCATTAATTTCTATCAAGTAATATCTCCTCATTTAAACCTCTAGAATCCATATCTTTTCGTATCACCTCCATCCATATTTTCTTTGGTCTTCCTTTCATTTTTTTAACTTGTCATATATTGATAAACTCCCCTCGTCGAACTGGTGCATTTGTAGGCCTACGTTGCACATGACCAAACCATCGTAAGCGATTTTCTCGCATCTTCTCATCGATGGGAGCTACACCTATTCTAGCACAAATATCTTTATTTCTCACTTTATCTCTCCTAGTATTGCTGCATATCCAGTGGAGCATACGCATCTCTGCTACACTTATCTTCTGTGAATGACGTTTTTTTATAGTCCAACATTCCGTACCATATAATAAAGTTGTCCTAATAGCAGTCCTATAAAAATTTTCTTTCAATCTTAACAGAATGTTACAGTCGCATAAAACTTCCGTTGTCCTCCATTTCAACCAGCCAGCTTGTATCATATGGTTAACATCATTATCAATCTCTCCATTATTCTGAATAATAGAACCCAAATACCTAAATTGACTGTTCATTTGTATCTCTTATCCATCCAGTTTTACAGCATTATAGTTTATGGCCTAATACTCATTTGTATCTCTTACCAACGGCACATATACTTACCGAAAACCTAATTTTCTCATTGCTCTTTCACACTTCCGTCCACGTCCACATCCACATCCATGTCATTCTAACCCTACTACTTCCCATAGCTTGAACTCAGATTCAGGCCCATATTCTATTAGAACGTCTTTCACTTTCAGCACAATGAGCATACAAGAGAATGATGTTTTACATTCAACAGATACTTCTGTTAACGCACCATATCCATATCAAAACATGTCTTATACTTGACAAACACTTAATAGATATACTTCTGTTAACGTATCCAAGAATTGATATTATATCATAGATGTAGTAGAGATTTATAGAGACCAGAAAGGTAAAGATTATAATGCATGAATGCCGGTTTCAAAATTTTATTTGGTTTACAGATGCACTTATGTGCGCACTTTTCTAATATAAAATTAAGATTCTTAAAGTAATCACTGATGCATGTAACTTTTAAATATTATAATATTTGAGTTATTAGGTTCCTAGTTTTCTTAGCTGTTATGCTCTTGCAAATTCACGCTATAGATGAAACATTAGATTTAATACAACATTAGATTAAATACACATATATAGTTCTATTATTGCCTTATACCTGACCCACCCATGTTTTTAATTTTCTAAGAACTGCCACGTCTATTTTTACTCATAGTGATAGCACGTCTATTTTTACTCATAGTGATAGCATGATATCTGGATCCTGCATCCATAGTATGTTCCTAGTAATATTTGAGCATAGTGACAGCGTGATATTTGGGGAGAAACGTCGGACCTCCTTCGGCACCAACAATCTATGGACTATCTATGGGCCCCTAGACACCATCCATTAGTAGGTGATTTTAACTTTGGTCTAAACCAGCAATCCATGGCTACTAACATCCACAGTATGGCATGATGAGCTTTAAACATAAAACTGAGAACCAATCTAGTTCAAAAGCTTAAGCTACTAAATAGTGACCTCAACTTTCCATTTAAACTCATAAATTTCTCTTATTTTATCTGATGGATTATACTCATATATGAACTCCTAACACTGTACCACAGGTGATGTGTGTTCCTTTAACCCAAAAAGGGTAACTTCTAGGGATTTTCCAGAGTATCGGAGGAATCGTTCATTGTGGTGCGCTACATCATATTCAAGTTCCCTTAAGTACACCATCCATGTTTTCAGTGAAAGTATGCGCTGGAAGGTAATTTAGTTCCACAAGGTTTCATCACCCTTCTTTTTTCTTTTAGTTTTCTCATTACATGTAGGCAGTTTCAGCATTGATTTTACTGTTTTACAAATTAGCAATGTTTCTTGCTTGGTGAACTTAAACTTATCACTTACTCTTATTGCTGCTTTAATAAACTTTGGTACAAATGCCAATGCATCGCAACCAATCTTAAACTCCACCCTATTCCACAAAATAATGATGATCTAACTACATATTGTTGCTAATGGAGCCCATTGTCGAAACGGATTTCGGTACACCGAAACGGGTCCAAAACCGATCCAAACCCGTTATGATATAATATATATATGGGGTGTGGTGCTAGGGTTTTGATTGAGCCAAAAAGATCCAAAAGAAAAGGAGCCGAAAAAGGAGCTGCCGAAGTTTTTTTGTACGGCCTGAAGCAAGCACAGAAAAAAAAATACAGCTGAAATTTTATTTCTTTGGATGCAAAGAAATTGAAGGGTGGCTGCTCCGGTGCTTGGTTGTTGCGGCTAGAAATAGCAGGAGAAAAATAAATTATTTGCTATTGTAGCAAAATAATTGATGCTGTCACAAAATTGAGGCGGCTGGACTTTTGGTGCTTTCTGCTGAAGCAGGGCAGCTGCTTGGTTATTTTCTTTTGTATTTTCGGCGGTCGAAGCAAAGAGGTAAATCATTGCAACAAAAAATTAAGGTTTGATCTCAAAATCTTGTGTGATTTCTTTGTGATTTCTCTTGTGCTTGAGAACTAGAAAGTTGTAATTCTCTTTTGATATAGTGGAAGTTTTTCGATCGTGTCCCTGTGAACGTAGGCATATTACCGAACCATATTAAATTTGTGTGTTCTCTATCTCTGTTATTTTTCTCTTCAGTTAACTATTTGATTCCACTGGTTGTTGCATTAGTATTATTCCGCTATCTTTTACTAACAATTGGTATCAGAGCCCTGGTTCGGGTCAGATTTCACTGAGATCGGTGTTGATTTTGAGTGGGAGTTATGGCGGAAGATAGGAAGGAAAAAATTAAAAAATTTGATGGGGCAGATTTCCAATGATGGAAATTGCAGATGGAAGATTATTTATATCAAAATAATTTACATCAACCAATATTTGGAGAAAAGCCAGAAAAAATGACTGATGAGGAGTGGGAATTGTTGGACATGAGGGTTTTGGCGCAGATTTGATTGTGCCTAACAAAACAGGTTGTGTTCATCGTCTCCAAGGAGAAGACCATTTCAGATTTGATGTCAGCGTTGGCTAAATTTTATGAGAAGCCGTCTGCTTCAAATAGACTGTTACTAATGAAAAAGTTGTTCAATTTGAGGATGCCTTCTGATAGTTCAGTTGTTAATTATTTGAACGAATTTAACACATTATGGGCACAACTTGAATCCTTAGATTTTGTCTTTACTGATGACACTAAAGCTTTGATGTTTATGTGTTTATTACCGGATAGTTGGAGTAATGTTGTTATGGCCATCAGCAATTCTTCCAATACTGCTCTTAACTTCAATGATGTTGTGAGTACAATCATGAATGATGAATTGATGAAAAAGAGTGGGTGAGAGCACAGTTTCTACAAATACTGCTCTGTCGGTTGATAATGACAGAAGAAAGGAAAAGGTAGAACTTTAAGCAGGGAGTCGAAGCAAAGAGAGAGATCAAAATCTAAGAGGAAGTTCAAGAAAAAATTAGTGTGTTGGAAATGTAAGAGAGAGGGTCATATGAAGAAAGATTGTCCAAACAAAGACAAGGAAGGAGCGAATGTAGTGAATCCAAATGAGGAGTATGATGACTTGTGCTTGTCTGCTAATACAGAATTGAGGTCAGATCTGTGGTTTGTGGGTTCAGGGACTTCGTTCCATTGCACTGCTCGTAGAGAATGGTTTGAGAATTATGTCCAAGGTGATTTTGGGCATGTGACTGTTGGTAATGGGCAGGAATGCAAGATTATCGGTAAGAGAATAATTCAGCTGAAGTTGCACAATGGTGGAAAGTTATTTTTACAAGAGGTCAGACACATACCAGATTTGAAGAAGAATTTGATATCTGTTAGTAAGCTGGATGGCGAAGGTTATCAAATCTCATTTGAGAGGAAACAGTGAAAGATCAGTAAAGGAGTAATGGTAGTGGTCAAGGGTGAGAGAGTGGGAACTCTATATTTACTCTCAAGCTCGGTGGATCACGTTGTTTCTTTGGCCACCGTGAAGAATGAGAAGGCTATCTTATGGCATCAGAGGCTTGGTCATTTGAGCAAAAGTGGCATGAGGGTATTGCAATCCAGAGGTATATTGATAGATATGAAAGATGCTAATTTTGATTTCTGTGAGAACTGTGTTTGGAAAGCAGAAAAGAGTTAGTTTTATGAAGGATGGTAAGGAGAAGAAAACCGAGAGATTGGAGTTGGTATATACAGATGTATGGGGGCCTTCTTCGGCGAAGTCTCTTGGAAGTAATTCTTATTTTGTCACTTTCATAGATGATGCAAGCAGGAAAACATGGGTATTCGCACTTAAGCAGAAATCCAATATTTTCAAGATCTTCAAAGTATGGAAAGCTCTTGTTGAGAATAAAACAGGTTTGAAGGTGAAATGTCTGTTGTCAGACAATGGTGGGGAATTTTGTAATAGGGAGTTCGATGACTATTGCTCTACCCACGAGATCAGGAGAGTAAATACTGTACCGAGGACACCGCAGCAGAATGGCGTGGCTGAGAGGATGAATAAAACCATTTTGGAGCGAGCTCGGAGTATGAGACTACATGCAGGTTTGCCTTTGCAACTTTGGAGAGCTGCTGTAGATACGGCAGTCTATCTGATCAACAGGAGTCCAGCTAGTGCTTTAGATGGAGGAATTTCAGAGGAGGTGTGGTCTGGTAAGACTGTGAATTATTCATTTTTAAAAGTATTCGGTTGTGTAGCATATGCACATGTGGATCATGAGATGAGAAAAAAGTTTGATTCTAAATCTCAGAAGTGTGCATTCATTGGATACGGTGGCGACGAATATGGTTATCGCTTATGGGATTATGAGCATAACAAGGTAATTCGTAGCAGAGATGTAGTATTTAATGAGGGTTGTATGTATAAAGACCGAATGGAAAGTAAGAGTGACAATGCAGTGGAGAAAGAGCACTTGGAGCTGGATGAGCCACATGATGGGATGGATCCCATGGATAAAAGAAAAGAAAAAATACCTACATCTGAAGGGGAAGAAATGGCTACACCTGAGAATACACAAGTTTCAGATGAGACCGAATAGGAGAGAGAGCCACTAACTGAAGTAGATGGTTCCAGTACTTCATCAGAGAGCGTTCCCACTTTGAGGAGGAGCACGAGAATAAGGAAGCCAACCAAAAAAACTTTGTCTTCCATTGTATCATATTTTGTATACTGATGCATGTGAACCAGAAAGTTACCAAGAGATTATGCAGAATAAATTTCGTCTTAAGTGGGAGCAAGCCATGCGCGTGAGATGTCTTTTTTGGAGGAGAATCACACATGAGAATTGGTGAAGCGACCGAAAAAGATAAAAGTATTGCATAACAAGTGGGTATACAGGGTAAAACATGAGGCAGAAGGGACACAAAGGTTCAAGGCTAGACTTGTGGTGAAGGGATACGGTCAGAGAAAAGGTATTGACTTCAATGAAATATTTGCACCTGTTGTCAAGATGACTTCTATCAGAGCAATACTGAGTATTGTGGCTGTGAAAGGATTGTATTTAGAGCAGCTCGATGTGAAGTCTGCTTTCCTTCATGGTGATTTGGAGGAGGAAATATACATGGAACAGCCGGAGGGATATGAAATTAAAGAAAAAGAGAATTGGGTATGTCGACTGAAAATGAGTTTGTATGGGTTGAAACAAGCGCCGAGGCAATGGTACTTGAAGTTCGACAAGTTTATGTTGGATTCGGGTTTTGCCAGAAGCAATTCAGATCATTGTGTTTATCTACAAAAGTTTAAGGATGGTAACTTTATTATACTTACTTTGTATGTGATGATATGCTTGTGGCAGGTACATGCATGTAGAAAATTAATGATCTGAAGAGAAAGTTGGCAGGGAGATTCTCTATGAAGGACATGGGTGAGGCTAAACAACTTCTTGGGATACAAATTACCCGAGATAAGAAAAACAAGAAATTGTGGTTATCTCAGAAGGGGTACATCAAGAAGGTATTGGAGAGATTCAACATGGAGAATGCAAAACCGATAACTACAGCTCTTGGTGGTCACTTTAAACTGTCAAAAGAGTAAGGTGCTAAGACAGATGAGGAGACGAGACACATAGAGAATGTACCTTATTCATCAGTTGTTGGGAGTCTCATGTATGCAATGATGAGTACAAAATCAGATATTGCACATGCAGTGGGAGTAGTGAGTAGATTCATGAAGAACCCTGGGAAGGAACATTGGCAAGCGGTGAAGTGGATTTTCAGATATTTAAAAGGTACTTCAAAATATTGTTTATGTTTTGGGGGTGATAATATTGATGTGCAAGGTTTTGTGGATTCGGATCATGCGGGTGATAGAGACAATGACAGGAGCACCACAGTTTATGTCTTTACTGTAGGGACAACGGTAAGCTGGGTTTCAAGATTACAATCAATTGTTGCTTTATTTTCGACAGAATCTGAGTATGTTGCAGCTGCAGAAACAAGTAAGGAGTTTATTTGGTTGCAGCGATTGATGAGTGAGTTGGGTTTTGATGGAGTGGATTGCAGGTTATTCAGTAACAGTTAAAGTGCAATTCATCTTGCTAAAAACTCAGCGTATCATTCATGGAATAAACATATTCACTTGAGGTGTCACTTCATCAGATCCTTGTTGGAGGATGGCCAATTGAAGTTGGAGAAGATTAAGGGCAGCAAGAATCCTGCAGATATGTTGACAAAGCCGGTTGATGGGAAAAAGTAGAGCTATTGCTCAACGTTGGTGCATTTGTGTTGAATGCTGAAAATGGGACTTTAAACGATCGAGGTAAAAACTTTGGACACTGGGATTATCATGTATAAAGATTATATTTTTAGCAATAGGTCTCCAAGTGGGAGATTGTTGCTAATGGAGCCCATTGCCGAAACGGGTTTCGGTACATCGAAACGGGTCCAAAACCGATCCAAACCCATTATGATATGATATAATATATATATGGGGTGTGGTGCTAGAATTTTGATTGAGCCAAAAAGAGCCAAAAGAAAAGGAGCCGAAAAAGGAGCTGCCGAAGTTTTTTTGTGCGGCCTGAAGCAAGCACAGAAAAAAATATAGCTGAAATTTTATTTCTTTGGATGCAAGGAAATTGAAGGGTGGCTGCTCCGGTGCTTGGTTGTTGCGGCCAGAAATAGCAGGAGAAAAATAAATTATTTGCTATTGTAGCAAAATAATTGATGCTGTCACAAAATTGAGGCGGCTGGACTTTTGGTGCTTTCGGCTGAAGCAGGGCAGCTGCTTGGTTATTTTCTTTTGTATTTTCGGCGGTCGAAGCAAAGAGGTAAATCATTGCAACAAGAGATTAGGGTTTGATCTCAAAATCTTGTGTGATTTCTCTTGTGGTTGAGAATTAGAAAGTTGTAATACTCTTTTGATATAGTGGAAGTTTTTCGATCGTGTTCCTGTCGACGTAGGCATATTACCGAACCACGTTAAATTTGCGTGTTCTCTGTCTCTGCTATTTTTCTCATCAGTTAACTATTTGATTCTGCTAGTTGTTGCATTAGTATTATTCCGCTATTTTTTACTAACACATATACGGTAAACCTAGTGACAAATGGGATGGCCATATTACACACTAAATAGGACTGTTTTCTTAATGAATCCAACTTGTGACCCAAAAGGAGAAATCCCTTATGGAGCCTTTGGTTAAACAGACTACTCTCTCAATTTTGAATAGACGGGTTCCTACAATTTCTCGACTCTCAGCTCTTTATGAAGGCACAAATCCTTACCTAACCCAAAGGAGAAAATAAAACCATAATCTGTATAATAGAAAGAAAAGTACCTGCCATTTTTTTATATGAATGCTCTAAGATCCATAGTTACATGCAATGTTTAAAATAGCGATAACGGTAACGTAACGTTTTGCCTTTGCCAGATTATGTCGCATATAGCGTAACACATAACATAGATTACACAATTTCCTATTTATTTAATAAAAATAAATATAAAACTATATAAAATAATCTTTATAAATTAAAAAATAAATTAAAAATTTCTAAAAAGAATATATAACTATTTTGTAATACATAATCTATTCTAATTTTATATTAAATTTTACAATAATTTTCACATTTATCTTCATAAATTATATTAAGTCCACAACCGCAAGTCTAGTCATCATCTTATAAAAAAAACATAATTACAATTTTTTATTTCAATTCCGGTTATTATCATTATTATAATTTATAGTTTCAAATATTCAATTTATTTTATTTGTAATTGTTGATTTCAGTTTAGTTAAAAATTCAATAAAATCAACAAGTATAATATTTCAGCAATCGAATAGGAATTACAACAAGCGAATAAGGAAACAATCACTAATTGGAAAGTTAGTAATTCCATAAGTAATCAAACAAACCAAATCAAATAACAAAATTTCAGTAATTCGCTAATAATTAAATTAATAAACAACAAAAAATATAGATATAACTAAAAAAATAATAGTAAATAACGTAATTTAACGTAACGTTACGTAATATAACGTAAAATAACATAAAAAACGTACTACTACGGTGCACTAAGTTATTTTCAGTTGTTACATAGCGCTGGAGTTCCGTTAGGTTACGTAACGCAATATAACGGGTTTCATAACGCGTTATTTTTAACATTGGTTACATGTAACACCTCAACAAATTGTATGTTTCCTCAACTCAAGCAGTTCAATGTAACTCATTTTCCTGCTTTGGTGTTCAGAGTTGATATATATCTTGTCAGTTCTTCTCCCGCCACTCCCCCATAATTAGCTCATAATCTGATCCACTATAAACATTTGCTAACTCCAAGAAAACCTTACCCGATCAACAGTAAATATCCTCATCAACTCAAACTGATAAAGGGAAACCTGATATCAGACAAACCACTGCTGAATGTATTCTAGCAAAAATATGTACTTATACTAAAGTTTGCTGAATTGGCCTGTGCAATACCAGGAAAAAAGAGAGCACAACATGATAACATGTTCATACTTATGAAAGCAAGCAGCAGAAGATCAATACTAAGTTATATGCACGGAAATAACCTAAACATTATTCACAGGGGCGCATACCTTCAATATGCGCAATACACGCGGGACACTTTGCTTGATCAATCTATGCTTCACTTCTTTGCAGTACATCAATCCGACCGTCTCAACATAAATCTCCACATCTTCACAGTCCCCTATCTCAACACAGGACACTGGAGACTCCGTCGAGAGCTTGTCCTTAAAAAAGTTGCTATGCTCCACCAGGACGTTCCTGTGAACGCTCATCCTCACCGAAATCCCCTCCTTTTCCGACAAAACAACCTTCAAATCACAAGTCTCGGGCTGTCCAAACCCAACAGATATCTTCCTTTGTTGAGTCTCACCATTAGCTTTCCCCGTTCTCTCAGGCCCAGCTGCAGAATTATCAGATGCCACACATTTCTGGTCTTCGGCCAGAACTCTAGATCTCGAATGTGTAGAAGCCAGTTTCTTTTCCCCAGGATTGTTCTGCGCCTTCTGCCCCGAGGCTTTTGGCTGCGGCGGAGGTGGTGGTGTTTTTTGCTTGTTTTGGTGATTTTGATTCTTGATGGTCTTTTGGAACACAACAGGTGAAGGGCAACACCAGAAACCCTCTGGAGTTACCGCAATCGGAACATTTCTGATCTTGGTCTGCCCCGGTTCGACCCTTCTAATTCTAAAATCTGCCATTTCTAAAAAGCTGTCTTATTCGATTCGACAATGTTATTGTATCAGGAGTTTAGCTAGCTAATGCTTGCATAGAACACCTACAACACCAAGAACACAATTGTTTTAAAACAACGGATTTGAAATAAAAATAAATAATAAAGGGGCAACCAAATTGGATAATTTGAATAAATTTCAAATAAAAATAAGGAAATTTGTAATAATGATCTCTCTTCGAAATTTCAAGGAGTTCATTTGTAATTACATGTTCAGAAAGAAAAGAAATTATAATGCATCCAGTTTATAGAATAGCAACAAGCAAAAAATTGGATCCAAGATTCAAAACTTCTATCTTCATGAACTTTATAAAATAAAAAAAAATCTTAATTTCTCATAAATTGAAGGAGAGATAAGAAACAATAATAAACATAACTAAAAAAAAGTTTTTCTGGATAATTACAAGATTAAGAGCAGTTTGAAGATTGGCCACCCTAAATCATACCGCTCATGAAAATTCAATCAAAAGGATACCACATAAAATCAATTAAGAGCTCCAAGAAACTAAAATATGGGTCTTTCTCAAAATCTAACAAAATACCAACAAAAAAAAAAAAAAAAATTACTCACAAAGGTTCAATCTTTACCACATAAAACCAATTAAGAGCACTAAGAAACTAAAATATGGGTCTTTCTCAAAATCTAACAAAATACCAACCAAAAAAAAAAAAAAAAAAAACAAAATTTTACTCACAAAGGTTCAATCTTTACCACATAAAACCAATTAAGAGCACTAAGAAAGTAAAATATGGGTCTTTCTCAAAATCTAACAAAATACTAAAAAAAACAAAATTTTACTCACAAAGATTCAAACTTTACCAAATGGGCAATCTTAGAAACCTCAAAATGAATCTTTTTCAAGCTCCCTGGATTGCAAGCTCCCTCCTTTTCCACACATCTCCCCTCCCGCTGCTCTCTTTGTAATGATGGGATCAAGCTCCCACGCCAAGCGTGAAGGAAACCAAGGGATAAGAAATTTTTAGAGAGGAATGATGAGCAGCAGCGGTGTCTTTTATTGTTGCCATTTCAAATCAAATGTAGAGAGAGAGAGAGAGAGAGATCCTCAAACAGGTGAGGACTCCCCTTTAACTTTTCCAGATATGGGTGTCGCTGCTTTTTCCATCTGATACATTCGAAGCCATCATCACTCTAATTTTATCTTATTTTATTTATTTATTTATTTTTGGGAGCAAGGAGAAGAAGGAGATGGACAAGAGACGTATCCAGCCTCTATCAGCTCCAGCTCCAACTTGGGTATGCTAAATGAGCCCACTCTTTTTCTTAATGAGCTCCCCTTCTGAGGACGCTAACCAAATCTTTTTGCAAAGAGGATGTTTTACTAAGTGAGCCCATCAAAATTTAAATCCTCTCATTAATCTTCTTTTTCTTTTTCTTTTTTTTTTTCTCGCATATGCCCTGTCTATTTGGTTCTATTTGGTTGTTAATATACGAATGGTGCTATATCGTTAGGATATTAATATCTCACGATGCAATTTATATTTGGGTATTATACCAAAACGAAATTCGATCTTTACTTCCAATCAAAATTGATCTTGAAATTTCTTTTAAAAAATAACAGAAATTTAGTTCAAAGAGCTAGTGAAAAAGTTGTTTCATACCTCCAAATAAGTCGAGTCTTCTAATCCTCTAATTAGATTGAGAGAAGTAAGAAAATGGAGAGGGATTTAGAGGCTAGGTTTTAGAGTTTTCGGGTTAGAGTTGGGTTGTTCGGATGGGAAGGTGACAGTTATTGCGAAGAAAACAACGGCAATTTATCAAAGAAGAAAAGACAAACATGTAATTGCTTTTAAAATTTCTATGTTTACTCAATTAAAAAAAGTAGGCTCATTTAGAATTACCTGCTTCGAAATTCTATTTGAGCTAGTGAGCTTGTATGTTAAAGTTGTAAACAATTTTGGCATTTTTTTTACTGGTTCTTTTTCTAATTGTAAATTAATTTCTGAACAATATTAACTCCCTCTGAACGGTATGAAAACCATTTACGGGCTTATCCCTGACTTGGAAAAGTAGGCTCACTGAGCAAAGTGATGTGCTCAGATAGAATTTCCCCGCTCCAACTCTGCGCTAATGACGAATGACAATAATACCCTTCTTATTTTAAACTATTCCAGCTATGGGTTAATATGAGGATTAAAATATAGGTTAATTACAGTCAGACCCCTAATATTGAGGGTGTGTAACTTAACACTCCTGAAGTTTGAAACTCTCAAAAAACCTCTTGGATTTAATTATTTTCACTCTCTTTTTTTATTAAAGTACACTCTTGTTTCTCAAATTTCTATTCTACCATCATCTCTCTCTTTAATGAGTGTGCTGGTTAAAAGGAAGGATGGACTAGAATATGAATTTAAGGGATAAGATTGCACTTTAGTAAAAAAAAGAGAGTGAAAATAACTAAGTTCAGATGGTTTTTGAGAGTTTCAAATTTCAAGGATGTTAAAATTACACACCCTTAATACTAGGATCTAACTGTAATTAACTTTTAAAATATTAGAGAAGGATTTGAAACTTTCTAGTTCGAAACCATTTAATAAGACTGAAATTAGTAATAATAAATAAAGTGATGTCAGTGGGGACCATGTATCAGTGAGGGGTGTGGGATCGGGTGCTTCCAGATATGGGTGTGCCTAAGTTCTTTGTTATGAGCATAATTCCATGTGATTTGTTTTGTTAATCCTATGTCCAAAGATCCCAACGGCAACAAATACAAGAAAAGACAAAAATCCCAGCCCAAGTTTTTTTTTTCTTTTTCTTTTTTTTTTATTTTTTTATTTTTTTTATTAAGAACGGTTCTCAACATCCTGCATTGAAGTGAGGATCCAAATCAAGTATTGTGCTCACTTTTATTACTCCTAATATGTAACATTTTTTCCTTTAAATTTCTTTTTTAAGATGACAAGTTCTTCCTCTACTATCTAATTGGTATGTAATTTTGGTAGCAAGTTCAAAAATTAAATTGGATATTATAATTGAATTTATTTCCAACGAATCATCTAAACTAAAACTTTGCGGTTAGAACTAGATGGTTTATAACAAGTTCTTCCTTCTACTAATTTATGTGTAAGCAAATGTAATATCTCTATCTCAAATAGTTCCAAATCGGATATGTATAGTTTATGATGATTTCTTGAATGTATAAAATAATAGTAACTGGTCTTTTGAGAAAGGAAACCGTGAATAATTATAAACTATTAATAATTAACTATCCAGATTTAAATTCCAGATGTGAGCATTCCAACATGCATTTTTTAAGCTAGTATATATAGTTCTACATGCCATAGGGGGCATTAAAGATATATTATAAACATTTGATATACTCGAATTGGACATGAAGCTGACTTTATCCGCTTAATAAGGGGTGGTAATAGAAGTATTTATGGGTTAATTTTTTGTCCGCACTATATAAAATTTTGAATTAAAAATATAAACTTTATTTTCTTAATTCAAAATTTTGTACAAATGAGAGTTAAAATTTGGACCATAAACAGGTACATTACTGGTAAGAATCAAACTCGTTTAGAATCAGATATTAATTCCCAGCCAGATAAAATTTGACTCCCATAACGAAACTTGTTGGGTTTGGATTCATATTCGGGCATGACACTACATAGACCCAGCCCCATAGCAAGGGAGTTTCCAAAGTCCAAGTGAGTCTACTTTTAAGATTTATTCGGATAAAAAATACACTAGATAGTGAGCTCATTAGGAAAAGTGGTGTGTTCCTTTGGAAACCCCTCATTTTGTTGATTTAAGGGAAGGATTTTGGTGAAAAGTTCAGAAGAAACCCAAATTTTGTGAGGTGGCTATTAATGGATTGGGCTTGAAGGTTAGTGGGGCCCACAGGGAATCGAGCCTGCAACGAGACAGGAGGAGAGACAAGGGAGTTTGGATATTATTATTATTATTTTTTATTATGTCTCTTTTTTCAAAACTTTTATTGTTTTGATTGGAAAGAGAGTTCAATGGAAGGGGGCATGCGAGTTTTTTTAAGCGAAGGTCGAAACAAAAGAATTTGAAGGTCGTGCTGCAACATTTATCATTAAAAAATGATGTCTTTACTTGAGTTTTAAGGGATAATGGTGCTAGGATGCAATTTCCAATCTTTTAGATGAGGCTTATTTAACTTTTTTTTTTTTTAACTCGATCCCGAAGGAGAACAACCTCTCTTATTTCACTTTGAAAATCTCCTGTCGCAAGTTCCAGAAGTCATTGGAAAAAACTCTCTTGTCAAATAACCTTCGAACTCAAGTTAATACCCGACTTGTGATATTTTAATAAACATATTCCCTCGTTCCTAAGCGGTGTTAATGTTATCCTAAGCGTTCCCCTCTAAAACAATACGCCGTCCTGGAGTCATATCTGATTCCCACACAAGCGTCTCCGATAAGCCCCTGATTTCTACTTCAAGCATCATCTTTGAAGTAATTCCTGCTACCTGCTTCAACCAATGCTCTAAAATCACTCTTATAATAAAATGAGCCCTCGGCTTATCGTTTTTGACTGAATCATCAAAATTAAGCTTAAATCAGTTCCTTGATGAGAGTTCCCACAACACTACAATACTTTAGGTTCAGGTACTAAGCTGAACAACTCCTAGTGGTTCCAAAAATCATTCAATGATGGCAGAATGATGAGTTCATTCTTAGAAAACCAAATTACCTTAACCATGATAATCGTCTCCCCTCTGTCCTCTCTTAATCAAAACCATTCTGTATTAGAATAACAATGCATTTATTCTCTTTCAGATCTCCCAACTCATATATATCTGCCTCTCTTAATCAAAACCATTTTGTGTTTGAATAACAATGCGTTTATTCTCTTTCAGATCTCCCAACTCATATACATGAGAACCATGATAATCTCTTTCAGATCTCTCTTAATCAAAAACTCATTTATTTATTTAGGATCTAAAGTTTAATGAGCTTAATCAAGTGGTTTCTGCAATTCTAAATTCAATAAATTTTTAGGAAAGTCAAGTGTTTATGATATTTAAGGGAAATTGTAGATATCTCTAGTTAATTGATGTTTTCTTCTTTTTTGATTATTTACTTCGAGCTAGTGGAGAGAGCACAATTCGACAAGAATATGGTGACTGATTATGACCATCGATTTTAAATAGATACATTATGTGATTACACTCTTGGATATGTATGAATTTTGTTTATTTATTTATTTTTATATACTATTGTGCTATAGATTGTATCCATAACTACACAGGATGCTGGACTATAAAGAAACGTCATTCACAGAAAATAATTGTAATAAAAATATACATATTTCGTTGGATATATATGTGGCAACAGTAAGAACGATAAAGTGAGAAATAAAGATATTCGTGTTAAGATAGGTTTAGCCCCCACCAAAGAGAAGATGATAGAAAATCGCTTACGATGATTTTGTCATGTGCAATATAGACCTACAAATGTACCAGTTCGACAAGATGAGCTTATCAATGGAGGATAAATTAAAAGAGTGAAAGGAAAACAAAAAAAAAAATATGAATGGAGGTGATACGAAGAGATATAGATTCTAGAGATTTAAATGAGAACATATTAGTTGATAGGAATGAGAGGGAAGTATTATCAACGTGATTGATCCAGCGTGATTATCTTTTGGTTCATGTAGTATACCCCAAGTACTTGGGATAAAAAGCTTAGTTACTGTTATTGTAGACTACATCAATGACTCTTCGAGAAAAATAAAAAAGAAGATAAAGCCAAAGAAGAGGTTGGGGGTTGAAAATGCCGTGAAAATTCAATTTACTCTCTACGCCCGATTTTTTCCCCCAAATTTAACCCGCACTCCCTCTCTCTCATAATTTCATCTATCGCGATTTAGCCCTAAAATTTCTAAGTTTTCCTACGAGCCCTACTCCTTTGTCTGCTCACCTCCATTGTCACTCTTAACTCCGTCGCCACTCACCTCCTCCAGCGCCACCCTCCACCTCTAGCCCAAATTCTTTACTCTGAACAGTGATCAACCGTCGCGTCAACAAAAAAATTAGTAACAATAATTGCAAACAAAAACGCACCAAAAACTAAGAATAATTTTAATCTGTACTTAAGATTTATCCTCCGATACCAATTGCACATTGGATTTTTCTATTTACTTCAAAAACTCAAATTTTAGACCCTAATTTGATTGTCACAGTGAATTCAAATGTAAAAATTTTAGAGAGTTAGGAAATTGATGAGCTTGTGGTAGATGTGTGTTTTTTTTTAAGATTTAAATTGCACAGAAAAATATTTTTTTAAATTTTAGAGAGAGAACAAAGGTAAGAAGATGATGACATTATTTTAATTTTTTAAAATTTTTTATAGATTTTAGAATTAAAAAGGGCAATTTAGATAAGCAAAAAATTGGCAAATTTGTAATTATTTACAAGTTTCAAATCTATGCGTCAAGAGTAAATTGCCGTGCGCAAATAAAATTTCCCGTAAATATGGGATAATTCAAATTAAAAGAAAATTTTAAAAAAATGAACATAAACCTAAAGAAGTGGTTGGGGTTGAAAATGTCATGAAAATTCAATCTAATTGAAGCTAAGCATAGGTAGTTACACCACCAAAAAAAAAAAAAAAAAAAGAGAAAAATAACTAGACAGAAGCAATCCCATCAACAAAGAAAATAAAGGTGACATGAACCCAGATTCTAGGTAAAGGAAAATGAAATGAGGGCAGTGCTTTGATCTTGAGCTGACCCATTTGGACAAGAAACAAACTGCTTTGATCTCCAATGTGACTGGTAAAAGCAAAAGCAAAGCAAAGCAAATGCAAAACAACAAACTAACACACTGCACCATTCAATTATTTTGATAATTATTGTAGCATATGAGACAAAGGTCTCAATAGCACTGATGGAGCTTTCAAATGATTCTTCCAAAGAAAAAAAAATTAAAGTGAAAAAAAAAAGTTATTATTCTTTTGTGTTTATTATGAATTATTCAGTTTTGGTGGCATGCAAGTGTTTTTAATAATGGCTAATTTTTCATTCAAATGTGCATTATATATTGAATTATTGTGTGGGTTAATTGATGAGGCCCCAGGACAACTAATTAAGGGTTGAAATCTAGGTTTTACATAGCGGTATTATTATTATTATTTTTATTTAATTCGCAATTAAATGCCTTCTTTTCAGTCTAATATAAATGCCTCTTAAGTTTGAAAGACAAAGGTCAAATCAGAGGTAAGGAATTTTTAAACCAATTATTTTCACGCTAAAAAACTGTAACAACCCAACAACAACAATAATAACTAAGCCTTTTATTCCAAGTATTTGGGGTAGGCCACATGAACCAAAAAAGAATCACTTTGGATCGATCATTTTGATAGTCCTTCTCCATTCATTTCTATCCAAACTGGTTCTCCGATATTTTAACAGTTTATCACGATCTATGTTCAATTATCCTTTCTCAAAACTTCATAGTGTAACACATGAATTTTATTCTCCGATAATTAGAACAACTGTGAACCCTTATTCTTATACAGAAGTACTAGGGTATTGTAACAATCCAGTATTATAAAAAATCAAAAAATAATAATAGTTTTTTTCTTAAAAAATAAAATAAAATAAACATAATAGTAATGATAAGATTATTGTCTAACATAACATATCTGATCTTTTACTATCTTGAAAAAATGTATTTATCTAAATACTGGTTAACAAGATAATGACAAATTTAGTTAGTTTGGATTTAGATTTTAAACTTATCATACGTAATATTACCTTAATTTAAATATCTAAATAAAAACTAAAAAGTTGAACAAATTGAACAACAATTAAAAATAAAAATAAAAAGATAGAGAAGGAGGCTTTTCTCTGTTGAACGCGGAGAAGAAAAAAAAAGGGAAGGAGGGAGAGAGAGAGAAGAAAAGAGATCTTACACTCAATTTTTGGAGCAAAATTTTGATGCAAGTACTAGTTACAATTTTTTTTTTGTCTTTTAATACTTTTATTCACATGGCAACGATGTGTCATTTATTTTCCAAATTGTGTTATTTTATTTTATTATCTCATTCTCCTGCATGCCCTTAACTACATTATTTTATCATTAAACACATATTCACCTAGATTGGTTCATATGTACAAATTACTTTTTACTTTCAATGCCATAAGTTTCATGTGCATATATTCTAGACCTTTTCTGCAGTCCTATATATATTGTTCACTTAAAAAAAAAAGGAAAAAAAAAAGAAAAAAAATTCTGTGCTGTCCAGTGAATATAACAGAGTTATGTTCACTGAACAGAATAGAACAACCCCAAAAAAGAAAAAAAATTAAAAAATAAAAATAAAAACAAAAATTTGCCATCTCCACCAACCTTGTTTCACTATATGCTACATAGTTTTGATGTTAGAAACCTTCCTATGGAAATTTTAACATCCTTACCAAAATAGTATTCCAATTATTTTCCATAATATCAATAGAGTTTTTGATGCTACAGTACATTATGCATTTGTCTTTATCTTTAACTGTTCCATGTCTGCTCCACTTACCATTTATTGCTTTTAGTAACTCATAACTATTGTTTGTAATTCTTATTCTGTGAAGTTCATACTAGAACCAATTGATATCTGCAGTATAAATTTACAGCATGTTGAACAAAAAAAAAAAAAAAAACCTTCATATAGGCTATATTTTCCCCAGTTTGATCTTCTCTTCAACCATGTTAATCTACGTTTTTAAAAAAATAAATGAACATGTTCTATACAGTGAACAGAACCCAGTTTTGTTTACTGAACAGAACGACTGTTCTGTTGAACGGTAAACAAAAATAAAATAAAATAAAATAAAAATTTGCTGACATGTTGATATATGTATATCATCCATAAATTCTTGACTCACTTTTTGTGTAGATCAATATATTCTGTTGTGTTTTGTCCAAGAAGGTTTGGTGTTGAAAGTTATACAAGCTATTCAAATTGAAATTGAAAGAAATTTTGATCTCCCAGATTTTCTATTTATTTTATCTGAGAATTTGTTACTTGTCCCCTGTTTTTGTATGGAATGATGACTGTGACCCTGAGCTATCAGCATGCAAGTTGTGTTAATTTGGGTCCATGAGTTGGAATGTCTCATTCACCGAGCTCATGGCCAATCCCAAAGGCTTGTCTGTAACAGTTGAATTCGATTTCATTTAACAAATAGTGAATTTTCTTATTGGTTCAGATATTATTAGTTAATTTTTTTTTTAATGTCAACTTCGTGGATGCAGTTCTGAATTCAGCAAACTATAATATATTATTTGAAGATAACATACAAATTTAGAAAGCCATATTTGTGATATGTTTGTTAGAAGGGAAAAAAAAAAAAAAAAAGCCAAAGAAAGAAACATTATACCCAGACACTCTATCTCACTTTGGATATGTTGACTTGATCCAATTATATATATATATATATATATATATATATATATATATATATATATATATATATATATATATATATATATATAAAGTAAAATGAATGGGGTTACGAGAGAACTCAAAAAAGAAACTGTACACATATTTTATGAGTCTTACAATCTTGAGATTGTACAACCAAACTTAGGGATCTAACTAGGGGGTCCTAGGTGATTACCGGATCACCATTATTATATAGAACTGCATGCCTAGAGCTTTGGCTCATCAGTATTCATGTTTATTAGTATCTAGTAGTACGTTGCGGAGCCGTACCAAGAATCATGATCGTGGTCTCGGATATGCACGAGATACTTGTAAAATATGTGGTACATTACTTCTGAGAGTTCCAAATAAATTTAAAAAAAAAGAAAATCCATAATACGATGCCTTATTTCACATGCTTATTCATATTATTATTTTTTTGTATATGTCTGCTACAAGGTTACCCATAACATGTGTAAATAGATGTACCCACTGACCATTATCATGCTCAAGATAATTGTAATTTAATTCATGTTCTATTTCTATCTAAAGATATACAATTTGTTGATACTATCATAGTTTTTATTATTTTACTTAGTTTCATATTCTATTTATATATATACACATAACGTGCTTGTATATTGTCATTTTTCTTTCGTAATACTTGCTGGGTCGTTCTAACGATCCTGATTTGGCACGCCCAGATAATTTGCAGGATACTGAGGAGGAAGACCCACCACAGCTGGAATAATATTTCGAGGGACTAGTAGGCAATTAGTAGTGTTTCCATTGTGAGCCGCTATTTAGGGAATTCTTTATTTATTTTTTTCCAGACTGTCTCTTCCACTTTAGTTTGTTATTCCAAAAACTCAAAATTTAAAGTTGTAATAAGTACTATTCTTTTTTTTATCCTTTCATGATCATAGTAATATTTCGTTGGAACAAAATAAAAAGATTGTTTATAGTCTTTCTATTATTCTTTCAGTGTATGACTTTGTAGCGGTAACATTCAATTTATTAAAAATATTTTAGGCTTTGTGTATTTATTTATGATACGTCGCCAAATGCTATCCTTATCTTGAATGCAGGGCGTTACAAAAACTTATCATGTAATATCTATATTGCAATCACTAATTACAATATATATGAAATTAAATGAAACATTTGAAATAAGAATTTCAAGAATCAAATTTATTATTTTTAATTATTGAGTTCGCATAAATAGATCAAGGATATTTCTTTATATATTTTCCTGAAACTTATATGTAAAATATGTTGATTTTCTACTGAAATATCCTGGCTCCGCCATTATTTCCTACAAAATTAGCAATTGTTTGATGCAGTGAGAGACCCATAAGGGTTTTATTATAAAAAAACTAACCAAAATTAGAAATGAGAGTGAGGGTCAGCTCCTGTACCGTTCTGTTCAAAATTTTGAACTAAAAAAAATAAATATTTTTTTTTTTTTTTTTTTTTATAATAAACTAGAACAAGTACTGGCTTTAGATCTATCCATTATCATCGATCTATCCATTATCATCTATACTGATCCAAAATAATTGTCATTGAGAGAAAGCACTACTAGTAAGCCTCTTCAATAGACTACTATTTTCTCCTTATTCTCCTTTTAAAAGATAGTAATTAAATTAATCACAGTTTTATATACAAGCTATGTCTTCTTGAAATGCCCTCCCTATATATTTTTTTTTACTTCTCAGGTAACTAACTTGAGGTGCAATGCAAGGGCAGAACCCTAGAAGTTGATCATGATTATATATTAAACTCCATTGCCTCTCCTATCTTCAAATTGAAGCAATTAGGAAAAGAAAATTTAGCTTCTTCAACAGCACCGCATCAAACAAAACATTCAGTTTTATAATATGTCCGGCTTCTCTTGCAGGGAAATTCTATTTGAGCACACGACTTTGCTCTGTGAGCCCATCTTTCTCAGCTGGGAACGGTTTTAATACTGTCGGATTTAGCATTTGGAGATTAATTTCTGACCAGGTAAGAAAATATGGTCACTAAAAATAATGGTAAATTCATAGTTTTTTACAATTTTAGGAGGTGGGCTTACTAAGCAAATTGGTGTGCTCAAACAGAATTTCCCCCTCTTGCAGCAAAAGGTGCCAGAAGACCAAGCATCGAATCTGCACACCCAGGGCCCCTGCCCCAAACCTGCAGGTGCAGGGCATCCTTCTGGTCTCATGTGATATGCATGTATCATGAGGTCATATCCCCATGCGTGGCAGCGTCATATGCATGGGTCCACTCCCTCCGTACTTGGCCATGATGCAGTCAAGCCCATCCCATGTGAAGAGAGATGGGCAAAGCTTCCATGGCTTCCAGAGTTTGCTCTTTCAGTAGAGGAACAGTTATGTTACCGTGTGTGTTGTTGCTTCCGCTCTCATGATGACAATGATGATGATGACGATGAGCGTGTGTTTTTTCCCTTTGGTTCAGCTAGCAAACACTGATTGCATGCAGTGGGCACAGTCTTGCGGTGATGAAAGTATCCGCAGAGCTTCTCTTTGTATGTGGCCAAGGCGTGAGGAGTGCAAGCAGGCTTTGTTTCTGTTCGTGCAACTTTTTGACCAGGTTACGAGAAACTTGTTTATAGTATCAAGTCTTTAGTGACAAAGGTTATATTAGTCACTGAATGAGGACACTTTGTGGCAAAAAAAAAAAAAAAAAAATTAGTCATGAATTTTGAGTTTTTAGTGACAACCATAAATAATTGAGTTTTTAGTTGAAAACTTGTCACTGAATCATGATTTTCAGTGAAAATTTTAAATAATTCACTTAAAAATAATATTCTTTTGTGACAACTTTTCACACGGATTCTTTTGTTTTTCTAATTTCTTTACTAATGCTTACCGTCAAGTAGATGATCTCCAATAACATATATACTTATCCTAATTATCCTGATAATTATGAAAGAATAATGTCATATTACTCATTCTAAGGCTCTATTTAAATATTATCAATCCAAATGCAATCTTAGCCTATTTATATGGAAGATCCAATTTGTTAAAGTTGATCTATATTATCTAAAATGTTTGAAAAAAAATTATGTTTTTTTAATTTGGTCATGCATCAGGTAGGCATAAAATGAATGGTTGAAAATAGTTATTTTAACTTTGATCTACGCCTTCGAGCATAAATATTATCAATCCAAATCTTTGATTATGGTCTAAATACTCAAAATTTCCATCATATAAAATTTTGTTTGGTTTTGAACATTCTATTTCGTTAAAGTAATCAACTCGCTATATAAACCATTCATTTTGTACTAATTTGATGTATGGCACAAAGTTTTTTAAAAACTTGATTTTAACTTTAGGACACTTTAAAGTGTATAGGTTAACCTCAACAGAGTAGATCATGATAATGGACGTTTTTCCATTGAAATTCAATGAGAAGAATTTCTAAATCCTTCCTAAAGGATCTAGATATGTGTGTGTGCGTGCATGTGCATATGTGTATAAGTATATGCGTGTGAGAATAATGAAAATGAGTAGACCGTTCACATAAGTTTTTACTATCACCAATAGTTTTTTTTTTTAATTTTCTTTTAAATTATGATTTCGACCCTTTTTCTTGAGTTTTAGTTTTGATTTGGTCTTTCATCAGATAGAGACATAATCAATGGTTTTCAATAAATACAATATTTTGTATCCATTTGATGAAAAACCAAATAAACGTCAAAACCTACCAAACTCAAATCTCATGAATTTCATTCATGAGATCTCTTTTCATAATCATTTATTATTTATTCGATTGCTTTTCTCGAGTCCCATAACATTTTATTTTATTTTTTTTCTTTTGAAAGGACACCATCCGCTTATAAGTTTATAATTCCAAAATCTAGTATGATAATTAATTTGGTTAAAATTGTTGATCGTTTGTGACGTGTAGATAGGTAAGAAATTTGTCCTCCCTAGTAGCGAGTTTCTAAATACACTCTATCTTTTTTTTTAGTGAGCCCCAATTAACCATATAAAAATTTAAAATATAAATATTTTTTCTTAATAAGTCTCATTTTTTTTTCTCTTTTTTTAGAATTGTCCTTTCCCTTCCCTCCTCTCCAAGCAGCAGCGGCCGCGGGGACAATAGCAAAGTCCAGTGGAATTTTTTTAATTCTTTTTCGTGTTTTTTTTTCCTTTCAAATTCATTTTCTTTTAATTGGAAACTTGGGGAGTTTCCAAATGAGCACACCATTTTTTCTAATGAGCCCACTTTCCAACTGAAAATCAAAACGAAAAAAAACGAAAAAGAACTATCCAGTAGGCTCACTAGAAAAAGTGGTGTGCTCCTTTGGAAACTCCCGAAACTTGGTACCGAAGTAATCACGAGGAGAACAGGAAAAAAAGAGTTTTCAATAGAACAGCTCTAGCGATTGGATCACATGAGAACCAAATCCAACAAGCGAGCTGATTCTCAATGGTTCGAACAATCGAAACTTACAAGAAACAAGCTTCTTTAATAATGTTTGATTCTCAATGGTGTTGATTACGTCATCTTTCATAATATATACGTTTCGTAGTTGTTTTCTTGCTTTTCCCTTTGTATTTTCTTACCGTCTTATGTCTATAAATGCATACAAGCAACACCTCACCCAGAAGAACAAATTATTTATATATTGTCATCGCAATTTATAACATAAACAAAACAAATTAAAGATACCAAAAACACAAAAAGCAATAATTCTTTGTTCTTTTTAATTTCTTTTAAGGAGAAATGCCTGAGGTTTCAAAAGTAAAAAGTCCTCTCTCACCACAACAGAGATAAGAAAATTTGAACAGACACAACCTTTCATAAAGAAGCTCACTAACCTAAATATATCAGAATTTTGAGGAAGTAATTTTATCAAATAGTTCCCTTCAGCGATAAGGAGAATAACACTTCTAAATTTTGAATTAAAAAAAATAAAGTTTGGCCAATCTTTAGCCCATTCCACTCAAAATCTTGAATTAAAAAAAAAAAAATTTAATTCAAAATTTTAAGTAGAGCGAACTAAGAATAATCCTTGAACCTGCTCATTCTCTAGTAAAAGGATCTAGAGCTAGTTGAACTTTAAAATCATCGTCACATTACACGACGGTAATATCCAAAACCCAAAGCATAGAAAGAACATTTTAACTGGACATATGAGTTCTCAAACATCAAATGCAAACATTTCACAAGGAGAAACTGATATATATACCTCCATCACAGAAGATGGACAAGAACAGTGAAACTGATACCAACAAAATAATGCTCTCCATGTCTCTCTCTTTTTTAAGAAACTAATATAAAGTTATTTTTAAGCGTAAAAAAGCTAGAAAAACTAGAGAAACAAATGCATACTCTACTGCTTCTCATCCTTTGGGAGGTCTTTCTTGATAACTTTCTCCGGCTCCTTTGGTGCTCCTTCCACAGACCTTCACGAAAGAATCTAAGGTTATAACTACGTATAAAACTGCAAAGTCCTTCAAGAATTGCAAAAGATGACTGTAATAATGTAGAAGGCAAAAAACACAATTAATGATGATACATGAAAGGCAACAAGCTGAAAAGCTTCAAATTATGATGGTTGCACAAGTTGTCATTTTTAAGGTGACTCAAATGTTATTCTCGGATCATGTAAAAAGCAGTTAATCCGTATAATAAATGCACGAGAATATCCTGATATGTTCTCTCTTAGAAGCCTGCTTTTACATCAAATGGTGAGGCACGTCCACAGATATGGGTACTTTGTGATACAGACACGGCGTTACAACAAATTTTGAAATATTAGCACACAGATTGGGTGTGGATATGGAAAATTTTATATATAAACATAGCTACACATGTTTAAATACATATGCAATATACATATACAGCATGATGCACTACATGGATAAGGCAAATCTGAAAGATCTAGGATATCAATATGTTGTCAGTACAATATTAATATAGTATACATGTATGAGTGTATCATTGTTCAAAGCCTCCGACATGTAAAATATTCTCTAATTGTCTAGATTAATAAATTTTAAACACAATCATAATCTTTACCAGAAAACTTGCCATATTATACAAAAGCAACGCAATATGCAAATCAAACAGAAACGTTAACCAATAACTCAAAAGTTTGATTTTTAACTTTCTAGTCTTTGATACATCGATGATATGTTCGGGATACATGTCTAGGATGTAAATATTTACCCAAAAAACCCAAATCCAACCCACTTGGAGTATCATGTTTGGGAATAAAATTTGTACTCGAAAAGTTTAGAGGGTAGGATGCAAATATGAGTATGACCTTTCCAAACAACAATCAACCAAAAATAGTTGCATGCCTGCACATTATGTATCAGAAGGAACATCCAAAAGTAATACGGAATGGTGTTCATCAGACTGCACACCCACCTGAAAACCTATGATCAAGGACATTTGATGTCCACCATAAGTGAGATCATTTATCTGGAAAATATTGTGCCAAACTCTACCGAGTGAAGCTTTCCTATGAATCTAGTGACATGTCAGTGTTGTCCATATGACTATCAGAAATTAAGGTGAAAAACCTATTGAGGTTCCAGCATTTCCAGGATCTTTTGGCATACATGCAGACATGGTTCCAGGAAGAGGAAACCTTTAGTCCTTCATTGTTTATCTGAATAAGGAGAAGCGCGCAGCACCATAATTCAACATCGATTGAGGCAGTCAGAGAATGATATGGTGGTTGTTGATCTACTTGAGGAAATGACACCCACATCAATGTTTAAAATAGCGATAACGGTAACGTAACGTTTTGTCTCTGTTAGATTATGTCGCATATAGCGTAACGCATAACATAGACTATGTAATTTCCTATTTAATTAATAAAAATAAATAAAAAGCTATATAAAATATAAATTGAAAATGAATTAAAAATTTCTAAAACGAATATAAAACTATTTTGTAATACATAATTTATTATAGTTTTATAAGTTTTACAATAATTTTCACATTTATTTTTATAAATTATATTAAATCCGCAACCATAATTCCAGTTATCATCTAAACAAAAAAAAAACATGGTTATAAATTTTTATTTCAATTCCAGTTATTATCATTTTTGTAATTTAGATTTTGAAATGTTCAATTTATTTTATTTGTAATTATTGATTTCAGTTCAGATAAAAATTTAATAGAATCAACAAGTATGATATTTCACCAACCGGATAGGAATTACAACAAGTGAACAAGGTCGCAAATTAACAAATTAGTAATTCCATACGCAATCAAACGAGCCAAATCAAGTAAAAAAAAAAATCAGAAATTCGCTAATAATTAACAACAATATAAAACTCACTAAAAAATAATAGTTAATAACGTAACATAACATATTACGTAAAATAACATAAAAAAACATACTATTATGGTGCAGCGAGTTATTTTTAGTTGTTACGTAGTGCTGGGATTCCGTTAGGTTATGTGGGTTTCATAACGCGTTATTTTCAACACTGCCCCATATGCTAACAAAACTGAATGGAGATAATGAATTGAACAAATGAACCACAAAGGTCCGAAATAGAGTTCCATAGTTGTTTTCATGTTGACTAACCCAACAAATACTATTTAGCTTGTTTGACTCTTATGCCCATCCTCAATGTCATTTTTCAAAAGCGGAAAAAATAACCCAACTTATCCTATTGACAGGCATTGAGGTAGAATTATCACTGGCACTAGTTGACCAAATCTCATTCTTTAACAGACGACCACCATATGTGGTAAATGACATTTTTATTGCTAGCTTCAGTATGGACATGAAAATACACCCAAAAAATGCTCCTTGCACCAAGAAGTTTAAAGGTTTTGGTAAGACGATAAGGAAGCCGTTCGTTGACATGAATCCAAGTATTAAAAATGGGACTTAATCAAAAGTTAGATACAAGATGGCTGAACATACATGTTTATATGCAGACAGACATGTATAATCAAAGCAGTGATAGCTAAAGAGTAAAATTGTTTCAGAAAGAAAAGTTAAAGAGTAAAATTGACTAAAAATGCTTCTAGTGGATTGCTCACAGACGTAAGTCTTTAATAAGAGCATACTTGTTCTAACAAAACTAGTTTTTACCTCACCAAAATTTAAGGCACATAACTCACCTAAATGAAGCACAGATTCATCTTTGGATTTTCAGATCAACTCTTCAAATTAAAGTAACAAATATAATCATAAATAAAAGGAACAATTGGAACAGTGTCCCAAGTCTGATTTAAAAATTTGAACAGTAATGCTATCTACAGTAATTTGTTAATGAATCACAACTAAATCATGAATATATTCACTTCAGAATGCAAATTACAAGAATCACAGGTAAAAAAATTACCATTCACATATCATTTTTTTTTTTGCAAGTTGGGAATATTTTATTCTTTGACACTGTTAGCCTGCGGAGGCTTTATGAAGCCAGTGCTCCAGAGAGTGTTAGATAATAATAGAGATGGGTTCTCTACTCCTGCTTAAGAGCAGTGTCTTCACAAACTGCAGATCAACTGAGAGAGAAGAAAAATAACGCTCATCTGGTTTGCTACGCAGGAAAGTGCAACAAGTTTTGATGTTGCATGTAGCATTTGTTACAAGGGAATGAAACCAAATACTTTGATTGGTATGCTACATGCACTTTTGCTGCAAAGAGATTATTAAAAGTTAATTAGTTTAAGTAGCATATAGTTATTATAAACAATAAGCTTTTAGGGCAAAATTGTAAATAAAATTATGAGATAGCAGTATCATACTGAATTTTTTTTGTTGCAAAAGAAATGTAACATTTGTTGCAAACAAATTGGCCGCAACAAATGTTACACCCTTTCTTGCAACAAAGGCTGCAAATTACAGCATTTGCTACAATTTGTTGCAAACGAAACAATGAAAATGGATTTCCTGCTGCAAGTACTGCAATAGGAAATGCATTCCCAGAAACCAAATATCCCATTAAATAGGAAGCAGCAACCACTGGCTACAAACCATGACAAAAACTGTAAAGATGAGAAGAAAAGAAGTATGCTAGGCAGGTACAGGATGGAAGGTAAGCGGTTGTCGAGCAAAGCTTATACTACATTAAGTCTATGAAGCAAAGACAAGGATATAGATACAGGTACAAATACGGACTTAAAACTGTGAAATGTAGGACACACGAATACGGTTATATATATGCACACAAAAAAAATTAACATCTAATACTATAATTCTTAGATAACATCATCATTGTTTATTTCATCCACGAATTTCAAGATTGTTCCGCTATATTAAATATCTTTGATATATAAATAAACTATATATATGAGAAGAGGATTGACTAAAAGTATATTATAAAATTGAGAGCACAATTAAGAAATAAGAAGTGCTCAACATATGTAGGATAAGTGTTTAAGAAGTGCCGGTATTGTATACGTGTCTGGTAAGAGTTCAGTACGAGTAGAACTAACTTAAAAAGTACCTGTTTACATACCGAAGAGTGGAGATATTCAACAAAAGTGAAGATATTCAAAGAAAACTGAGAAAGGGTTCTTTATAAAGGGAACCGCTTTTTGTGCAATCAGCTTTTTCAAAAAGAAGGCTTTTACTTTCTTGATATACTACTAATAATATCCATCACTTGCAGCACATCAGTTTTATGTGGTTCTAAAAATCCCCTCTTAAGAAATCACTATTAATGTTAAGCAACCTCTTGAAGGAAGATGTTACAGGAATTACTTAAAACGTTTTTGCTAGCAAAAATCCCATGATATTACATGATAAGTATGAGAAGCATCCAAGGGAACCATGTCAAAAGTGTGATACAATATACATCACTATGCCAAAAGTGTTGACACACCTTAACGATTTGGTTTTAGGTCTTACTAGTCCAAAGAGAGAGAGGATGTTGTGACGATAAAATTTTCCTTTATTTTCTCTTAATCCTTTGAAGACCACATCAGAATAATTCTTCAACAAGACTTCTCAATCTCCACCTGCAATCACCGGGCTTTTGTTGGTTAAGTATTCTAGGTCTAAACATTATAACATGAAGAACTACAAGAACTCTTCGCGCTTTGCTTCAATATTAAAATCTTTGCACTATGTTGCACAAGTTTACACTATTGAGTCCAGAATTCAATCTAATACATATCATCTTAGGGTTCACTTGGGTTTGAGCCCAAATCACATAGCGTGAGGGATATGCAAATCGAGTGTGAACCATCTCAAAACTGACTCCATTTGCATCCCAAATTAGGTCGAACCATGGATCCAAAAACTCACTAATTGTATCAAGTTCTAACAAAAAAAAAATATATGTATATTTGCTGGGGCTCTTCTCGCACCCAAAGAGGAAGGATTGACCACTCTGGCACTTGGGTATTTTATATCTAAGCATTACCCACCAATTATCAAAACAACTAGCATATTCAGATGGTTTTTCAATCGCCTAAATGGTATACCACATATATTTATAAGTTATGTACACTATACTTGTATATTAACAAAGTGGAAAAACAAACAAAATTACACAAAACTTCAATGAATTTTTTAATTTTTATAAACTCCCTAAAAAATGTTATTGACAGATGCAGGACTACCATTTTTCTTCTCTTCTTAAAATTTCATATGGGGTAACACATGCGAAATGCATGACATATCAAAGTCAAAATTGACTAGCCTAAACTATGTGGTTTTAGATCTTACTTGTCCAAAGAGAGAAGTGGTTGTAATGACAAACTTTTTTCTTTATTTTCTCTTGATCCTTTGAAGACCACAAATAAGACTTCTTAATCTCCGCTTGCAATCTTCAGGATTTTGTTGGAAAAGTATTCTAGCTCCTAGTACTTTGTCATGAAGCAGTGCAAGAACTCTTCGCGCTTTGCTTCAAATTTACGATCTTTACACTATGTTGCACCAATTCATGCTATTGGGTCAAGAATTCAAATCCGATACATATCAAATTAGGGCTCACTTGGATTTGAGTCCAATTCGCACTAAGTGGCGGACATGCATACCAGGCGTGAACCATCTCAAAACTGATTTCATCTGCATCCCAAATCAGGTTAAATCATGGATCCAAGCTCACGAAGTTATATATGTATGTGTGTGTGTGAATCATTGATCCAAGCTCATTAAGTTATGTGTGTGTGTGTGTGCGTGTCATGGATCCAAGATATGTGTGTGTGTGTCTCTGTGTGTGTGTCATGGATTCAAGATCCAAGCTCATTAAGTTGTGTTGTGTGTTGGAGCTCTTCCCGGGCCCAAAGAGAAAGGATTTACCACTCTAGCACTTGGGTGTTTTATATCCAAGCATTAGTTGCTAATTGTCAAACAACTAGCATATTCAAATGGTCTTTCAATCACCTAAATTTTAGGGTGTTTTTGTTTGCATGGAAGTAGAAAAGAAATAGTGGAAGTAAAGTCACTTCTACTACTTCATGTGTTTATTTGCACAAGAAGTAGGGTGGAAATTACTTGTATAATGGTAAGGTGGATCATATGTGGCATCTTTACTTCTCAACTTTGCTTCACATTGATTTTGAGTGGAAGTAAAGTTGGAAGTAAAAAGTAATAATATTTTATTATTTTGTCTTTATCTCTTTTTCTTTCTTCTAAAAAATAAATATTTTATTTCTCTTTTCTCTTCCAAAAAGTAAAAAACAAACACTAAAAGTATATGAAATATGATACTTCCACCTCATTATTTTTGGAAGTTATTTCTAATCTTCTTTCTTAATTCCACTACTTCCAAATACCCAAACACACCCTTATATTAACAAAATGGACAAACGGGCTAAATTACACAAAACTACAATAGATTTTCTAATTTCCAGAAACTCCCTAACATGTGTTATTGACATATGGAAAACTACCATTTTCTTCTCTTCTTAAAATTTCATCTGAAGTAACACATGTGAAATGTAAGACATTTCAAAGTCAAAATTGACCAAAAACTATAACATGGAAGTCATGCAACATGTACACGGATGGCAGCAATGGAAGGTAGTCTGGTGACAATTTATGGAACACTTCATGTTGGCTTCCTATAATGTTAGAAATTTATGTAAGTTTAGCGAAAAACGTGGGAAAATTCATGAAAGTGATATGTAACTAAGACCACAATGCTTTGCAGATCAAGTGAAACTATGAACCATCATTCATGCATTAGAATCTTTAATTCTCCAGTCTCTAATGCATATTTGATACATCTGGCTATATTATAATTTTTGGAAGCATTAAAAAGAAAAGTATACAGAAATAATCCATTGTGTATTCAGTAACCAAGTATCAAATGCGTATCAATTAAGCAAGTATCAGACATGTATCTCATACAGGTACTTTAGCTTAGCAAAGTATCCATGCAACATAGATCATAGTAGGCTCATATATGCCTCGTCTCTTTATATTGAGTACACAATCAATTTCTTATTTTTTGCTCAAAAAAAATATTTTAAGTATTTCTTATTTTGGTTATAGGCAAGACCTTATGTATGATTATATCCTTCACTATGCTCACCGACACACCTACAAACTTAAAACAAAGATTCCATCAACTTTTAAATAAATGTAGCTACCATGGGGCAAAACACTCTTTTGTTTGACTACTGGCTATATTGTAGGCTACAGGCATTAGTGGATCTTAAAAGGGATAAAAAAAATCTTTTGCTCGTGAAAAAAGAAAAATCATAAATTTCCACAAATGAAAATGAATTTTCAAGATAAAGCTGGATAAACTTTATTTGACTAGGATCAAAATGAAACCTCACAGATTATTCTAAACATTATTCACTTATGTCATAGCGATCAATACCAAACATGTTGCAATTACGCAATACACGCTAACGTTTGGGAGGAATAATCTATACAAATAAAAAAAAAAACCAGCTCAAATTTTTGAGACATAAGAAGAAAAATGGAACCAATTTTAGTAGTAGCTCAATCAATTCGAGCTCAAATTTTTAATCCTAGCTCTATCGGTTCAAATTTTAATGGGAGTTTCTAGATGGGCACAAGAAATTTCCTAGTGAGCCCACTTTAAAAGTCTTCGTTTTTACAATTTTGCCATTATATTTTTAGGTCAAAAATACCCTTCCACATCTACTCTTCATCTTCCCATCCTGCTCCCTTTGTTTCCCGCGTTAAACCACAGAGAGAGAGAGAGAGGCGCTGCAAAGGAGAAAAAGAGGGGAAAAAAAAAATTCTATTTCTCAAAATCACTACTCCATACGAAAATTAAAATCTACATTTAGCTTAAATCGGTTCTTTTATTACCTAACCCTAGAAAAAAAAAATTTAATTCTTTTGTGAGTCGATGGAGAAGAAAATGGAGTTGCACAACTTGGCGATGATTTCATTCGACGATCAAAAGTAATGTTACAAAATTTAATTTGTTTTGTTTGAAAATTAGTCTCACGAAGCTGTTTTAGGGATGTACTTCAAAGATTAAGTTCTAATTGTAGGATAGAAAAATTGACTCTTTTTTCGTTTTTCTTAAATAGGTGATGAGAGGGGTCATAGTTAAACAGTGAATCGAACATGTTTGAAAGATTTTTCTTCCTATGAATTTGCTTATTTAACTAATTAACAAACGGGAAATAAAAGAAAGTTTGAATGATCTAGCAGCTTGAGATGTGTTCCGTTTTGTCCCATATCGGCAGCTATAAGAAATATTTTGTCGTTATATAGGTAACCGCGTCAGAGGTAAAGTGCTTCTTATGAGGCATTTGTAGAATGCGGGACTTAAAAGGTAGTAAATATTTTTCTTGGCTCTGCGCAAGGATTTATGACACGCACAGTCCAATTTTTTTGCCGATTTCAAATTCGTCCGGGCTGGATAACCCGGACAGGAATAATTCAGTCCGAGGTATCCAGCCCAGATAGAGTATTCCTATCCGGGTTGGATACCCCGGACAGGGAATTCCTGACAGGGAGACCCGAAATTCAGAAATTCTCATCCGGGCTAGCCAGTCCGGACTTCATATCTCTCTCCGGGTTTACAGTCCCGGATGGGCTATAATGTATCCGGTTCTGTAAACCCGGATGACTGATACGGTTATAGAAACTTAGTGATACGGCGTGTCGAACATCAACTTGACATCATAGACTACTAGAACAATATATGAGGGTAAAACATATGGGGGTTTTTGCTTGTTAAGTTCAAAAGAAATTATATATGTTAACTGTAACATTAATTACAACACTATACTAGGCCTCAGGCCTAGTTTGAGGCAAGGCTACCAAGGCCTCAGGCCTCAGACCAGTGATAATTGACTTGAAGCTAAATTAAACTGAACATGATACTTACCAACATGCAACCAGACAGCAAACAATGATCATATTCAATCAAGTTTGACCCAAAATAACAAAATAATTGGCATTTTCTGTAATTAAACTTGCCAACATGACTAAAATCCCAAATAATGTACATATCTTGGTTAGTGTGACACTCTACGTATCTTTTAATGGAAAAAAAATTGGATGGGCTCAAGCTTGCCATCACTCTACATATCTTGGCTAGGGAGTTTCCTATATCGGCGGCTCGAAATCTCACCATTAATGGCCTATATGGACAATCCAAAACACTAGTTATGATTTTCGTGTTTTAAATATATAGTGTATAAAATATCATTTGATTTAGACACTTTTTCATTATTATCAAGAGATATCATTTGTTTACTATTCAAAATGTGTGGGCTTTTGATCCTTGTACTACTTGAATAGTAGCTATATAGAATCATTGAATAAAGTTGAATAAGGATTTCAAGAAAACAAATGTAATGGCCCAAGTTAATAAATCCTTAGTTATTCCAATTTATCAAATATTTCGACAATGTCCCTCTTGTGTTTATAAATATGACATACAACAAAGTATCGGCCACATTCTGCTTACTTATCAATATATCTCACTCAAATCTTATTATCAACAAAATAATATGTATATTAGGCCTGAGAGCATCTCTCTAGACTCCACATAACCAAATAATATCACAAAATAAGTCTAGCCTATATTATCATTATAAGCATGCACTTTTACAAATAAAATTCAGTTTAACAAACAACACAAGTTTTCAGATATTCCTTTCCCTTTCTCTTTCCAGATATTCAACCTCTTGATGGATACCAGCAACATGTCGAACACACTTTTACAAATCAAAGTTTAGACCACCAATTTAAATCACATATGCTCATCCATAATCATAGGCGTATACAACAAATAAATCAATAATATGAAAAGTATCTTGACACCAAATATCAACAAATAATTCATAGTTTCGAACACAGAACAACGGCTTTTAAAATGAGTTTGAGCCTCATTAAAAAACAACGGCAACTACAACTTGATATATATAACATGTTCATTGAGTACAACTTCATTTAAAAAGAACGACAAACTAAAAGGAATATTTGTTCCATGCTAACAACTGTTTTTTTAAATTTGCGACTCATATTAAAAAATAACAACAAATTCTATATTCTTCGAGACTTCCGAGCGGGTTGCTTCCTTGCGGGTGGACGACGTCTTGAAGAGGTCGGACGATCGGTGGGAGATTGCGCAACGGGATGTGCTACTGTGTCAATATCAGTTTGCGTGCACCCAGTTGAACTGATTTGATCTTCACGAGGGCAAGAGTGCGTCAAGAGTGCGTCAGGGGGAGAGCACGTCCCGGATCGGCGACTCGCCGTGCGGATGACTGATCGGCATCCCGGAGCGTCGGCGAGAGACAGCCCGAGCCACCCGAGAGAGAGAGAGGGGAAGTCGGCGACGCTCGCGCTCGAGAGAGAGAGAGAGACCACCCGAGTCGGCGACGCTCGCGCTCGAGAGAGAGACCACCCGAAGTCAGCGATGCTCGCGCTCGAGCGAGAGAGAGACCACCCGACGCTCGCCGTTCGCGCTCGAGAGAGAGAGAGAGAGAGACCACCCGACGGCTCGCGCTCTCGAGAGAGAGAGAGACCACCGACCGGATTAGGTTTTCGATTGGGGAGAGTTTGGAACGGTGGGAGAGTTTGGGGAACGGTGGGAGAGAAAAAGAGGAAGATGGTGAGGGTATTTCTGGGTTATAGGTGTGCTCACCAGGAAAAAATAGAGTTTTTGAAATGCAATGATGTGCCCACTAGGAAAAGTGGGCTCACTAGGAAAAATCTTGTGCCCATCTAGAAACTCCCATTTTAATCGTAGCTCTATCAACACCTAACATGTTGCAATTATGAATCACGCTAAACATTTGGGAGGAATAATCTATACAAATAGAAAAACACGTGCATTGATTTCTAATTTAAGTTCAAATCTTCGAGATATAGGAAGAGAAATGAAACAAATTTTAATCGCAGCTCTATCAATTCAAACTCGAGTGATAATCTTGTAAAATAAAGAAAAATTGGGATTGCAATTAGAGTTTACTTGGCAGCGGCCTTGGATTCCTCCTCGAGCCACCCGCGGATGTGGCGCATGTTACGCCTGAAGATGGTGGCGGATTGCTTGACGTCGCTGCGGAGGAGGAGGACGGCGGCGCCCACGGCCGCCACCGTTATGATGAAATTAGTCAGCGCCATCTCTCTAATTTCTAAAACCCTAGTTTTCTTTTTTATTTCTTCTTTTGGTTTTCTTTAAACCCTCGATTGGCACCTTAAGAAAACGAAGCGGAGCTGAGAGGTTTTGAATGGGAATTTCTAAATGCGCACACCACTTGATTTCGTGAGCACCACATCCTAAAGTCAAGTGGTGAGCACCACATGGGAAAGTGGTGGTCTTTCAGTCAAGTGCTGTGCTCATATATAATGTTCTTTTTAGCTGTAGGAGCAAGGGTTGAGGATGAAGAAAAATTTAGGCTTGTGAATGGGTCTGTACCGTGTTCGACAAGTACTGGACCGGAGTTTCTAGAGTCGCACACCATTTTTCGTAGTAAGCCCACTTTCCAGCCGATGTAAAAATAAACTATCTAGGAGGCTTACTAGGAAAAGTGGTGTGCTCTTATGGAAACTTCCGTACCAAACCTGTTTATCGGGTTATTGGATTATTGGGTATGGATCCTTATAAGTCAATATCTAGATTCATTAAGGAGTTGAATATATTTTAGTATCCATATTTTTTTTTTTTAAAAGATGACTGGTAGACTTACACGAGAATCCCTATACCAGGGAAAAGAAGCACCGCTATCATAGGGAGGGAAAAGAAATTCTGACTTAGAAGAAAACAGCTCACTTTAATCGTACTGAATCTCACGAGTGATAAGAAATTACTTGTAATCTTCAAAGACAGCTTTTGGTATATCATGAATATGTTTTCATGAATAGTTGATCAAGCCTAGTAGCTCTCAATATGTCGTGCTTTTAAACTATTACCCAAGTATGTATCTTAGTGCATCTCGCAAATTCTATTGAAAAGTACCATATATATTATTAAGGATGAAAGTAGACGGTTCTAATGGTCAATTTTTGCCATGCTCTATTCAAAGTTTTGAATTAGAAAATAATTTTTTATTTTTAATTCAAAATTTTGAATATGGTTGGTCAAAAATTGGCCCTTAGACCTGTTGATGCAGGACAGAAGAAGAATTACGATTTATTGTGGAGATTTATGAAAAAAATTAGGGATTTTGGGAATAAATTAGGATTTAAATCCCACATCTGAGCAAATCAAGCACTCATGCTCACACAAATCACTCAAAATGTATGCTCTCAATTCTCGAAGTCGTTCTCTGATCAAAATTAGAATTTTACAAGAAATATGTAGAAAATTATACATGCAACAAAATAACTAAATAATTCTATTGACATCCTAACTAAATCTCTAATTAGATCTTGGCCAAATCTAGGTAATTTATCTTTATTTGTTTCTATTAAGTCTCTGTCACTTGAAAATATTCACCATCGATGAATGGTAGTAAGAAGAAAATTAAGTAAGTCTGGAAGAAATTAGTAAATCCTTTCGAGATCTTACATACCTTTCGCCCAAACTAAGTACAAAAAAATCAAACAAGTGGATAGTTAAGTGTATACTACCTGATATTTTCATAGTGGCGGACAGTAATAGTTGTGTAAGGTTTGGAGATATTTTGAAATCTATTATTTCTATAAAAAAATAAAGGATTTGGAATGGGAGCCGGAGATGTAAGGAAAAAACAATATTTAGCTAAGAATTTCTATATTTCGAAAAAATAATATTTAGCTAAGAATTTCTATATTTCGTCATGCATTTCAGTAACATATCTATAAGAATCTTCGCTCAATATCATGTATCGCCATATTTTCTCATGATATTTAAGCAATTAATGAGTAAGTGAGACTACAGGTGTGCTAGGCCTCAAGTCCTCCTCATAAACATGGCTGCTGAATGCTTCTATAATTGGCTCTAGCCAAAAAAAAAAAAAAAAAATCAGATCATCAATTTCTATATTTGTGACAACTTCTATGTTGGACTCGATCTTAATTATAACATCAACTAAACTCTCGGAAATGGGCATATTGTTATCTGGACTCCTTGAAGGGCACTAGTATTCGTAGTGTAAAAAAATTCTATATATCAAACAATTAATACAACAATACTAATGAGTAGAATGTCCGTATCTTTTATATTTAGAGTATTGTTTGGTCTTAAAATCTTATTAAATAATTAAAGATAAGATGTGGAGCATACTAGATATGCAAAAAAGTTATAACTGATTCTAAGTTGGACAAGATTTATAGTTGCTAATGTACCAAGTATAATTTTTTTCAACTAATTTCAATTGAGCATAATGGAATTTTTACTTTAAAGTCAAAGAAAAGTGATAGAAGAATTATTTCAGATGGCTCTTCCAATTCTCATAACCATTACGGTCATCATACTGGGAAAATATATGACTGTATTATATATGCCACACATTCACATTTTATTTGTTTGAAATCAACATTAATGTTGATGTATTTACTACAGAATATGAAAATTAACTCCAAAAATTTAGAGCATAAAGTTCAGAAAATACCAAAAAAATATAATGTCTCTATTATAACTCGAATCTTATGCGAACCGAACCTTAAACAAGTTCAAAGTCATCAAAATACTCTTAACAAGTCTACTTTGATCCTAATGGATTGGGCATGAAATTGTTATCCACTTGAATTTGATGATATTATTATGACTATTGATAAACTTAGAGGGAATTTTCAATGAAGTTTTTGTTGTTGAGATTATATAGGGATGAAAGGACTTGAACTCATCCTCTCCTATAAAAAGGAGTAGTTATGTTATTTCAGTGAATGTTTTTTGGCATGCTCTATACATTGAAGTCATATTCGAATCGGATTACCAGACTATCAAACTCCATTGCCACGCCTACTTGGCGTGTTGCTTGAGAATCAAGAGAATGTTTTGTGCCTATAGTGTACATAAACCCTACTTTTACCATCACATTCCTACAAAATCTAAATATATTCTAAATCTCAAAGCAATATATATATGGGATTACTGTAGGTGAGCCACCAGCTCAGGAAAATTTATATGAGCCAGCAACAAAAGTATAATAATTTAACGACTTTTTTGCAATTTTTTTCTAGAATTAGAATCTATACCTCCTTAATTTCTTTAATATTTGAATTTTATAAATTTTGGAATTCATTTACCTTTCAAATGGATAGAAAATATTCTATTAACCGAAAACTATTAATTTTGTTTCAACTTGATGATGGCCAAATCAAAACTAACCAAAGAAATTGGGTATGAGTAAACCCGGGGGTCAAGATTATAATCTGAAAAAAAATAAAAAAATTATTGGAGATAGTGAAAATAAATTACAACTCATGTAATTTGTATGAGCTATAAGCTCATTTCTATTATTCATATATGTGTGTGTTTGTGTGTGTATATGGAAATGATGTACCTAAATCGACGTCATAGAGAAGTTGCCTATATAATTGCCCTAAATCTCAATATAAAAAGTGTATGCGAACGATCCGAACCGTTATTGTAATTTACATGCATTAAATAGATGATATATAAAAAATCATGCAATTTAGACACTTTTTATCATCAATTAAGAGACTTTATTTGTTCTATTATTGAAAAACCATTCATTTTATACATATTTGATATATTGTCAAAATATACCTAAAATATATGATTTTTTGTGTACTATCTTTTTTTAACAGAGAAATCATAATTAACGGTTTTAATATTTTCATATTAAGATTTAGAGCACTTCCGTACATAATTCCTCACCAAGTTATAGGGCTGGCCTGAAAAGACTGGACTTTGGACTGTCTATTTTAGTTTTGGAGCATATTGGTTAGAACTTATTTAAACTTTTCTCTAATAGAGTTGGATTTGGACAAGTCCAAATCCGCCCAAATCAGCCCAAACCCGCCCAAACGAGTCTCCCAAACTCTCCGCCCAAAGTCCATTCCCATCCCTCAGAAGTAAAGTTGCTTATCGGGCCGTGCCCGGCACGGCCCCGGCACGACACGTCCCAAATTTGGGTCGTGCCATGCCTGCCCGGGCTTATGCCCGGGCTCGGCCCGCCGGCACGGCACGGCGGGCCCCTGCCGTGCCCGTGCCGAGCCCGTACCGGCCCATGTTAATTAAAAGACAAAAAAAAATTTAAAGAGGCTACTTAGTTTCATTTAAGTAGATTTAACAAGAAGTAATAACAATAAAAAAAAAGATTATATTATATTTAATCTCATATTGAGATTCTCATTACATTCATATAATTGTTCTATAAATCTCTTTTGAAGTTATACAAAACCTAAAGAGAGGAGAGATGACCCTAACCGTCACCCTCAACTTGTTCTTAGTATTTTTTCTAAGAGATTTATGAGTTAAAAATTATAATTTTTTTTTTGAAAATACATGAAAATCCGATCAAATTTAAATACTTTTAATCATACTTCATTTTCTTCTGGTAAGCCTAAGGTCTCTAGTACAATTTCATTAGCCAAGTCTTGTTCCCTATTTTCTGCGTCGTATCAATCTTTCAAGCAGACACACATCTCCAATGTGTCCGACGCCATTGAGGTTCTCAACTCCGTGAGCACTCTACCATCTGCGCTAAAAGCAGACTCCAATGTTACAGTAGACACCGGAGAAGTTAGTAGATCACGGGCCATATTGAAAAGCACGGGATATGTTTTTTCCTGTGATTTTCACCATGCCAAAATATCAAAGGATTCATAATTTTCAGGGGATGCGTTATCTTCATAGTTAGCTCTTTCTAAATAATAATGTAATTCATTAAAATATGTACTAATTTGTCTTGCCTTTTTTCAGTGAAATACAGATGATATTATTGGATTACGAATTTTCCTAGTAGATGGTTCTTTTGTAGTTTGTGTTGGCACACAATATATATCTTCATATGTTTTATACGTAATATCTAAACATGTTTTAATATCATTAACTAAATCACTCACATTATTTTCATAAGACATATTTGTATAAAATAAATCTATTAATATCTATTAATATTTCAAGTCCATCTAACTTACAACGGTGATCTACAATAGTTGCAAAATATAATAAGTATGAAAAATCTTTAAAATATTTATTAAATTTAATTTTCATAGGTTGAACAATAATTTCAAGTATAGGGTGATTTCTACATTCATTAAAAATCAAACTAATTTCGGTTAGATAATATAATGCAATATGTGTAGTTGGGTAATAAGTTCCTGACAGTGCCCTAGTTGCATTTTCAAATTTACCTAAAAACTTAGAAATGCAATTCAACTGGTGCCATTCATTATTATCTAATAAGGTTTTAATTTGCAAAAAAAATTACAAAAAACCCCTCTAACGGCTATTTTGACCGTTGGGGAGAAAAATCTGCAATTTAAAATTGCAAGAAACCTCCCAACGGATATAAAAATAGTCGTTAGGGGACTATTTGCAAAAAAAATTTGCAAAAATCCCCCAACCCCCCAATGGAAAAAACCCGTGCCGGACTGCGTCGTGCCTTTGGCACGGCCGGCCTCGGCTCGGGCCCTAGCCAAGGTACCGAGCATGTGCCCGGCACGTGCCGGGCCGGACGTGCCTAACGGACCGTCCGGCTCAGTAAGCAGGTCTACTCAGAACCGAACCCCAACTCATTTCTTACGAGTCCCAGCCACGGCCAAGAGCAAGCGACCAGCAGCAACTCTTAGCTCCTCTGCTGCTAGTCTCTTTTCTCATTCCACCACCATCACTAATTCACCATCATCATCGTCGTCATCCTTTTTGCTCTCTATTACGCTTCCCCTTCTCTCACAAACCCATCAAGCTCATCATCTCCCCCATCAATGCCATGTCAAGCACCACAGGCTCCCTGCTGAACCAACTGGAGGAAAACGAAGCCGATGTCGAAGAATTTGAAGGTGGGTCCCTTCCGTTCGCCGACGTGGCGGAACATGAGGATTGCTTCACTTCGCCGGCGGTGGAGGTCAAGGAGCTAGAGGAGCTCCCCGAGCAGTGGTCGTCATCTATTTTCATTCTCGCATCAAAGTAGAAAAAAATGGACTTTTGTTACTCACCGCGTTCTCGCTTGTTTCTTACGGGGTTCTCTTTTGTTTCCTTTTGCTGTATTTAATGGCAAATTAGTCCCTTGTGCTGATCAAAAAGTGATTGGTCAAAATCAAAATCCAATCTTTGCTGGTTATTCACTAAGTTCGGATCGTGTAGCGAGATGGGTTGCTTTCCTTGCTTCGACTCGGAGGTCGGAGATGAGTTCGAAGCGAGGATTGGGGTTGGTGGAGTTGACGATGAGAAGCCCATGGTCTCTACTCGGATCCATACCCTGGTTTCTTCAAGAGAGTTGCTAGATGCGCCCCATACTTTTCCTAGTGAGCCCCAGGGTACTTTTAAAGTAGTCCATTTTTTCTTAGTGAGCCTCAAGATTTTTTTCAATTTTGCCACTGTAACCAACTGAGAGGGAAAAATGGAGCTCACTAAGAAAAAATGGGGCTTACTAGGAAATTAGGTGTTTCAACTATCTCTCTCCCTTCTTCTTCCTCCCCACTCTCTCTCTTCTTCTTGCCCACTCTCTCTCTTCTTCCTTCCGCTCACTCTCTTCTTCTTGTGCGAAGGTTTTTTTCTCTGTCTTTAAAGATGTTCGGTCTTATCACTGTGGCCGCGCCTAGCGTCGTGAAGAACAGCACCCGAAGACGCACCGTTGAGCCCTGCCGAGTAGGTGTTTTTTCTATTTCCTTCGTCTCATTCCATTTTGAACTCGTATGTTGTTTAATAGTGCTAGGATTTAGGGTTTAGAGCTTGATAATTTGGAAATCCAATTTTGAGTAGGATTTAGGATTTGATAATTTGAACATTTAAATTTCATGTCCTCTGATGTGATAATAAAATGCCTCATAGCATTCTTGTCTCGAACTTTACATATGTACCAAGTGAAATACTTTCTAGCAGTTAATTTGAATATCACAATTTTCATATCAGTTTTTCTTCTTGTGTGCAGTTTCTAAACGAGAATAAGTGGTACAATTTTGATGATAGCCATATATTCCCCTATGAAAGAAGACGATGTGAGGTTAGTTGATGCATATGTGCTATTCTATTGGAGGGTTAAAGCGGAGGATGGCTCCCCAAGTATAGTGGTGGATGAGCTTACTAAAGCCATTCAGAATGAGATACCTTGGTGTATACTATTTGCTGATGATATTGTCTTAGTTGATGAGACAAGAGAAGAGGTAAATGCCAAATTAGAGTTATGGAGGCATACATTAGAATCTAGAGGTTTTAAATTGAGTAGGTCTAAAACAGAGTATATGGAGTGTAAATTTAGTAATGACGGACCATAGACTATAATACTGTAAAACTAGATAGGCAAGAGATACAAATGAGCAGTCAGTTTAGATATTTGGGTTCTATTATTCAGAATGATGGAGAGATCGATAATGATGTTAACCATAGGATACAAGCTGGCTGGTTGAAATGGAGGAGGACAACGGGAGTTTTATGCGACCGTAACATTCCGTTAAGATTGAAAGGAAAATTTTATAGGACTGCTATTAGGCCAACTTTATTATATGGCATGGAATGTTGGGCTATAAAGAAACAACATTCACAGAAGATAAGTGAGCAGAGATGCGCATGCTCCGTTGGATGTGTGGCAACACTATGAGAGATAGAGTGAGAAATAAAGATATTCGTGCTAAAGTAGGTGTAACTCCCATCGATGAGAAGATGCAAGAAAATCTCTTACGATGGTTTGGTCATGTGCAACGTAGGCCTACTAGTGCACCGGTTCGAAGAGGGGAGTTTATCAATG
Source organism: Dracaena cambodiana (assembly GCA_036321105.1). Lineage (NCBI taxonomy): Eukaryota > Viridiplantae > Streptophyta > Magnoliopsida > Asparagales > Asparagaceae > Dracaena > Dracaena cambodiana. The sequence continues at coordinate 4,804,445 of JAYEPQ010000005.1, forward strand.
TAGGACAAGTTAAAAGAACGAAGGAAAGACCCAAGAAAACATGGATGGAGGTGATACGCAAATATATGGAGTCTAGAGGTTTAAATAAGGAGATATTACTTGATAGAAATGAATGGAGAAGGAATATCAAAGTGATCGATCCGGCGTGATTTTTTTTTTGGTTCATGTAGCCTACCCCAAATACTTGAAATAAAAGGCTTAGTTGTTGTTGTTGTTGTATGGCTCCCCAAGTAATGGAGGTCAACTATATGGAAATAGAAAACACAATTCGTGTTGATGATAGATGAGCAATGTCAATGTCATCCATGTTTTTCACATGATGGAGGATAGAAATAGAAACAAAAGTAAACTGTACCCATGTATTATAGAAAAAAAAAGCTGTAGATTTGCGAGTCTGTGTGTGTATATATTTGCTGCCCATTTGGGAGATATGAACTGGGGATAAATTGTTGTAATCTGTTAGAAAATAATATCTCAAGGAGAAAATGTATCTAGTGTTGCTGCTGAGGCCTGGTGTCCTTATTTTTGTACATATGGAAGTATGTATGGAGCCTAATCAGGCCACTGTTGGTGTAGTTTGTAATTGTATTTTCTGTTAACATACTCGTGAGAATAAATTTATAGTATCTTCTTTATTTAAAATAAAAAAATTTCACTTGTCTACTTCTTTGTATGATGTTCAGTTTGCTCAATCAAAAAAGTTGTTGTTTTATAAGGGGACTGGATAATGTGATGCTGCATAGTATGCCATTTATGTCAATGTAAACCAATTTAGCTTTGTTTTTTATAGGATTTTTTTGGATGTGTAATTTTCAGGAAATTCTAAATGAGCTGATATTTTTTCTAAGTACGCGCACTTTCTAAGTACATCCATGGTAAAGTTCAAAAATAAGATTTTTTTTACTAAGTACACCCCCTATATTTTCAATTTTTCCTTATTTTTTTTTTCTCTTTCTCTCTCTCCAAATCATTTTGAATTTTCTTGCACAATTTTAAATTCTGATGTGGATTGTATTTAGACTAGAGTTTGAGAATAGATTTTGGAAAATTAAAGAGTATTATTTTTTAAATGTAACTATTAAGATTGAGACAGAGAGGAGAAAAGATACATTTTTATATTAGAGTTAATGAATTGGTTATGAAGGAATGTAACACTACCGGAAAGAAAAGAATAATTTACTTCAAAATTAAAATTGACAAAATTGTAAAAACAATGAACTAAAAAAGTGAGTATATTTAGAAAAAGGATGGACTCACTTAGAATTTCCTATAATTTTCTACCAAAACAAGAGAGTTGCTAGATGCACACTATACTTTTCCTAGTGAGCCCCAATTTCTTAGTGAGCCCCAGGGTAGTTTGAACTTGTCCATTTTTTCTTAGTGAGCCCCATGATTTTTCTAGTTTTGTCCCTGTAACCACCTGAGAGGGAAAATTGGGCTCACTAAGAAAAAATAGGGCTCACTAGGAGATTAGGTTTGCAACTCTCTTATTTTGGTAGCCCTCAGCATCGGCCAGTAAACAACATAGGCCGGGGTGTACAACCTGATCGGTTGAAGGTCTGGCTGGTGTGCACACACCGGCCAATAGGATTTGCTTTGTTTTTTTTGAAAATTTGGAACCTTTACTGGCCGGGGTGGAAAGCCCGGCCAGTGAATACTCTGGATGGGATTATAGTTCTGACCTGTGAATACTCTGGATGGAGTTACAGCCCCGAATACTCAGAACAGGATAGTAATCCTGACCAGCATTTGCTTAGGTTAGCATTGCCATCCCGACTAGAGTTTCCGCTCTAACTTCCAAAAAATAGTCGCAGCAACATACATATTACCAAAATCTTTAAAAATCTTCATCTTCATTCATCATTCAACTTAGGCTATTTATTGAGTCCATTAATACTTTAAACAAATCTCTAAACAAGGAGATTCATCGATTTTTGCCAATGTTGTAATCTTGTTCTCCATCTTCTTCAATCTACTAAAAAACTCTCAAAAAAAGATATCCACACCAGATTTTTAAAGAAATAATCACATAAAGTTCAAGAAATCGTTAGGAATCGCATGCAAACGATGAGATGCAAATTTAGTTGAAAATTTATGGTTTCTTAGCTCAGTTTCTTTTTCTCCCCTTTTTTTTTTTTTTCCCTTTTTCTCTAGACAACTCGTGCAAAAATGAGAGGAATAGAGATTGGGGCTCATTAAAAAATTGACCTGAGAGAGAAGATGGAATGAGACTCACTAAGAAATTTATAAGGACAATTTGATCTTAAATTATAAATGGTAAACTTGTAAATAGTTTGACTCATTGTCATGAAACTCACTAGGAAAAGAATGGGGCACATCTAGCAACTCTCTTTCTTCAAGTGAGTTGGATTTTTCTCTATTTTTAAAACTTTAATTTTTTTTGAGCAATTCGGATCTGATTGTTCTGGATCTGATTAGTTCTCACTTGAGTATTTCTTATTTTCATTTAGTTTTGATTAATTAGGGCAAAAGGTACAATTTTGTTTCTTGTAGTCCGTAGATTTTATGCTTCACTTCAAGAATTTAGAAAAGCAAAAGACGGGCAAATGCTTGTTCTTGATTATTGTTAAAGTTATGTCTTTAACAATAATTTGGTTTTGATGATCTGTGCTCCTTTGAATTGACTTTCTTCTAGTGGGTTTTACTTGTTCTTGGTAATGGCGAGGGAAAGCGATGTCAAAATTGATTCTTTGTGCATAAAGTTAAGCGTTTTTATTTTGGATATCAAAATTTTATTTTGATGCTCCGCAGACCTTTAAAATCCTATTTTTTTTATGAAGTGCAGATGAACAATGAAAACTAGGTAACATACATACATTTTTAGATGAAAACAGATAAGAATGCATCCACCAATCTATATTGTAACTTTTCCAGGTAAAAGAATTTCAGGTACAAATTTCAGAATAGACAATACATTCAGTAAAGCTAGGCAGGATCAACATCTTCTAAAGAGAAAAAAGGACGGCCAAAATCTTAATAGCACTATAAATTCCAAATATCCATCCAATTGACAGTTTAATGATTGATAAAAGAAAAAGAAAGATAAAGAAACACACAAATGCGGCAAAATCATCAAAATTGACCAATGTGGATACATATTAATTGATGGTCACCATCAGATATCAATTAACTATAATAGTTATGAAGTTTTTTATGTGATATTTGTTGAATTTATTCACTAATTTGAACCTTAAATTGAGCCAATTCACTAGTTCAAATTAAATAAATTAAGTGAATAGAAATAGGCTTCAAAAGTTGAGTACATAGCAAAGGAACAAAAAGGGAAGATGAAAAGATAGTCCCACATGGGATAGGGGAATGTAAGGATGTGGGTTTAAATATGATAGCTTGCTCCTTTACTTTGCTTATGTAAGAAGAGGAAAACCTTGAGCACCACGGGTGGTTGCCTCTATTGGGTTCAGAACTGAATGAATTCGACCTGCACCCGTCCCGTCAGTCAAGAGTCGTTGAAGTCCAACGGTCGGCGGTCCAACAGTCACCGGAAACGGCCAACTGTTGCGACTGTTGAAATCTCAACCGTTGCGACTGTTGAAAACCTATAAATAGGGTAGGGTCTGGGTCAGTGAAAACTACAAGTTTTTTCTTTTCTCTTCTCTTTGTTCTTCTGCAGACAGAAGTTCCAGAATTTCTGTCTACAGAAGAAATCTGTTCATCATTTTCATAAGTCCAGTCCTGCATAACATATACCAGAGAGAACCTTTATCAGATTCGCCAGAGCAGAGGGATTGCAGCTTCCTTCCCTCTGCAGATCGATCGTTGTATCCTGGGAGATCGACGTCCAAGAAATCCAGAAGCGAACAGTGGAGGACGAATCGATTTTAAGGAGATAGTGTCCAACACTAGCCTCGATCTTCATCCTATCTGCTTCCTCTACTTCCTGTCAGTAAAGTCTTCTTCAGTCTTCCTGCAACCAGGTTTTTCTTAATCCAGTTTCATAATTTTCTGATTAGGATAATATACTAGATAAAGAAGAACAGTTTGATGGTTTTTCTTTAACCAGTTTTCTTCTACTTCGAAACTGGAAAAAAAAATATAGACATAAACATAATTACAGAATTAATTTCCTATAAGACAACAGTAGCAATTCAGTGTAACTACAAAATCTGCCCTCTTGTGTTGATTGTGTTAATCTAAAACAATTCCGTATGCTTCAATCTGCAACCACAAAATAGTAACCTCCACTTTACATTATACTGTTATAATACATATACTGTCATATGCAAACTTATAACCAACAATCTTAAAATCGATTATTGCATGTTTTAGATTAACTTTTTAAGAATAAAGTTTAAACAATTTTAGTTTGAACCTACATTCTTAAAATCGAATCTTGCATGTTTTAAATTAACTTTTTTAAGAATACAGTTTAAACATTTTGTTTAGAACCAACATTCTTAAAACTGAGTTTTGGAATTCTGTCACAATACCATAAATTAAGAATACTGTTATCAATTAGAACTCTGTTATAATAGTATTTAATCTTTAAACTGATATTTTGTTTTAGATTAAAATACTGTCATACTAGTAATCAATCACTAGTAATTTTAATTGCTTTTAGAGAAGACTAGTTAATTTCTGTTTTGTGATTTGGAGTGTTGTTTTATTAGAAAGTTAAAATTTACTACAAGACATTAAGATAGATAAATTTTAATATTTGTAGATGGCTTCTACATCTGATATGTCCACTGTGATAACTCCTGTCATGGTTACTCCAACTGTGCCTTCAAGCCAGTACGAGAAACCAGAGAAGTTCAGTGGCTCAGATTTTAAGAGATGGCAACAGAAAATGTTGTTCTATCTCACTACAATGAATCTGGCCAAGTACTTGAAGGAGACTGTGCCTACTCTTGTTGAAGATGATCAACAATCAGTGAAGGCGGTTGAAGCATGGAAACATGCGGACTTCTTGAGTAAGAACTATATCCTCAATGGTTTGGACAATATACTGTATAATGTATATAGTTCAGTTGCTACTGCTAAGGAACTCTGGGAGTCCTTAGATAAGAAATATAATACAGAAGATGCCGGCTCTAAGAAATATGTAGTCGGTAAGTTTCTGGATTATAAAATGGTTGATTCTAAAAATATAATCAACCAAGTACAGGATCTTCAAGTGATCATTCATGAAATTCATGCTGAAGGTATGACTATCAGTGAATCTTTTCAAGTGGCTGCAATAATTGAAAAATTGCCACCATCTTGGAAAGAATTTAGATATTACCTAAAGCATAAACGAAAAGAAATGACACTTGAAAATCTAATTGTACGATTGAGGATTGAAGAAGATAACCGCCTTTCTGAAAAGAAAATTGGAAATCCATACAATGTTTCTAAAGCTAATGTTATAAAAAATTCCAATAAGTCTAATGACAGGAAGAGAAAGCACAATGGTGAAGACTCTAAGAGTGGTAACTCGAAGAGATTCAATGGCAAGTGCTACAACTGTGACAAGCCTGGACATCGTGCAAAGGACTGCCGTGTGCGAAAGGCACCAGATTCTTCGAAGAAGAAGAAGAAGCATCCTAATGCACATTTGGCCGAAGAAGAAAATCTTTGTGCAAATGTAGATTGTACATCTGTTGTCTCAGAGGTTAACCTAGTTGGTGGCAACTCTAAGGAATGGTGGGTGGACACTGGGGCCACTCGCCACATCTGCGCCAACAAGTGGATGTTCTCCACATATGAATCTGTGGAAGGAGAACTACTCTACATGGGTAACTCTGCAACCTCCAAGGTTGAAGGACGAGGCAATATTGTACTGAAGATGACTTCGGGGAAAGAACTTACTCTTACTGATGTACTTCATGTACCAGATGTCCGCAAGAATCTGGTCTCTGGTTCAGTCTTGAGTAAGAAAGGCTTTAGGCTTGTGTTTGAGTCTGATAAGTTTATACTCACAAAGAATGGTGTATATGTAGGTAAGGGGTATATGACCAATGGTCTGTTCAAAATAAATGTAATGACCATTGCCCCTAAGGTTATCAATAAAATTGATTCTTCTGTTTATATGACTGAGTCACCTTTTATTTGGCATGGAAGATTAGGACATGTTAATTATTATACTTTACAAAGATTAATAAATTTGAATATGTTGCCTAATTTCAATATAAACTTTGAAAATAAATGTGAAATATGTGTTGAATCAAAAATGACTAAGCTTCCATTTCACTCTATAGAACGTAGTACTGAACCTTTAGAATTAATTCATACAGATGTATGTGATTTAAAATCTATTCAAACTAGAGGTGGAAAGAAGTACTTTATTACGTTTATAGATGATTGTACTAGATATTGTTATGTATATCTACTTAGAACGAAAGATGAGGCAATTGAAATGTTTATACAATACAAAAATGAAGTTGAGAATCAACTTAGCAAAAAGATAAAAATGCTAAGAAGTGATAGAGGTGGTGAATATGAGTCACCATTTGCACAAATTTGTGCAGAACATGGTATTATACATCAAACAACTGCTCCTTACACTCCACAGCAAAATGGAATTGCTGAGCGTAAGAACAGAACTTTAAAAGAAATGATGAATGCCATGTTAATAAGTTCTGGTTTACCCCAGAACATGTGGGGGGAAGCTCTGCTTTCTGCCAATTATATTCTCAACAAGATACCCCAAAAGAAACTTGAGAAAACACCTTATGAATTATGGACAGGTCGAGCACCTAGTTATAAATTCTTAAGAGTGTGGGGGTGTCTAGCTAAGGTTGCAATTCCTACTCCGAAAAGGACTAAAATTGGACCTAAAACTATTGATTGTATATTCATTGGATATGCGCATAATAGCAGTGCTTATCGTTTCTTTGTCTTTAACTCTGATCATCCAGAGATACATAAGTATTCTATTATTGAATCTAGGAATGCTGTATTCTTTGAGAATGTATTTCCTAGTAAAGAACATGAATCAAGTTCCTCTAAAAGGACTTGTGATGATATAATAAGAGAAACAGAGTCTGATTCTGGAAATAAAACCAATGAGGATGAATGTAGACGGAGCAAAAGGGCCAGGATTAATAAATCATTTGGTCCGGATTTTCTAACATATATATTAGAAAAAGAACCTCAAACTTATAAAGAGGCTATGTCTACTCCTGAAGCTCCTTTTTGGAAAGAAGCTGTAAAAAGTGAAATTGAATCAATTATTCAAAATCACACCTGGGAACTTGTGGATCTTCCTCCAGGAAGTAAACCATTAGGATATAAATGGATCTTTAAAAGAAAGATAAAACCTGATGGGTCTATAGATAAATACAAAGCTAGACTTGTAATAAAAGGCTATAGACAAAAGGAAGGTATTGACTATTTTGATACATATTCACCTGTAACAAGAATAACATCCATAAGATTAATAATTGCTTTTGCTGCATTATATAATCTTGAGCTTCATCAAATGGATGTTAAAACAGCATTTTTAAATGGTGAATTAGATGAAGAAATCTACATGGAACAACCTGAAGGGTTTGTAGTTCCAAGTAAAGAAAAGAAGGTGTGTAAACTTGTTAAGTCTCTTTATGGACTTAAACAAGCACCTAAACAATGGCATGAGAAGTTTGACCAAGTTATGTTGTCAAACGGATTTCGCTATAATGAATGCGATAAATGTGTATATGTAAAAGGGGATATGCACAACTATGTCATTGTATGTTTATATGTGGATGACATGATTATCACCGGTAGCACGGTGGCTCTAATTAAGGAAGTAAAAATCATGTTAACACGGAAATTTGATATGAAAGACTTAGGTATTGCAGATATTATTCTTGGTGTTAAAATCACCAAGACATCTGATGGATATACCTTATCCCAGTCACATTATATCGAGAAGATACTCGAAAAATTTGACAAGGGAAATACTGATATAGCTAAGACACCTGTAGATATGAGTCTACATCTTACAAAGAATATAGGTGCTAGTATATCACAGTTAGAATATTCTCAGATCATTGGCAGTCTTATGTATTTAATGAACTGCACAAGACCTGATATTGCATACTCAGTAAGCAAACTGAGTAGGTTTACAAGTAATCCAGGGGAGAACCACTGGAAAGCAATAGTTAGAGTACTCAAATATTTGAGGTACACTACTAACTATGGATTGCACTATACTAGATATCCAGCAGTGATTGAGGGATACACTGATGCTAACTGGATTACCGATTCAAAAGATATCAAATCCACAAGTGGATATATCTTTACTATTGGAGGTGCAGCCATCTCTTGGAAATCTTCTAAACAAACATGTATAGCCAGATCCACTATGGAATCTGAGTTTATAGCTTTAGATAAAGCTGGAGAAGAAGCAGAATGGCTTCGGAACTTTTTAGAAGATATTCCAATGTGGCCTAAACCTGTGTCAGCAATATGCATCCATTGCGATAATCAATCAGCAATTGGAAGGGCACAAAATGGATTATATAATGGAAAGTCACGACATATACGTCGTAGGCATGAAACTGTAAGACAGCTGCTTACAAACGGAATAATATCTCTTGATTATATAAAATCAAAAGATAATATTGCAGATCCATTAACAAAAGGCTTGACTAGAGATCAAGTATATAAGTTGTCAAGGGGAATGGGATTACAACCTACTAAAGAGTAACTCCATAATGGCAACCCAACCTAGCTGACTGGAGATCCCAAGATCTAGGTTCAAAGGGACAACCGAATTGTGGGGGAACTCGAAAGAATCACTGAGGAAAATATTTCCTATCTCATTTCTATGGTAAAATAGTGATTACCTGCAATGTGTTAGGATAAGCTAAGCTTTTAATGATCCTTATATCTTAGAAATCTAAGTGGAGTATGGCAGGATACTCTTGATAAGAGATCACCTATGTGAGTGAGAAGGGGCCGCTTCTATGAGAATGAGAAAGGCTAAGTTCTCTAAGAGCACTCACAGAATTACCAGGTTGTCCAAGGCCAAAATGGACACAACATAGAATCTGATAAAGTTGAAAGAAATCGTGTGAATATTATTGTCTTAGTTTACATCAAAAGCTGAACAGTTCAAAAACATCGTGTTCACTGGTTAGCGAGTAAACTCGATAATATTTCATTAGGGAAGGTTCAAAGCCAAAAGCCACCTCTCCCGATGCGGTAACTTTCTATTACACTCTCTGGTTATTTGCATTAGAGTCTAAGCCATTTCATTCATGTGGGGGATTGTTGAATTCATTCACTAATTTGAACCTTAAATTGAGCCAATTCACTAGTTCAAATTAAATAAATTAAGTGAATAGAAATAGGCTTCAAAAGTTGAGTACATAGCAAAGGAACAAAAAGGGAAGATGAAAAGATAGTCCCACATGGGATAGGGGAATGTAAGGATGTGGGTTTAAATATGATAGCTTGCTCCTTTACTTTGCTTATGTAAGAAGAGGAAAACCTTGAGCACCACGGGTGGTGCTACGCACCGCCCGCACCCGCACGCGCACGCGCACGCGCACGCGCACGCGCGTGTGCGAGGGCGAATGGGAATTTAGGGCGCATTGGGCGCTTTAGAGGCGCACTTTGCACTTCGCACGTACGCAACGTCGCGAGGAGCTGAGGAGCCTTTGATTTTTGGTGCTATTGGATTCGGGTTGCCTCTATTGGGTTCAGAACTGAATGAATTCGACCTGCACCCGCCCCGTCAGTCAAGAGTCGTTGAAGTCCAACGTCGCGAGGAGCTGAGGAGCCTTTGATTTTTGGTGCTATTGGATTCGGGTTGCCTCTATTGGGTTCAGAACTGAATGAATTCGACCTGCACCCGCCCCGTCAGTCAAGAGTCGTTGAAGTCCAACGGTCGGCGGTCCAACAGTCACCGGCCGCCGTCAACGGTTGCCGTTAAACGGTCACAACTGTTGAAACGGCCAACTGTTGCGACTGTTGAAATCTCAACCGTTGCGACTGTTGAAAACCTATAAATAGGGTAGGGTCTGGGTCAGTGAAAACTACAAGTTTTTTCTTTTCTCTTCTCTTTGTTCTTCTGCAGACAGAAGTTCCAGAATTTCTGTCTACAGAAGAAATCTGTTCATCATTTTCATAAGTCCAGTCCTGCATAACATATACCAGAGAGAACCTTTATCAGATTCGCCAGAGCAGAGGGATTGCAGCTTCCTTCCCTCTGCAGATCGATCGTTGTATCCTGGGAGATCGACGTCCAAGAAATCCAGAAGCGAACAGTGGAGGACGAATCGATTTTAAGGAGATAGTGTCCAACACTAGCCTCGATCTTCATCCTATCTGCTTCCTCTACTTCCTGTCAGTAAAGTCTTCTTCAGTCTTCCTGCAACCAGGTTTTTCTTAATCCAGTTTCATAATTTTCTGATTAGGATAATATACTAGATAAAGAAGAACAGTTTGATGGTTTTTCTTTAACCAGTTTTCTTCTACTTCGAAACTGGAAAAAAAAATATAGACATAAACATAATTACAGAATTAATTTCCTATAAGACAACAGTAGCAATTCAGTGTAACTACAAAATCTGCCCTCTTGTGTTGATTGTGTTAATCTAAAACAATTCCGTATGCTTCAATCTGCAACCACAAAATAGTAACCTCCACTTTACATTATACTGTTATAATACATATACTGTCATATGCAAACTTATAACCAACAATATTTTCTTTTATGGTAATTTTTATATGTTATACCATCATTTTTTTTTTTTGGCTTTGAATTTTGATATGGACATATCCAAAAAGTCTATGGATTGTCCGAAATTTATTGGACTGAGCTGAATTTTTTTAACAATTGTTTATTTGGTTTTTGGATCAGTTGAAAGTCCAAAATTTTAATTTGACCGGTAGATCCGGCTCGGCCCAACACGGCCCTGCCCGTTCTCATCCTTACGGGGTCACCACACTTTTTCGTATATCTACAGTTCCCCATCTGTTTCCCAAAGCAAGTCATTCTCCCTCCGTCTCTCTCCCTCTCTTATCCCCAAACACAAAGGAAGAGAGAGCGAAGGCACCCCTCCCTCTCTCTCTCTCTCTCTCTCTCTCACGATGGCGCTCTCTCTCTCCTCGCTCGCCTCTTCTTTCTCCTCTCTTTCCTTCTCGTCTCACGTCTCCTCCAAACAAAATCGCCTCTACCAAACTTCCCTCAAATCCCGAATGAGCCACCGCCACCCCGCCGCCGTCGTCGCCTCCGTCTCCTACGCCCCCGTAGCGGCGGCGGCGGCCGCTGCCGCCGGAGAAATCGCCACCTCGGAGGATGTCGTGGGGATGAGCTTGGAGAAGCTCGTGAAGGCGAGGTTGCCTGGGGGATTCGCTGCTCAGACGATAATTGGGACGGGGCGGAGGAAGTGCGCGATTGCTCGCGTCGTGCTTCAAGAGGGGACTGGGAAATTTATTATAAATTATCGAGATGCCAAGGTTTGAATATTTGTTCTCTCTCTCTCTCTCTCTCTCTCTGGGAATTAGGGCTAGATTTTTGCAGATTGTTATTATTAAATTTAGTTGGGAAAAAAGAAGAACAGCTGATATTCTTTGTTGAAAATGAAAAAAGATGAAATTTTGTTTCGTAGAATGAAAGCTATAAATGTTAGCAAAATGCCGAGGATAAATGTTGTTAAATTTGCAATCTTGAGAACAATTGATGCACTCAATCATAAAAGTTTATTCGATACTCTTACTGTTGAACACTGCAGTGAATACATAGACAAGCCCCACTATCAACAAGAAGAAATCTACTACCATTTAATAACATTAATGCTAATATTTGTAGATTGGATGGATCTAAAATGGTTCATTCCTTTAGTCCGCAACTAAGCCCTTGATGCGCATTGGACCGAACCAGGTAATGCGGCACCTAAAATGAAATGTATGGAAGCATACAGCAAGCTGAAAGCTTAACAAATACATGAACAATTTTAAGTGATATGAAATAAAAAGTTATATTCTTGTAAATTGGTTTCAAATTGGTATTCATTTTCTAAGTGCACGGCTAGGTCTGATTATATGTTGCTCTTAAAGATAGAATTCCTAAACTGAACTGAAGTCTGAAATTAGTAGCGATATTTTAATGTAGGGAACACTTTACACCGTAGTTGACTTGATCATGCTACTATCAGGAAAATCACTATTGTTTCTTATGATAGGCATTATCATGGGAAATTCATGGTGCTAACATAATGAAATACTGAGGGATAGAAAATGATATTTATATTTCCTGATATAATTTTTCTTTCTAATGTTGCAAGATGGCATGCTTGTTTATTGTTATTGATGTACACATGTAAATTTGCACATCGCATTGGACTCTGGAATATGCATAAATTTCATGTGTCATATCGTTTTTGCAATAGAGTAGTAGATACCATGCACAAGCACGGTTAAGAAAATTACTGTCTAGGAGACATAGGTGGAACCCTTGCATAGATTTCTCACACAAATCCTAAGTATGGCTCCTGAATAATGCCCCTCAATCTCTGCTGGACCCCTGTTAAACAAACTATCTCTAAAGCTTCACAAATTTGTATGTGTAAGCCTACATCTAAAGTGGACTAAAAGAATCGAAAGCTACAGTGTCGGAGACTCCTCATAACAAAACCTTCTGAATGGTTTCAAAACAAATCACTTTTTTTAAGGTTATTTTTTCAGTTTTTGTTGTATTTTCAAAGTAATTTAAGTGGAAAACTTGCATTTTTTAATTTCAGGGTCAGACTTCAAATAGAGAAAATTCTATTTCTTAAAGTCATGCATTGGGCCAATTGTGCAAAAATAGCTACCTTCAGAAATTGCAAGAAATTAACTTTCTTGAAACACGAAATATATAACGTAATGTTGGATGTAGTTTGCAACTTTTGCAATGTTTTGTGTGTGTGCTTGCAAGATGCAAATAATGGAATCTTTTTTATTTGAATTAAAAGCTATAAAAATTTTGTACCTAAATAGCAATATATATATAAAAATAGGAACCAAAAAAAAAGTCATTGATAAACCACTTTACAACAATCTCCATCATCTTCCTTGACAGCCTGGTCAACCAAACTTTTATAGCTTTACTTTGAATTGAGACATCTCTCATCTTGCAAGTACTTTGATCAAAATTATCTCAACTAAATTAAGTTCTGGGCAAAATTATGCATAAAGTTGATCAAAAATTTTACTAGTTTCTAGTATATTTCTCGAATTTCGGGTGCTTTAAGGATCTGTTTGGATGTGTCAAAGTAGTGGAAGTGATGAAGAAAGCTAGAAGTAACTTCCAATATGAAGAACTAGAAGTATCCTACTTCCAATACTTCTAGTATTTATTCATTCTAAAATGGAAGGATTATTTTGACAGATTGTATAGTAGTAGTTTTACTCAAGATTTAGATGATCTTACTTTTAGTCTCAGGATATGAACAATAGTGTTATGTGTAGAATTAAAAAAAAAAAAGAAGTAAAAGAGACTTTGAAGAGGATAAAATCAAGAAATGTTGTTGGTCCTGTTTGATATAAAAATTGAATCTTTCTACTCCCATTATGTTGATTGCACTAATCCAAAGAGGAAAAGGAAGAGTAAAAGAAGATTATAAGAGAAGGAAACATTGATGCCTCGTTTTGTTTAATGATAGATTCTTCATGTGGCTATGAGACGTTGCCGTCGTGTATCGTTGACAATCCGAGCACTTTGGTCATAGATGGGGGGATGAAGATGGTGTCTAACCTCTTTGGGTGGAGAAGACATGTGTGAATAAGTAAAATATTCTAGGAGATTTTATCTAAGATTAGCCAAGAGCTCCTTTTTTGACTCTCTTCTTTATGCATATTTATAGGCCAAGAGAGTTTGATCACTTTCCGTTTAGAATAAAGTTGGTAAGTGCTTTATTTCTGGGATGGATTATTTATCCTCATTCTTTTTAGTGATAGGATTGGAGATCCACTTTTCTTTTAGGATAAGGTTGAAAATTCCATTTCCTTTTAGTGATAAGATCAAGAATCCACTTTTCTTTTAAGATAAGGTTGGTAATCCCCTTACCTTTTAGTGATAAAATTAGGGATTCACTTTCCTTCTAATGATAAGATTAGGAATTCACTTTTCTTTTGAAAACCGCTCTTTAATGAAAATTTTCCATCATATTGGTTTAGATTACATTCTTGTTGGGTATGGAGATATTTAGAAGAGATGAGAATGAGATGGCTAACAAAGCCCTTTACCAAAATTTGGCGAACTAAAGAAGGACAAATAAATGGAAGAAAAAGTATCATAGAATCTATATATAAGAACAATGTTAATATTCATAGTTATTCTAACCATCGTGGAATAAAAGTTATATTTCACATCATGAAGGTTTATGAAATGGTAATTGAACACAGGTTAAGGCAGTCTGTTATGAAATCAGAAAACCTATTTGAGTTCATGCCGTGACGATCGACGATACTGACTATTCATTTGTTTTGTCAACTTATAGGACAATATCCTTATTGATTTAGAAAAAGTCTGTGAGAAGGTAGCGAAATAAGTATTATGGTAGATATTGATAAAAAAGAGAGTCACATATTAACATAATCAATGATATGTACAATGTTGTAGCAGATATCAAACTTATGCAGCCTAATAAGTGATTTTTTTATCGTGGGATTGCATCATGGATGTGCATTGAGTGTATTTTTATTTATTATAGTGATGAATGAGCTTTTTAGAGGGATGAGATATCATGGTTTATGATATTTACCGATGATATTGTCTTAGTCGATGAGACGAGAATAGAGGTAATTCCCAAAATGAGTTTCGAAGGCAAACCTTAGAATCTTGATGTTTTAGATTAAGTTGGTCCAAAATAGAGTATATAAAATGCAAATTAGTAAATGGACGATCCGATATAATAGTGTTGTGACACGAAACAGGCATGAAATACCAATAAGCAATTAACTTAAGTACCTAGTTTCTATTATCCAAAAGGATTATAGGTCGATAATGATGTCAACCATAGTATTTAAGCTGGTTGGTTAAAATGGAGGAGCATGACGGGAGTTTTCTGCAACCATAATATTTCATTAAAGTTGAAGAGAAGATTTTATCAAATTGTTATAAGGTGAGCTTTGTTATATCTTATATGACATGCAATATTGGGCTATAAAGAAATATTATGCACAAATGAATGTAGCAGAGATGCACATTTTTTATTGGATGTGTGGGATAAAATGAGAAATGAGGATATTCTTGCTAAGATAAGCATAACTTCCATAGAAAATAAGATGCAATAAAACTGTCTAAGATAGTTTAGTCATGTGCAACATATACCCATGCATAATCCATTTCGATGATTACTTTGAGTAGAGTTTATCAATGTAAAACAAGTTAAAAGAGCGAAGGAACGACTTAAAAAAACTTGGATAGAGGTGATAAAAAAAAGATATAAATGCTAAATGCCTTAATGATGACATATTGCTAGATAGGAATTGGTGAAGTAGATTCATCCATGTGATTGGTCTGGTGTAATTCGCTTTTCGTTTATGTACCCAACTCCAACTACTTGGGATAAAATACTTAGTGGTTGTCACTGTTGTTAACTATGGCATGATTTCCTTTGCAGCTACCAAAAATTGCTTGTGAATTTTTGAATTTTAGTTTGATTTGTGTTAATGGGTCTAAATGATAGAGAGGGAAGAGAGATTATTAAGAATTTAGTAACTTCCTAGTAGGATGTGTTATCCTTCTTTCCCTTTTTTATTCAATTATGGAAGTTAATTCTACATTTGCTGAGTGTTGGGAACGTTGTTATTTAGTAACTAAGTGATGCAACTTCCATGCTTTACAATTTTCAATATGAAATGCAGATCTCTAAAGGGCTTTTTGGGATCTAAAAATCTCCAACAAAAAGCATAACTTGGCATCAGTCTCACCAAATTTGTAAACTTCGACACGACCTGCACAATGTGAGGTTGCCTGCAACTTTTACGTGAGTGGTCATTTATGAAAAGATACATTGGCAGGTGCTGGATGGGTGCCAAATACCTATCTTGACAGTAATGTAAACCAAACTTTTTTTAGCACTTGTTCTGTGTGCTTCTAGATTTGGGTTGGATGGTTCCATGCAACTCCCACTTATGATTCGATTCATAAGTGATAAGATTTTTCCACTAAAGTATTGTTTGGTAGCAACAAATACAATTCCGCTTGAAAACTGAATGCCCAAAGGAGGGCCTGCCCCTGCTTTTAGCTACTTTATCTGGAAAAAAGCGATCCGCAGGAATGTGCCTCTATGAATTAATTATTACAAGTCATTTTATTAAGGAAAGAGAAAGAGTAAATTGGGAAATGAATAAAAAAAGACAAGGAGTATTGTGTCTCTAATTTTCATTCCATTTGAATAGGAATTTTGAATGCCTTGTCGCTTGATGTGGCTCCCGGTTTTCTCCCAATACATTTTAGAGAAAGTGATGGTGGGCTCACTAAAAATTTCCTTTGAGACTATTTTCAGCCCTATTTTTATGCAACCAAACAGCTCCTAATAGTCACCTTGTATGGATTGTGATGCATTCTTGTTTCAAGCTTTGGGGCCCTCCTTTGACCATCCTCCTAATAGTCATCTGGAAACTATGAATATGATGTTCCCTTATCTTAAGTTTTGGGGACCTCCTTTGACCATACTCCTACATTTTCTCCCCAGCTTTATTCTGTTTTCATTAATAGGGGTTGAAAATATACTTGAATAAAAAAAATTTAGTGGCCTCATATCACTTTTCCTTTCTTTGCATGTTTATGTTTTATTTTTGCTGAAAACATATAAGCAAAAATTGGTACCACGTCAAACAACAAAGCATTTGGAATTCCTATTCCAAACGGAGTGAAAATGTGAGGAAAATTACTTTATCATTTTCTTAAATCCATTTTCCAAGTTACTCACTCTCTCTTTTTTTTATTAAAACAACTTGTAGTACTTAATTCAACAAGGGGGCTTGTATGGGCACACCTAAAGTTTGTAAGGGCAATGCCATGAGAAGTTCACTAGTTTTACAAGCAAGCCATTGGATTTTTTTGACAATTTTGCCCTATCTTCTCAAGGGTGCACCCCCCTTCTCTTTGCTCTTAAAGTCAAAAACTCATCGCTCTCCCTCTCTCTCCATGCAAGCTCAAGTAGCGAGCGAGCTCAAGCACCCTTCTCCCTCTCACCTTGCTATAGGACCTCGAAAACCTAAGATTTCATGGGTTTTTGCTTTGGGTTTTATGTGGGTTTCAAGGCCCAACTTTGTAAAACCCTAGATTTCATGGATTTTTTTAATTTTGGATTTTGTTAAGAGAAGGGGGAAACAATGGGGGAGGTTGACAAATCTTAGAGAATGAGTTATCTAAGGATCTTTTAAATTTTTTCATAAATTGTTGAGATAGTGTTGGGTTCACTGAGTAGTTAAAAATTATGTTCGGTGTTTAATCGCAGCACAGTAATCATACCGTTCGCTGTTTAAACAGTATGATTACCGCTTGGCTATTAAATGCTGAACAGTACTGTTCAACATTTAAATGCTGAATAGAAGGAAAATGACATCCCTGATTAAGAAGATGAGGGCAAAATTGTCCAAAAAGTTCAGTGACCCATTTGTAATAATAGTGAACATACCTGGTAGGTGCCCCAGGAAATTCTGGCCATGCGCTCCCTTCATCGGGACACTTTCCGGTTGATTGCCTTTCTTTCATCCAAATAAGATGGTAAGGGAAAGTAGTTAAAGTAGGGGTACACTCTAACTTTTTGGGCATTCAATTGTCAAGCAGGATTGTATTTGCTGTCAGAATTCCCAAACTCGTTCTTGATATGAAACAGCCTCCTAGAGAAGCCTCTTTCTTCCTGCAACAAAATCCACAATTTTTAACAAGATAGGTTTTTACTTCCATTTTGCTACTTTGCCAAAACTCATCTACACAAAACAAACAAATGAAAAGCTATAACCAATTAAAGTAGACCTTCGGTTTGACAATGGAAGAAAATCAATACTTAATTGCCTAGCCCTAATTCCATATTCAATGCATAACCACTTGGTTGAGTATTCTGCTAGATGAGAAAGACAGTTTAAACATAAACTAATAATAAATTGAAACAATGAGCTTATAAATATGAATGTCTTGAGGTTTCGTGTTTTTATAGCTCCAGCCACTCATAAGTAGTTTGGGGTCACAGTTTCATATGGTCAAGGAAGTTGTCATATGTCACCTTGTGCCTGCCAATTATCAATCTGTGGCAGCATCAGTCGATTTCTTTGCTTGGAATCATAAAGTTCTTATATTTGTAATTTCCTGAGTAGAACAAGGTCAACAAGAGCTAATTGTTAGTTACCTTTTTCATTTATCGCGGAAAGAATCCTGAATGCCCTAAAGAGCAGCGAGAGAAACAAAATTAGGTGCTCGTTCTCAATTAGCGAATTTGGTTGTAGTGGGTTTTTGAATTGAAGGGTCTCTCACTTACATTTTGTGGGCAATTGTGAGAATGGGAGATGGTTCAGTGAAGGTTTGTGTTGTGGTGAGAACGGGAGATCAATTAGTGAAGGTGTGTTTGCCATTGCTGTTGTTGTTCATTTATGTGTGTGTATTGTGGGGGTGGTTTGTGTGCATGCGTTGGGGGTGGGTGGGGGAGTTGGGAGCATTTTATTCTTGTTGTGTTCATGGCTTACTGCTAATGATGGCTGCGTTACGCACCCAAAAACCTTCTAAGATTGGGGGTTAGGGTGTCATTTAGTGATGACAGACTTGGAGCATGTTTATTGTTGGCAAGGAATATGTAGATGACTAGTTTATAAGGATGGGGATGATGTTGTAAAGATGTGATTTAGAGTTTACTTGTCATGGAGGCATAAAGCTAACTGTTGGGTTTCAGACTTTTATTTCTAATAAGCAAGACAGAAGTGTAGGATGAAAAATTTCACGAAAGAGCGGATTCCAATCCTATCCTATGAGGAAAGTGGGTCTCTATCTTATCACCCAATGGAAAGTGGATATCTAATCTTATCACAAAAAAGAAAGGGGATGTCCAATATCACCCTAAAAGGAAAGTGGATCTCCAATGCTATTACTAAAAAGAAAGAGAATTTCCAACCCATTTTGAAAGGAAACTGGTTTCCAACCTTATTCTAGAAGGAAAATGATCGAACTCTCTTGACCTGTAAATAGGCACATAGAAGAGAGAAAAAGGGAACCTCTTGGCTGATGTTAGAGAAAATCTCTTAGATTATTTACTTGCTTGCATAAGTTTTCTCCACCCAAAGGGGCCGGCCACCATCTCCTCCATTTATGATCAAAGTGTCAGATCGTCAATGAGATGCAGGAGCGAGTCTCATAGGCACACGTCAACGACTCCTCTTGTAATCTTTTGTTTCTTTCTTTTCTCTTTTCAAACTATTGTAATCAATATTATGGGAATAAACAGATTTGATTTTTATACCAAACAAGAAGTATAACAAATGAAAGAATGTGGAGCCCCTTTCCAATGTACTAAAACGATTAAACAAAACAGTACTCCCTTCTTATGTTAGATTAGCTTTTTACAACCTTCTTATCCATGGGGCACAAAAAGGTGAAATGAAGACTCAATAGATAGATAAGGAGCTCAGAATTTTGAGAATTTGAGAATATTTATACGATATTTGAGTATATATGACACCTGAATACTCATGGTGTGTCAACTGATTCTTAAAATGCAAGAGAATCCTTTTCAGACTCATGTACCAGTGCTCTTTTCTTGTTTTAAGTAGTTCTGTGAGGCCATTGTAGAAGTAGGGAATAGAGAGAATGTGCAAAAATCAGCTGCTTGGGTCGATATTCCATTCCTACCTTATTAAATTTTCATCATAACCATTGTTTATCATCATTCAAACATAGCTCTTGGCATATGATGGAGTTGGAATATTAAACTTTTGATAAATATGCTTCTTGACCATGCTGGCAAAGATAAGCCATTTATTTATAATCTTATTTTTTAGAACTGTTGTTGACTTCCCATCTTTATTGCATTAGTCTGGGGTTCCCTTGTGGTGTGTACATCGTTTATGTGCGTTGGACTGGAAAATGCGAATTATAGGAAATGTGCCTTGAACAGGAATATCTCCAAGGAAATCCACTATGGCTGCAGTACATAAGGACTCCTCTGACAACACTAGGTTATGAGAACAACTATGATGTATTTGTTAAAGCTCATGGTGGTGGGCTCTCTGGTCAGGCTCAGGCAATTTCTCTGGGTATTGCACGGGCATTACTCAAGGTAAGTGAGAACCACAGGGCACCCTTGAGGAAGGAAGGTCTTCTCACGAGGGACTCTCGGGTGGTTGAAAGAAAGAAAGTTGGACTTAAGAAGGCTCGTAAAGCTCCTCAATATTCAAAGCGTTAAGGTACATGTGCCTGATACTTTTCTGAACTTCAGATTCATATTATCCACATGCTTTCTGTATTAATATGTCCAAATGCATGTAGATGTAGAAATTACACAAAGTGGACATTAGCCTTTCTGTATTTGGCTTCATCTTCTCAGTCTCGTGTTGTAATTTCTGATTGTATTATGAACAGACCACATTCCGAATTATTTAATTTAGCTAAATAATCATTGCGATATGGTTTTGAACTGAACAAATCTGGAGCTCGTTAATCTGCAGCACAGCACAATCCTGCAGTTGGAACATATTGGATTATGCAATTCTTTCCTTTGTTTTATTGTTAGACAACATTTAAAGTAGCAATTTGTAGATAGTATTGCCACTAAAGGGGAAGAATTTTTAAAATTTTTCCCAGTAGCACCTCATTCTGATAGTTTCCTCGTTATGCTAGATAACCTCCTTCTCAACCCATTCCCCATAAGTCGAAAGTCAAAACAATAGTTACGAATGTGGAAGAGGAGTTATATTTGTTTATCTTGTCTAATGCTTGGCCTTCTCCATAAACTATAACAGAAGCCTAATGTATCTGGTACAATTAATTGTTACTTACATAAATGGGGAGGAAGAAACTTACATATAATGGACAATTGTAGTGCAAACTTCAAGCTTCTCAGAGATGAGATATGTCTGCTAACTTTTGTCGTATCTTTCTCCTTTGTTTTGTGCAGGTTATTTCAAGATATTCATAGCTATGCTGTTTTATTTTAGTCCCCGGGCTTCCAGTTCAGCTAGCAAAGGTCACTCCAGACTTGCGAAGATGACATTTTTGTGCTGCAAATGTTTATGTTGTCTTCATATGCTAATTGCCAGTATACAGTCTCTCTTGAACGTTTCAAGCCAATGTAAAATCCTCTTAAAACTTCTCGATTAAAAAGCTGCCTTTCACAGATTATTTCTGTCATGACCGAATGCATAAAGCATTTTCTTTTCCCTTCTGTTTTAATTTTTGTTAGTGGAAGAGCTAACAACTATTTCTATTTCAGCAGAGAGATGAAGATGCAATAGCTTTATGCATATCCTGTGAAGGTCTGTTCCAGTTTTTACTGATGCACAACGACAAATTTTGACCTGGATTGTGAAGATAAAAGTTTTGTAATTTGTTTGATCTGCTGTCTGTCTTTGTATGTCAATCTATAATCGTCTTCTGACGCTCTGTTGAGGTTTCCTATTCTTTAATTTCAATTGTATTGACTTGGTTGGGGTGGGGCAGGCAGCCTTCATGTAGTATCATTGTTAGTGCCAGAAACTGAAACAAAAAGTTTTGCGGGAGGCAGTTATTTGGCGCTACAGATAAGATCTGTGGTGGATGGGGATGCTCAAGGCATACTAGTGATGCTTATGAGAATGACAGTTCTGCTTGCCACCTACGGCTCCTGATGCTTGTATGCTCCTGACGGCGATGATGGATAGAGAGAGGAAGCTATGTGTGTTACTGTGTAGCGAGTGATGAAACTAAGTTGAGCACGAAAGTTGTGCGGGAGCTTTACTATTTGCTGAGGTCTTGTCATAGCGACCAGGAGTGTGTGTTTCTCCGTCAGGATGCGGAGTTGCATGGACACTTTGACTTGTATTTTGCCTTGGACCTCGTGTTTCGTGTGGACTAATCATGCATGTTCGGAGATTTTCCAAACGTCTTTCTTTCAATAACTTGTGGAAAAAATATATTATCCTAACTTGGTTAGGTGACCCTCATGATAGCTCCATGAAATTGGAAGATGAAACGTGTAATCATTAGTCAAAGCATAGAAAAATGTCTGAGATCGAAACAAAATGTCCCTATTATATGTTGAAACCAAGTTCTTTGTTTGGTCTAAGTTCATACCTCCAATTAGTTGTACGTTGAAACAAAATTCATGTCCGTTGATTGGTCTCATGCATTCAGACTGTGATCCCATTTTTATTATCTTCCAAATTTAATTTTGAAATGGCTACTTAATTTGGTGAGAAAGAACCACACATAAGCATGTTATTTTTTTTTTAAATATTTGATAATTTATATTGGAAAATGCAAATCAAAATTTAATTTTGAAATGGCTACTTAATTTGGTGAGAAAGAACCCCACATAAGCATGTTATTTTTTTTTTAATATTTGATAATTTATATTGGAAAATGCAAATCAAAATTTAATTTTGAAATGGCTACTTAATTTGGTGAGAAAGAACCACACATAAGTATGTTATTTTTTTAAAAATATTTGATAATTTATATTGGAAAATGCAAAATGGTATCTGAAGATTCTGAACTGTCAAAAAGAGTAAAAAATAAAATAAAATATGAATAGGACTCTGAACTGTCAAAAAGAGTAAAAAAATAAATAAAATAGGAATAGGAGTAAAAAATAAAATAAAATATGAATAGAACGCACATTCCCATTCCTATTTCTTGCAAGTTACAAGTTTCAATCCATATTACTATAATTGAAGTGGTTTGGAAGCATAAATATAAATTGCAAAAAACTTTGAAATATTAATGCTTAGAAATACCTATTTATCAATAATACAATTATTGTTTGTAAATGATATAGAAGAAAAAAAAAGAAAAAACAAAATCTGATGCACTTATTTTTGCAACTATAATAATTAAGAGTGTGCAGGTGGTTATAATTACAATTGCAAATTTTTGAAATTACAGTCGTATCTAAACAACTATTGTATAAAACAAGAAAGAAGAATTGAAGAAATTATTACATTACACAATGAGTCATAATATTTGGAAGAATTTCCAATTGAATCAATTTGCATAATTGATAAAAAATAAATATTTGCACGTGCACTGCGCGGCAACAAAAAAATCAAAGCCCTAATAAATCAACAATTATGGTGTTAATCCTCCCATAACACCACGTATATCAGTTAGGTTGTTGAACTTATTAATGTGCACATCGCACTCTCAGAAGAAAAAAAACTCGGTTTCTGACGTCATCTCGGATCCCCACCGTCCATATCTCTATTTCTGCGGTCATCAACCCCAAGCTCCCATCTCAACCGTACAACTCCCACTCAGATTTTTCTTTCCACACTGGTGGGCCCCATCTCCAACAAACTTAAACTGCACAACAAATCCCCAATTCGATCGCCCCTCTCTCTCTCTCTCTCTCTCTAATGGCGGAAGACGACGACCACTACGCCTACTCCTCCTCCAGCGACCTCGACCCCGACGACGACATGATCGACGACGACGAAGACGACCTCGTCAGCGCCTACATCGACGCCGGCCACTACCTCACGCAACCGACCGACCGATCCGCCGCTTCGGTACCCGAAACCGTCCAATTTTCAACACCAAAGCTTCAATCTTTTTTCCCCCAAATCTAGGTCATCGGCATTGACGCGACGGAATTGATTCTTTTGCAGGTGATCACGCGAGAGTCGCTTCTGGCGGCGCAGCGGGAGGTGCTGCAGAAAGTGATGGATTGGATGGCGGTGAGCGAGCAGCACGCTCGGACGCTGTTGATTTACTACCGGTGGGATGTGGAGAGGGTTTTCGAGAGGCTGGAGAGGAGAGGGAGGGAGCTGTTGTTCACGGAGGCTGGGGTTAGGGTTGTTGAGAAGAGAGGGGAGGGTTTTGGGGGTGGTGTTGTTACTTGCGAGATATGTTTCGATGATGTCGATTGCGGTGATGCTACGGCCATGGACTGCGGGCACTGCTTTTGCAATGATTGTAAGTTTTTGGGCCACTTGATTTCATAGGAGTGTTGAACTATTTTGTAGTGCTTATATTTGTTTGCTAAGTATTGTATAGTGTTGTTTCATTTAGTTTCTTTGCTTTGCTTTGAATTTGTACATTATTTTTCTTCAAGTGAAGTTAGAATTTTAGGAAGAACAGACCCCGCAATTTTTGTAAATTTGAGGTAAAAAATTGAGCATTTTATTGATTAGTGCACACACTCTATCATGAAGTCGTGTCATGTCAAAATTGTGCATTGAACAAGTTTCTATTGGGCTTAATTTAAGAATTTCCATGTGCCCGTATGTCATGAACATGCCTGTGCAAAATAGCTTATGCACTGTTCTGCTTGGCTCTTTTTTCTAGTATTAAAGCAACTATATTCTCATTTGCCTCATCTGTTGTTCAATGGAGTGCTAGAAGTTATCCGTGCTTATATTTGTTTGCTAATTATTGCAATCCTGTTCTTTTATAGTTTCTAAGCTTTCAATATTTGCATTGATTTCTTCAATAGAGGTTTGTTCAACCAGCACTTTTTGTAAATTTGAGAGACAAAAAAATTATTTCTTTAGTTAGAAGCTTCTATATATGTACTGCAGACACTTCTATCATGTACTGCAGACACTTCTATCATGAAGCTACGTCATTTTGGACATGTCATGCCGGACATGCATGCTGGACATGCACATTGATTGTAGTTTCGGAAGAATTTGCTACGTGCTGGCGTGTCATGTGCATGCCTTTGCAGCATAGCTTTTAACTGTTCTGCATGTCTCATCTGTCTAGTATTAAAGCACTATGACTTTGATATGATGATACCTATAACTATAGTATGTGTTCCATTTCGTATTTATCTGTTTCAGATCATGGATTAAGTATGATATAATTGTATTATGTACTTTGGCAGGTCGAATGGAGCATTTTTTCCCTAAGTATGGTATAATATGTTATGTTCTTTGGCAGGTTGGACAGAGCATTTTATTGTCCGGATAAATGAAGGTCAAAGTCGAAGGATTAGGTGCATGGACTCTAGGTGTAATGCAATATGTGATGAAGCTATTGTTAGGAGGCTGGTCAGTAGAAAGGATCCTGATATTGCAGTAAAATTTGAGCGCTTTCTTCTAGAATCATATGTTGATGATAATAACAAGGTTAAATGGTGCCCTAGCACACCGCACTGCGGAAATGCAATTCGTGTTGAGGGCGACTTACTCTGTGAGGTTGAATGTACGTGTGGACTTCAGTTTTGCTTCAGTTGTTTAAAGGAAGCACATTCACCTTGTTCATGCTTGATGTGGGATCTCTGGAGCAGGAAATGCAGTGCTGAATCGGCAAATGTTAGTTGGATTGTGCTTCACACGAAGCCCTGCCCCAAGTGTAAAAAATCAGTGGAAAAAAGTGGTGGCTGCAACTTAGTGGCTTGTATCTGTGGACAAGCATTTTGGTGAGAATTTTCACTACCCACTGCAGTTTCTCTTGTTCAATCTTTTCATTTCATGCTTTCAATTATTCTTTAATTACCTTGTTTCATCCAGAAAACTGTGTGCATGTTTGAATGTTTATTTGATATTGTCTAGGCCTTGCGGTTTCTGGTTTGTGAATGGACAGGAAGCTAAGTTCTTCAGAATTTTTTTCTATGTTTTCATCACATTTAATTATGCCAAAGATGCCAACATGCTTGTTTCAAATATTATCCTAATGATTTCCAGCTAATACAGTTAGCTGATAAATATGTGGCAGTGCCATGATATTGAGGCCATTGCAATTAGTTGCATTTTTTCTGCGCAGGTGCACTTTGACCCCCCCACAACCATGGCCCCAACTCATCTGTATTTTAAATCCCTATTTTATATGAAAATGAAAATGTGATCTGGCATCATCTTATTGGCTGTCATAAATACCAGCCATCACTAGTGTCTGGGATCCAAATTATATCATGTTTCATCTTTCAGATTCTTTATACCTTTTAGCGGAATGCTTTTGGTTTATGTGTGCCTCAGAGTTGAATGTGATTCCTATAGCAAAGTTATCATCTTTTCTACTTCTAAGAGTATGATGGATTCCAGCGGGTCGTTTGCACCTATGACAAGCTCCTCTCTACTGCACAGTTTTCAGTCAGGAGATCAACCATAATTATAAGAGGGTGATGTTACATCAATAGCTAGGCATAGAACTTTGTCAAATCCTTTGTGGAGCCTTGCTCCATAGAGGACTCTATTTTGATTGGAAAAGGCTTAGTTGTTGTTGTTGATGATAATGAAGGATTCTGTATGCTTTTTATACTTTGCATTTGTTTTGAGTTCGTGGAGGAACAAATGAAGAGCATGATTAGTTTCTAGATAGATTCATTATTTATTTCACCTTCTATCTACATAATAAGCCATGACTAGATGCGTAGTGATTGTTGATATCAATATAAATGCAGCGCTGTGCCTACTACTCGGTTTAGCATGAATAAATTTAACTTTGTGAACAATGAGAACAATATAGGCACTGCATTCTCTGGTTCCATGCAAGTATCATATTTTGTCATTCAATCATATCTATTTCTCAAACATCTTTTAGTGCTTTTTTATACATATTAAATTCTTACAATTACCTTTATCGATGTTGACATGACCAGTGATCGTACATGTCAATTGATGGTAGACACAGCTTGCCTTGAAGAATGCTGATGGGTGAAATTTCCATTTTTGCATCTTGGTTAATTTTTGAGTGATGGCATGCATTGAGGACACTGAGAATGTTATGATCCTTGAGATAGTCACGAAGAGAGAAGTCAAGAAGCAGCCAATTGTGAGTTAAGTACACTTGGAGTAGACAAAAGAACAGATATCTCAATATATGTGAATAAATGAAGGTTATGGATAATAATTGAATATAGAGGTCTGGATTCAACTTTAATTTGAATCTGGCCTTAGCAAGTCCGGATTTCCAAAAACTTCAAAGTCCGGATTCATCGATGTAAACAGCCGAGATGCTTGAGTCCCAGTTCCCCATATGCCTTGAGAACAGAAAGAAATGTGCTAGAATCTGGGGACTTGCCTTTCCTAATCATCTTTACATCCAAATCATCTTTACAAACTGCCTCATAGTCATAGCTTCAGAGGGGTGGCTATGATCAACGTGAGATTACTGAGATCCAGGTTGGCGAGTTCTTCTCTGGCAGTTGGTTAAAAACATCACAGCATACCACATTTAGAGTACATGTTGATGAAGGCACTATTCATCATAGTATCAGTATGAATGCCTCTTTGGTAGTATAGGCATGGGCTTTGATCCCTACATCAGGAAGTACCAGACTCTCACATGAATTTAGAACAAAAAAAGCTGATTTGTTATCAAGATGCGAGTAGTTCTGTTGACTCCTGTTTAAGACCTTCAAAATTTTTTATGTTCCTCAGCTTTTCCAAAATCTTGAATCTGAGTATCCCAAGATATCTTCTCAATAGGTATTGAGGAGCTTAGTTTTAGAGCTCCCCGGAATTGGCTGAACATCATGTCATGGGTATTCATGATGGAAGCATTAAGATTGTAATCGCTTCTAATTACATTGCCATGGATCTCTATTCAACTTCGTAGATATCCAAGAGCTACACAAGCTAGAATTGTCAGATGTATAAGTGAATTCATTAGCTTTAACACGATCTAGTTTCATTTTTCTGAAGAGATACAGAGTTTCTTTGGAACTCAAAATTACAACAGTGTGCTACAATTATAGCAGACCATGTCACTCCACCTGGATTAGGAATTCCAACAAATATGCAAAGACATGCATCGAAGAATACTGCCAAATGTGAAGTTCCAGCCTCATGAACCCTCATGCATCTAGAAAATATATAAGAGTATCATTGCAACAAATACGTCGAGCATGAAAATCAAGTCTAAACGCCAACCTGCCTTGATCATATAACAGTGGACCTGAATCCCAAGAGAAACTCAACTTCGGTGTGATGGGTTTTAGAGGCCTATGAATCTGGACTTGAGGTCAAGTTGAATCCAGACTAGGCAAGTCCGGATTTAATTATCAGTTATTTGGACTTACCAAGTTTGGATTGGTCAAGTTTGGAAGTTATTTTCCCACCGAGTCAGTTTAGGAAATTTTTTATTATTCAATGCTAAACAACAACAACTACAACAACAACTAAGACTTTTATCCCAAATACTTGGGGTAGGCTAATTATTCAATGCTAAAATGGAAATTTTTTCGCTTTAGTTGAATTTAATGACTTGAATCATGGCGTGTCATGTCTTGGGAAGGAATTTTCAGAACCAGTTTTCAATTAAGGAAATGCTCCCAGTCTGGATATCCTCATCCTACCTCTCCTTTCTCTTTAGCTTTACACACTTGCTCTGGATGCAGTCTATGTGATTAGCAACAATTAGGCAAGTGGAAGTAGAAATGCCTAAGAGTGGGAGGCTTGTGATAGTGAGTGGACAAGAACAAGTCAACCTTCTTCTAAACAAGAAAGAACCTCGTTAGTTATTCGATGGTCTACCCGATTGACGATATCCAAACATTCTTGAGTTGGTAGTTGTTTAATTGGAATTTCTAAGAGATAGAGAGATGGTCTTTGTCTTTTCATTCAAGGTATTGGCAACTTCTTGGCTTCAACGACACTGCACTGAGGTTGCAAACGTTTAGAGAATAGAGAACCGGGGAATTCAATTTGATTGTGTGAAACATGAACACTTTAAGTGATTCCCATTTCTATGTCCATATCTTATATATATTGGATACGGACACTTGCCCAGCATGTAGCAAACACTCCAAAGCCTTGTCAGGATTGTATGAGAATAAAAATCTGTCTATTGCAGTCTCATTATTGTAGGCACTTTGATGCTTAAAATATGTTAAAGGTCTTCTACCTAAGAAGCACGGGTCCAAACACGGGTGCAGATGTGGACATGGAAAGAGGTATTTTCAAAAAGACTGAGGATACCGATGAGGCAGGATATGACAAAAAAATTATATATATATATATATATATATATATATATATATATATATATATATATATATATATATATATTCAATCATTAATATAAAATTTTTCATGCTAAAATATCCATAACAAAGTTTAAGTACTCAAAATAACAGAAAATCATAAATCCAGATCCGCAATATATATAAACCATAGTACTTAGTAGCAATGGAGCATTATATTCATTACAATTTAATACATGAAATGGATCATGAAAATTAGTCAGATGTTTCAACATCCTCTCCATACTCTCCACTCATGCCTCCTTCACCACCTACTCCTCTAGCGCCTGTAAATATAACAACTTTTGTTTCTGACTCATCAAGTGAGAGTTGTGCAAGCTCAAGTATTCCCAGATCATCTATAGAGCCGAATTGATCTCCTCCAATTTCCCACATCTGTGTTGAAAGTTTTGAAAATATCATACTTATTAGCATTAGGCAATGATAACATTAGGCAATGATAGTGTTGAAAGTTTTGAAAATATCATACTTATTAGCATTAGGCAATGATAACATTAGGCAATGATAAACTGTTTAGCATGATTAAAAACTAGTATGCTTAAAACTATTAGACAATGATACTATTTTTTATTTTTAGTATTATACTATTTTTAAAGTAGCATTTGATAATTTTAAAATATTTTTTAATAGCTTTCAAGAACAATTAAACCCTAAATCTAACCCCATAAACATATTTTAAAATGTTTTAAATTGAACACAGAAATGCATCCTAAGCTTAAAGAGAAAAAAATAAATTTCACCTGAGTCGGCGGCGGGTGGGAGGCGGCGGGAGTGTCTACCTGTTGGATAGGCGGCGGGGGTTGAGACGGAGGCAGTGGTGGCTCGCGGAAGGGATGGCGAGGCTCCAGTGGAAGTTGGGGGGATGATGAGGTTGAGGAATCAATGCCCGACTGCTAATAACCAAAAGAAAAAAAAATTATAAGTTTGCCACCGATGCGCCCTCGGGACGCTTCCATTTTTTTTTTCCCGACGCGGCTTTCGTGCATTGAACGCATTTTTTACCGCGTCCGACGCATGTCAGACGTGGATGCAATAAGCAAATTGCCGCGTTCGTGCTTCCTAACCAGCTATCAAAAAGCCTTTTACCCACTTAAATAGACGTATAACATGATTATTCGTCTTAAAAATGATACTATGTTACTATGGATAAATTCCAAACACCTTGCAAACATATGAAGGGCTTCACATACTTGTATTAGGTGATGTAAAGGATGAACTTTTAGATTTTTTGACCTTTAATTTCGTTACTTGATGATTAAAGGTTACGGATTTTTTGGATCATTATTTTCATGTTTTTTCTTTTACTTCTACTTAACTGCATCTCAGTCAGTATGAATTCTACACTATATAGTTTTACATTCAAACACATCTACAAAATCATCTTGCTGTGTCACTGTCCCTACATCCTGTTTTTAAGGATTATACTATCTTGTTTTGTTTTTTCTGCATGCCCCTTTTAGGTTTGTTTGAATATTGCATATATGCATGTTGCCTCTGTTCTACAACATTACATCATTTTCAACCTTAACTGGCACAATTTTTTTTACTTTTTATTATTTCAGTAAGGAAAGGATTGTTGTTTCTAGGAGATTCGTTTTGATCTTTTTGTTTGTAGGAAAGTGGATGCTAAAAAGTTACTGGATCAGTTTTCCTTGAACTCTTTCTTGGCGATGTTGGTTTGATATTTCCTTGGTCCTTTTTTTGGGGGAGTTTTTCCTTCTAATATTTGGATAATAGCCACCTCATACTTATTTGTATGACTTGATGATTGGAGTACTGAAGAAATGGATATTGGATCCTTATGATAGACAAGTTTCCTTTTCGTGGGAATGCAGGGTAGTTGCATAATCTATGAGATCCTTTTGTTGCTAGTCCTATCAAAGCCATTCCTCAGTATTATGTTTTTAGAGCACATTCTCCTTCTTTTAGATAAAAAATAGTCAGAAATTCCAGTTGATGTCATGAGAAGGCTCTGATCCTAGGTCTCTTGCTAAATCTGAGTGTGTTTACCACCGGACTGCAGCGGCACCTCCATCTATTCAATGTAGTCTGTGACATGCTAATTTAATTTTTGTCTATGACGACAGTTGAACGAGATTTTGTTTCACAAGTTGGAATGTATCTCATCTCCAATTGCAATTTCAAACAAGGCCGTTGATGTTGGATATGAAATTTTGAAATGGGTAAACAGATTTTTGTTAATTAAACAAGCTATATGTTGTCAAGATAATCATTTACAAGTGCTGTCAGATTTCTTTCTGGTATAACTAGCGTAGATGCATTTTCATCTGTTTGCAGGAGCAGTTAAAAATGGAGGATCGGGGGGGAGTAGTGTAATTCTTATACTATGTTAAGATGTATAAATTTCTTTGTGGGCTGAGTATGATAATTTCTGTGGTACTTTACCCGTTGCAACGCTATTCCTACTAACTCTGGGATGTCCATTTATTTAAATATAGTTTTTTTGCGGGGGACAATAGTAAATTCTTATGAGAAGTGTTGGTTATATCCTATCTTAATATCCTCATGAGATATCTACTGTTTATGACCCTCAGACATACATTGTTGGTTTCACTTTATTTTTTATTGTTGGTTGTGTTTACATAATGTTTTTTGAATTTGTTAAGCTAATTCCATATTTTCTTCTGAGAGCATTGAGGTCAAATCCTCTTGGTGGCAACACCAACTAATTGTACACATTCCTGTAACCTGCATTTTATATAGGACGAGACTTCTTACTGCTATATATTTCCATGCAGCTGGTTATGTGGTGAAGCTACTGGGCGAGAACATACGTGGACAAGTATTTCTGGCCACAGCTGCAACCGCTTCAATGATGACCTGCTAAAGAAGAAAGAACTTGCTAAGAAGAACCACTACCGATTTGTGCACTTTCACGACAGATACAAAGCTCATATGGATTCTCTTAACCAGGAAAATAATCTTAAGAATGCTCTTCGAGCAAAGATAGCAGAGTCAGAAAAAAAGGAATCCAAAATCAAAGATTACAGTTGGGCACTTAATGGAATGAGCAGACTCTTTAGATCGAGGCGGGTTCTCTCATACACATACCCTTTTGCATTTTATATGTTTGGTAGCGAATTCTTCAAGGATGAGTTGTCAGACAAGGAAAGGGAAATGAAGAAGAATCTGTTTGAAGACCAGCAGCAGCAACTAGAATGCCATGTAGAAAAGCTTTCTATGTTTCTTGAGAAGGACTTCAAATCTTTTACCGATGAAGAGCTTTATAAGATAAAATTGCATGTTCTAGATCTGTCAAGGATTGTGGATTTTCTTTGCAAGCAAATGTAAGTTTACATTTGACGAACTAGTTCCTGTAGTTTACTAAATGGATTTGCATAATGAAGTAAAAAAATTTCTTCTTTTTGTCATATTTTTTGCAGGTATCAGTGCATAGAGAATGATTTATTGGAACCCCTTGGCAGTGTTACGCTCCAAATTTCTCCCTACAAATCCAATGGTGTAGAACGAGCGCCTGAACTCTCTATACACTTGTAGTCATGTGGAATGCACTTCAACTCTTAGTACAACTGGTACTAGCTTTTTTCAACAGTAAAGACCTTATTTTGTCCCTGCTATGTAAAATCAGTCTTATCCTTGATATCTGTTTTAATTTTTTTTTTTTTTTTGCATCTATACCCTCTCAAAGTTGACTTGTTGCTTATTTACCCCTAAAAATTTCCAACTGCATGCATACCCTTCAAAAGCTATTGAAATTGTAACTATAACCTTGGAAAAAAGAATATTAAAGTTGTAATCTTTCCTGTGGGCCATGACCACACATTCATTAGTTAAATCTAGGTAACCACATGTCACCACTAATTATGCTACCGTAATGTTTAATTTCTTAGAGTTATCGTAGCTTATGTAGTTAATAATGAAAATGAAGCTTAAATTTTGAAGGAAAAGGCTAGATACTAAAATGTTGATCACTTTTAACAATTATGGAATTTGAATAAGTTCAATAAAATATTATATAGAGTTAGCCTAAAAATCATTAAAATTTTTCATTATTTTAAACATCAGTCATACTTGCCGAGAAAAGTCATTTCGGGGGGGGGGGGGGGGGGGGGGGGGGGGGACAACAATACAATGGAAAAAAGAGTTGTATCGGTTTTGGGCTAATATTTGTAATATTACTTGATATATCAAGTTATCAACCAATATGTTTATTTATTATTATTATTATTATTATTATTATTATTATTATTATTATTATTATTATTATTATTTTAATGTAGGTTTTAACTTGTGAAAGAGCTTTAGCTCAAATTTTATACCCATTCCTTTACATAACCTGAATCTCAAATTCTTTCACATCTATCTCTAAGTCAACCAGATTTTGCATTTTTATGATGAAAACTTGAGAGAGCTCTTTCATGTAGCTGAAGATCTATACTGTAGAGCATCTTTACTTCTTCAGGGCTAATCAAGACTTCAAAACCCTTTTTTATAAAGGCTCTCTCCTTCCTTTCTTCTCTCTCCTCGTTTCCTCCTTCCCTTGCTTGCCCTGCTGCTGTTGTCGTGGCAACTATTACTCCTCTTGTCACTATAACTTTTGTTGCTGCTGTCGCTATTGTTATCGTCCTTAACCTCAATTGTTTCTGTTATTTATGTTTTGAACTTCTGATTGAATGTGTTAATTGAATGTGTTCCATGATTCATTTTATCTTGAACTTCTGATTGCACGAAGATGCATTTCTCTTGAATGCATTTACATGCACGTCATACCAGTTTCGTCACAGAGATGACATGTAGGACATTGCAACTGTGTACATAATCAATTTTACAAATGCCATGTATATATCGTCTTCTTATGAACAACCAGTTCATATCATTGAGAGATATTCAAAATCCACTATCTAATATTAAAAATTCCCATCCAGTACAATACACGCATCTCACGCATTGGATGGTTGAATTCATAACTAGGGTTAACCATTTAACTTACGGATGTGCATGCTGTCTAATAACTAGGGTATATATATATATAGAGAGAGAGAGAGAGAACGTTAGTAAAAGTGTATACATGAAATTTGTACTTTGAGGGGTAAATAAGCAAGATGCTTATTTTGGAGGGTATACATGCAAAAAGCCCTTGCTTTAGTTATGGGGGGTTTCTAAAGGAGCACACCATTTTACCTAATGAGCCACTTTCCAACGGTCCGGGCTGAGCCCGAATGAAAAATGAACTATCTAGTGGGTTCGTTACGAAAAGTGGTGTGCTCCTTTGGAAACTCCCTAGTTATGCCCCATATTCTCTTCCCGTCGTTTCGTTTTATTTATTAAAAGTGTTTATTTATTTACATATGCTTCCTGTTTTCCAGTGGAAAATAAAAATGAAGTAGGGAAAGATCCTATACGATGCTCTTCAACCAATATATTAGAAGCAACGCTTCAGGTGATGCTGCTCTAATTTATATCCACAACAGTGAAGCTGAGGTGATTGAAAACACTGAGACATCCCTCCCCAACTTCAAATATTTATTGAAACTGCTCTCTATCTAAACGATTACATTACAGAAAGATTTTTCACTCTTTCCTTAAGTGGCACTGATATTTTTTCTACTCTTCTTTCTTCTCCCTTTAATGAATCAAGGAGGAGACTAAGATATCATGTCATCTTCGCGTCCGAAGCTCAAGTTCTTGAACAGTCCATTTGATCCTTGGTTAGAATGGGGAAATGGGATATGTTGCATGTTGAGGATATGTAAGCTCATCAGTTTTTCCTGTTATCTATTATAAGTATGCAAAGAAATTAATAGGAATGTTTCTTTTGGGGGACGATCGGTATTCGAAGCTTTTTCAACAATAATCTGCTCTGTATATATTTTAAATTTGTATTGCAGCAGCTCCTGAGTATTCTGGGTACTGAAATCTACAGATGTACCAAAAAAGAAAATCGATAAAAGCTTTTGCTTGTAATGCAGCGTGCCTTCATGATTTACTTGTTCATGGGAAACATTTCATTCATTCATTCTTGTTATCATTGTTGATGTTTGTCCATTTTGTTCCTGATTTGGTGTGTTAAAATATAAAATAATTTTTTCAATTCTGTTATGGTGCAGTGGAAGGATTTTTTATTATGATATCAGAGCAATACAGGTTTAAATTTTATCGAGCGTGCATTTAATTGCGGGTTTAAAAGAAAAAATTAGGCCGCATTTAATTGCGGGTTTAAAAGAAAAAATTAGGCCGGGACGTATTAAAATTATTTAATATAAAATAATTTTGTTCAATTTTCATGACAATTTCAGAGTTTTGATTGGTCTTTCAACATGGTTTTATTAGTATCAGAGCAATTCAACCTATGAGTGTGTTAAAATACAAAATAATTTTTTTCAACTCTTATCAAAACTTTAGAGTTTTGGTGCAATAGAAAAATTTTTATCATGGTATCAGAGCAATTCAGCTTTAATTCCTAGCTTACGTCTCATAGCTCATGGAATATATTTGACAGAGAACCTTCACAGGCTATTCTTAGCTATGTCACATTGATTATAATAATGGAGATTGATATAAGTGTAGTG
Organism: Dracaena cambodiana; assembly: GCA_036321105.1. NCBI lineage: Eukaryota > Viridiplantae > Streptophyta > Magnoliopsida > Asparagales > Asparagaceae > Dracaena > Dracaena cambodiana. The sequence continues at coordinate 4,840,053 of JAYEPQ010000005.1, forward strand.
TGAGACAGGCTATTCTTAACTATGTCACATTGATTATAATAATAGAGATTGATATAAGTGTTGTGTATTCACACGAATAAAATTCTTATAACTAGTAATCCTTAACTATGTCACACTGATTATAATAATAGAGATTAATTACAGTTAGATCCCCTGTAATATTAAGGGTGTGTAACTTAACAACCCTAAAGTTTGAAACTCTCAAAAAAACCCTTGAATTTAGTTATTTTCACTCTTTTTTCTTTTTTTTTTTACCAAAGTGCACTATTATCTCTCAAATTCCTATTTTATCATCATCTGTCCTTTTAACTAGCACACTAAGGGGTTTTTTGAGAGTTTAAAACTTCAGAAGTGTTAAGTTACACACTCCCAATAGTACAAAGGGTCTGACTGTAATTAACTCTAATAATAGAGATTGATATAAATGTAGTGTAATCACACAAATAAAATTCTTATAACTAGTAATAATTTTGCGAGACATTTTGAATTCCACTTGAACTTTCGGTGTTGAAAATAAAATAAAAAATTCTTACAATTAATAAGAAGAAAGACTATTAGATAATAAAATAAAATTATGACAAGACAATGATTAATTTTTACTGTCATTTTCCCGTCTTCATCGCGTATTGCCATCTGCGCTGGTTTAACGTCATTAATATGGGAAAGGCCTAAAGGAATGGATATTATTTTTTGAGACTCCATTGGAACTAGGGGGTTCATTTTGAAACTAAACAAAATATGAGGTTGGTCAATTGATTTTTAGGTAAATTGCAGAAAATTATTTGTTGAATAAATACTTGAATTTGAAATACCTTATTCTGGTTTTGTCTGGAATGAAATGAACTTATAATATGATATTCGAGTCGATTCCATGATAATAAATTCATAATCCTAGTCCATTTTGCACAAAACAATTCAACTAAATTCTTCTATTTCAATTAGTAAGAGGGATTTTTATAGTACTAGATCCTAAAAGAGAGTATAACAAGAAATTCTAAGTATTGAGTTCGTTGATATTTCTGATATAGTAGATATTATCACACATATAATTATACTCCATTCGATAGAATTATTTGATAATAAATTAAATATTTTATAATTTCGCATATGGGAGGTTATTTCTTGTTTTGGTTCAGTTATTAATAACTTATTTATTCAAAAGCATACTAGTCTAATCGGTAATATCTAATGCACACGTAGGAGGATGGTTTAAATTTGATTCAAAATTGACATTGGATAACTAAACAAACAATGGGGAGTTTCTAGATGGTCACAGCATATTTCCTAGTGAGCCCACTTAAAAGATCTCTTTATTTACCACTTTGCCATTATTTTTTTGGTCAAAAATGTCCTTTCTTCATCTCCTCCTTCATCTCCCTACGCTGCTCCTTTTTTTTTTCCGCGCGAAAGCAAAGCAAAGGTAGAAATTAGAGGAAAAATTTTTATTTCTGAATCCAAACTCTATTTCTCTTTAATATTAACTCCTTTTAGTAAAAAAATTACGGAAATTAAAGTCTATATTTAGGTTAAATCGGTTTTTTCATTGTAAAACCCTAGAAAAAAGAATCTCTGGCCTCCTGATCCGGGCTAGCCAGCCCGGATCGTGTTGGTTGATCCGGGCTATCAGACCCGGATCAACCAAACTGATCCGGGTTGGCTAGTCCGGATCAGGGACCAGAACTCTGGAACCCTGATCCGGCCTAGCCAGCCGGATGAATCCTCCCCATCCGGGCTAGCAGCCCCGGACAGGGAGCATAGGTCCGGACTGGTTAGCCCGGATAATTGGGGAAAGTGAAATTATCCTGAGGTGTTTTATTGATCCATATAATGTTGGGCGAACTTTGTGATCTTCGTAACAAACAATCTCAATTCTTCACCTAATTATAACTAATTGTAATGATTAATGGACGTAGCTTCCCTTTCTCTTGATCTAGCAAACAAAATCACTGGCTTTTGTGCAAAAAGAACCAAAAAAAAGTGAAAATTGGGGGCCCCAGAATTGGACAAACTCAACAGCAAGGATGGCTTTGTTCCTAATAATTCACAGGAGATCCAATAACATTTTCATACCCCTAATTTGGTATCAAAACACACAATATCAACAAATCATTCATAGTTTCAAATACAAAGAACAACGGCAACAAAAATTCTATATATCAACAAATCATTCATAGTTTCGAAGATTTAATTAAATATTGATATCCAATACTACAACTTGATATATATAATATGTTTCTTGACTACAACTTCATTTAAAGGAAACGACAAATTAAAAGGAATCTATGTTCCATGCTAACAACTTCTCTTTTATATGTTGATATGAACAATCCTTATTTGAGTTTGAGACTCAATTAAAAAAAAAACAACAAAGATGGTTTGTCACGGATTTCAGATGGCAGCATCAACCGTTAAAGATGGTTTGATACACCTCGATGAATGCGTAACGGAAGGATCTCTGTGGAAAAGAAAGAGATGGAGATGATAAAGGTAAAGTTGGTATATGCTCACTAGGAAAAAACAAGGAATTTTAAAAGGAGGAGTGTGCGCACTAGAAAAAGTGGGCTCACTAGTAAAAAAACCTGTGCTCATCTAGAAATTCCCCAAACAATGGCTTTGTTATTAACAAATAAAACAATAAATAGTTTAGGAAAAAAGGAGAAATACAATTAAAAAGGGTGTAAATAGGAGAGTTTCCAAAGGAGCACACCATTTTTCCCAGTGAGTCCATTTTCCAACGGAAAGCCCTAACAAAAAGTACTATCTAGTGGGCTCACTAGAAAAGTGGTGTGCCTTTGGAAACTCCCATAAATAGCCGCGGTCACGTGACCTACGATGCCTTTTCTCCTCTTTCGACGATCTCACGCTCGAAGCTCAGAAGTACTGGAAGAAGAAGAACCCAAGAGAGGCTTTTTATTTTTTTGTTAATTACTTATCCTCTAAAAACAATGTCGTCGTCGCTGATGAACGGAATCTCGATCTCCGTCTCCGACGACGAATCCGACGAGCTCGCCGGGAAGATGCGAGTCCGCGTCCGCCGCAGGCGCAAGAAGCGCGGGTTCGGAGGCAAGGGCGACCTCCCCCGTCGATTCGTTAGGGTTTTGAGGCACTGGTGGCTGGTCCTCCTATTTCTTCCTGCGATCGCGCTGCTACTCTTTGAGACCTCCAGGCTCGCGATAAAACCCCCGGAGGCGGCCAAATTAACGGATCCAAAACCCGTTAAGGAGGCGAAAGTTGATTTGCAACCCGCTAAGGAGGTGCCGGCGAATTTGAACCGGCTTGATCCGGTGACTAGAGTCGTCGGTGGCGTGAGACAACGTAAGTTTTCCCCCCTTCGATGTTGTTGCATATTTGGTTTCTAATTGAGTTCTTTCTTGGATTATAGAAAGTGCTTGTAAAAGTCGTTATTTTCCCCCCTCACATTATAATTTATTTTGTCAATATCATTCTCTAGTAAGAGGAAGAATTGATACAGGGAAATGACTTGAAAGGGGGTAAACTTGCGATGTCCGGGGAATTAGATGAGCAAATGAGCTAGATATGACATTGAATATATTCTTGGGTATTTGGTCAGTGTTAAATAACTTCTTGGTATAGATTAGGTAATTGTCGGCAGAACCTAGAATCAAGGTTTTAAATATGGAGCCGATACCAATATCATATTGTTTCATATTTTGAGGTGCTCGACACATTATATCATGTATCGTCCGATATTGCTGATAATCTATGTTACCAATGTGATATGCTGAGTATTTTCAATTTTAATACCATAAATTATGAGCCAATATAGATATTGATTCCGATTTGTTAAACCTAGCTAGAAAGGCTTCTACCATAAGGAAATACCCAATATATTGTTTAAAATAGATTCGACATTTTGATGCTCCTTATATGATATATTTGCTAATATTGCCAATTTTATGTCATAATTGCTGTTCGACCTCATAGGAACGGGCCCATATATATATGGATGAAATACGATAGACCTAGATGTAACTAAGTTGGTTACACCTACCACTTAAATTGCAAATATGGCAAGATTTATGGTCGATTCGAGCCATTGATTGTCCATCAACGAATCCCTAGAGTTAAAAATTCATGTTAAATTTTATATCCTACAAATCAAAAAATAATTAACTTTTAAGAGCACTACAAACTGTTTCGTTTTGATGTTGAGATTATAAAATATAAAGAACAAATATGTGGTATCTGACTAACAAGAATGGCAGAAGACATGCGGTTAATTAAATTGCAAGTAGTAATGGTAAACTTAAAAAATGTTTGGAAACATTCATATCAATTAACAAAGTTCATATTACCTCTAACAAGTAACGATTTTTACATTTAACAATCCAATGGGGGTATAAGAACAAGAAGTTTGGTGAATAATTCCAGTATTAGACATGAAATATGCATAAAAAAGAAATTCCTTCACATTACCAGTTCGCAAACCATGAGTAAACACACCAAGCTGATTGATTTCATGGTAAAAAGTTTGAAAATAGAAAGGGCCTCTAACGATATATCATTAAATACAGCCATTTCACATGAGAAAATCATCAACAAAATTAATATAATACCAAAGCCAAGTGTTGAACTCATGAGATAAAGTCCTTAATTATTTGAATGAATAAGTTCAAATGGGTGATTTACTTTCTTATTGACTCTCAATGGATAAGACACATGATGGTGTTTACTCATTTGACATGGCTCATATTCAATAATGATATTTGGCCTAACTTAGAAACTAATTTATTTAAAACTTGCACGATAGGATGACCAAACCGATATTGGAAATATCGCAAAGAACTAGAGCTGAGACATACAACCAAACCGGCACCAGTCTTCAGGTGATACAAACATCTAGATTCACATCTTGTGCCAATCATCTTTTGCGTTTCAATCTCCTGAAATGCACAATAAACAAGAGAGAACGTTACTGGATAATTCAAGGATCGTGTAAATTTGCTAATTGATTATAGATAAAATAGAAATTTAGATACGTAGAAGATAGATGATGATGTAAATTTCCTGATTGATTATAGATAAAATAGAAATTTAGATACGTAGAAGACAGATGATGAAGGTAACGAAGCAATAATCTTAGTGGGCATGCATTCGAAATACAAGACATTTTACTATTTGCTAAAGCTACTATAGGAAGAGATAAAAGATAAAGACATATAATGCAGAATACTTTTGTTTCTCATTATATGATGATGTAGAACAATGCAATGATCCATCTATTAGGGACTCTGGAGGTGACATGCAGGATGATTACCTGATTGTGCTATGATAGTAGTGGATGAAAATGGTACGAAATGTGTAGTTTGAAACTATTGGAACATCTGATATTTGTCAAACTTTTCATCTGATATAAGGAGTTTTGCCCCTCTAAGACATGTGCCACGTGAGCAAACTGATCAACTTGGGAGGTTTTGCCTTACAATTTTGGCACTTATTTCTTATGTGTCTTTCATCTCCATAATTATAGTAGGTCCTTTATCTTGCCAATTCTCTGCTCCGTACCCTCCCCAACCGAAGATCTTACTTTGCCACCAAATTGGCCACCTCGATCGAAAACTTTTCTACCACCAAAACGACCTGCTTCTCGTCCAAAAATCTCTGGTGTTACCACCATAACCTCCACGACCATAATCTCTTTTGCCATCAAAATGACATTCTCTACCTCCAGGAGCTATAAATTCTCCTCATTGAACAGTTAGAATTGACCATTCATGAAACTTGTTCTTAGTAGAATTCTGTGATTCCTCCGAAAACACTTTTGAGAAATCGAAATTTGTCTCTATTAGAGAATCAATTATAAAACTTCCTATAACATGTGGATGTGCAGATGCATACTCCATTGATAAACTTCCAAGGAGAGTTGATGCTACTAGCTGGTCTCATTGCTTTTGTATGTTCTTCACATCATGTGAAATGGGGAATTACACCTTTAGCTTCTCATAAACTTTACTGAAGTCAGCGTAATGCCGAGACAAGGTTTTGTTGTTCTCACTCCGAAACATCTCCTGAATGACGTCAAACAAGCTCTATTAAGTTAATTCTTCCCTGAAGATAGCTTTTTAAGATAGTTTCACATCTTCTTCATTGCTGATATATACATTACCAAATCTTATATCTTCAGCTCTATAATGTTCAACAATTGACCAAAGAGGGTAATATCCTCTCGTTCTTACTCATCTGTCTAGAAATTTAGAGGATCCGTATACAAATGGCGCTTCTTTCCACAATCAACTAAGTTAATTTCAAAGATTTTTCTCCATTATAAATAATTATGCCATTAGTGATATTACTATCAATAAATTATGGAATACAGATCTTGGCTCAATAGACTCTGTTACTTCAAATCTATCATACTCACAATCTCTCAACCACTAAGCACTCACAATAACATGGTTCGAGGATTTTCCTTCACACAAAATATAATTTTCCCACATAGAAACTCAAATTTTCTTCAATTTCCATATAACTATCATCAATTCCCATTAAATTCTCTAAATAACCGTTACCCCTTTTTTAAAAAGCTGTTCAGATTTGAGAAATCCATCTTAAGCTGAAGTTGCGACAAAAATCTGAATAGATATGGGGTGACCTTGTAGGGATAATTGGAGGCGGCGAGGTCAGAGGCGTTGAGGTGGAGGCATCATCATTGAAGATTGGGAAGATCGGTGAGGTGGAGGTGTTGGGCGACGTTAGTGGTTGAGGTAGAGGGTTCCAAGTTGAATTTGGAGCAGAAATTGAAAGATGAAGTCGATAGTTGAAGTTGAGGTAGTGGAGGCATTGAAGCAGGCATCGGGTTTGGTAGATGGAGGAGTCGTCAATTGTTGGAGATGTCAATATTGTTGATGGAGTTGATTGTTGGAGAAGGTGATGTTTGTTGACTCGATTGTTGGAGGAGTCGTTGGTTGTTGGAGGCCTTGTTGATGTCATTGGAGTTGGTTGTTGGAGGAGGTGATGTCGGCAGATTCGATTGTTGGAGGCATGCGTCGCGGCTGGTGTACCCATCGGTAGCTATCACATTAAATAGTACTACTGATAAGCTACTTTGCTACAAGATTTGGCAAGGATAATGTCAAAGGGTAAAATTGATATATTACATGAGGTAATAAGGTATTACACTTATCATAATGCTTTCTCAAAAATAATAGATATCGTTATGTAGAAACTAAAGAATAATGTCAAAAAGGTTAGACTAAGCTTACCTGCCACTTCTGCTTCTTTCTATAAAGCAATGCGAATTAGGAATTCTTGAGATTTACACACCCACTTAGGCAGCTGCTTTTAAACACTATTATCGGTGCAGAATGCCACATATGGGCATGTAGATAGGTTGATCATGCAGATGTAATGACTTTAGAGTTAAGTTAGGAGGAAAGTGGAAGTTAATTGGTCTTTAAAGGATCCTCTGAATGCTGGAACAGTGGCATCAGGGGAATATTTTGCATTCACCTTGCCTTTGCCAACCATCTAGTAGCAACTTTTGCATTCAGTTTGGCTTTATGTTTGCTGATTCACTTTCAAGTAAGTTGATACTTCAAGTAATTTTTAATTAATGCTGTTCTAATTATGTTTTTCTTATTGGAATTTGGCTAGCTTGTTTGAAGTTACTTCGCCCTGAAGAATTACAGAATCTGGAGTTCCCTGATAGTGCAGAACAGAAATCTCCCATCAAGAGGATTGTGTATAAATCATATTCTGGTATGGGTGGAAACACTACAATGTTAACACAGAATTCAGGAGCTACAAGATTTAATTTATTCACTGGTCTTCAAACCTTTCAAGAGAGAGAAGAAAGTTTCCAGGTTATACTCTGGACCAAATCACCATATTGATATTCCACATTATATTTTTATCTATTACAAGTTGTTGAATAATTTGTGCCTATTTTTAGTGTGATAATATAATTTTCTTTTTCTAAAATTGCACTTTGTCTGGCAAATATTACCTTATGATGGAATTCCTCTCGTACTGGTGGTGTTTTACCTCATTTTAGCATATTGGTCATGCATATATATGATTTATTTTCAGGCGAATGAAACTGCTGTGGTGCATTGTGGATTCTACAGTGAAAAAGGAGGCTTTAAAATTTCTGACGAGGACAAAAGTTACATGCAAACTTGCAAGGCTGTTGTATCTACATGTGCATTTGGTGGTGGGGATGATCTATACCAGCCAATCGGGATGACAGAAGCATCCTTAAGAAAGGTAATTTCATTGGATTCAATGATTATGGTTGCACCGTTATCTGCCTTCTTATATCCATAGCATTTGTCATTCTGCAGGTTTGCTATGTGGCATTTTGGGATGAAATTACTCGCGCTGCACAGGAAACAGAAGGAATATACATTGACGAGAAACATATGATTGGTAAATGGCGCATCGTTGTGGTTAAGGATCTACCTTTCTCTGATCAGCGCCTGAATGGAAAGGTTCCCAAGGTAAGGAACATTGTCCAACTCTTGACAAGGTTTTAATATCGGCTATACCAATATGTATCGCGAATATAGTATCAGATTTTGAGGTATCTAATATGATATAGGCCCTATAATTTTGCTACCTATATTTGCCAATATTGCTGATATTTTACTGATGCATCAGATCAATGTTTAAAATAGCGATAACGGTAACATAACGTTTTGCTTCTGTTAGGTTATGTCGCATATAGCGTAACGCATAACGTAAGTTATGCAATTTTATATTTATTTAATAAAAATAAATATAAAACTATATCAAATAATTTTAAAAAATTGAAAAATAATTTTTAAATATCTAAGAAAAGAATATAAAATTATTTGATACATAATTTATTCTAATTTTATATTAAGTTTTACTATAATTTTTACATTTATCTTCATAAAGTATATTATGTCTGCAACCGTAATTCCACTCATCATTGAAACAAAAAAAATAAGATTCTAATTTTTTATTTCAATTTCAGTTATTATTATTATTGTAATTTATATCTTGTAATGTTTAATTTATCTTATTTATAATTGTTGATTTCAGTTTTATAAAAATTTAATAGAATCAACAAGTAAAATATTTTAGCAACCGGAGAAGAATTACAATAAGTGAACGAGAAAACAATTACAAATTAACAAATTAGCAATTCTACAAGTAATCAAACAAGCCAATAACTAATTAAATAAGAAAATTTTAGCAATTCGCTAGTAATCAAAATAATAATCAACAACAAATATAGAAATTACTAAAAAAATAATTGTAAATAATGTAACATAACGTAATTTAATGTAACGTTACGTAATATAATGCAAAATAACATAAAAAACGTACTGTTATGGTGCACTGAGTTATTTCTAGTTGTTACGTAACGTTGGAGTTCCGTTAGGTTATGTAACGCAATATAACGAGTTTCATAACGCGTTATTTTCAACATTGCATCAGATATAACCTATACAGTAAGTCCAATATTGCTGATTTCTGATGCCAAAAACCTTTTGCCGATACCTAAATTGATACCGATTCAAATATTTTAAACATTTCTTTTGTCTAACTGCATCTTTAAAAAATTGTGTTTCATAGAAAGTGAAACTTTTTTGAAAGCAGAATCATCGACTCAGTACAAATATCTCAATTTTCCATTTCTTGCAACAGTCAATATCGGAAGTTTGATGAGGACCCTTTTCTTTATATTTTCAAAGCCATTATCCGAATTTTTTGCAATCGCCACATGAGTCTGTTTCTTCAATTCAATTCTATTAAAGGCCATCTCCTTAGTTAGTTTAACCACTATATTGTCCTTTTAATTGAAAGTTTTAGGCCTGTATCTTGTCCTCAGTGCTCCATTTAACTGTAATCCTATATCTTCTAAACCGCACGTTAACATACAAATTTATGTCCACATATGGCTCAAATAAAATTTGAAGAGGGATCTAAACCAATGGCCTATATAGCTCCATTACAATTTCAGTAGGCCACTTGATCACCTATCAAAAGCTTGAAATTATGTTTACTATAAGTATCTTTGATGGACTATTTGATACAGACGTTTGAATGTTCAGTTAAGATTATTTATGAGTTTAGTAACTGCGTTTATCATTTTACTCGATTTACTTATAATTAATCAAACATGTCTTCCAATGTTTCAAATGCCTGATATTAAATGCATAAGCTTTATAGGATTGGTCGATTTTCTTCATACACGATCTTTTCTCTTCTTAGCTTATGGTTAGTCAATTTAAATAATGGCATTTAAAATCACTTCAGATGTTGAGCCATCGACTTTTTCCTCAAGCAAGGTATTCAATTTGGGTGGACTCAAAGTCTCAATTTCGAAGAGACCCCCTGGGTGTGCTGGAGGCACTTCTTTGGCGCACAAACTCCATCCTAGCCATTTCTGAACATGGAGCTCGTAGTAGCCTGTATGATGAGGCAAGGGCTGTTGTTAAAAAAAACAAGGCAACTCCTGAGGAAGTGGAGGTTCAGTTAAATCAATATCGCCATGATGGTATGCCTGATGATAAAAGATTCAATGGAAAGAAAGGTATGTTCCTAAGATTAGGATTTATTGAAAATCTATATCTGGTCAGGCGGGATATCATGTGATAATCCTTTTGTTAACAATTAGTTCATTCTAATTTAGTTTTTCTTGGCAATGCCAGCCTGCTTGCTTCAGTCATTTTTGTGTACAATTCATGTTTTAGGCTTTTTGAGATTTACTGCTCAAGTTTGTTTAAGATTGGCCTCAGACTGAAGTGTCTTGTGCTTTCTGACCATCACCAGTTCAGCGTCATCTGTTTAGACTGATTTTTTCGAGGGGGAAATTTTGTTTAAGCTCTTGCCCTATAATTCTATTTGAGCTAAGCCCCTCTTGTAAACAAGTTATGTCATACACCCTTGAGTTCCAAAAATAATTGGAAAAAGCTCCGAAACTCAGTTTATGTATAGGTTAGCATTTTATTCTCATATAAAATACTTGTACTTTTAGTTCAGGCAGGGAATGTTGTAATGCCTGTTTTCCACATGTTCTCAAAAACAGTGTGTTACCGACAGGCCCACTCTAAAACTAACTAGCGTGTATGGGGTCTTGTATGGGGTCTTAATTTGTTTACAAGATACAGACCAAGAGTAGAGTTGGCAACAAATAATAATAAAGAATATATGTTAAACACATAAACATGAAGAAAATGAATGAATTATCAATTAATATAGAATATATACTAGAGTCGAGTGTGTGTGTGTATGTATGTATGTGTGTATGTATGTATGTGTGTGTGTGTGTGTGTGTGTGTGTGTATGTATGTATGTCCATTAACAAAATCGAAATATGGCCTGAAGGATGGGGTACAGAACTACATAACATACCAAAGAAGCCTCCTACTATAAACTCTGAGTGGATGGCTGAATCACCATCATCCCTCACTTGAAGATTGGACCTGACCCTCTTCCTTAGAATCCTTTGTGCTGACCCTGATCCAGTAGTAGTGATGAGAAGCAGGATCCAATACTAAAAGCTGGTGATACCATGATGCTTGCAACCTAGGATTTGGAATCCGAGAGATTAAATCCGACAAGTAGAACATATAGGAATAATAGGTGTACTATCATAGTACAAGAGAAATAGTATGAGTATGTGTATCATGTTCCATGTAATCAATAGTCATGCAAGTTTAATATTACAATGTATGTTTTAATATGTGGTTACTAAGAACACATGAATCAACTAGATAATCATGCTAGGTCAAGTATGTAATCATACACCCATAAATCAAGCATCTAGTGATGATACCATAAATCATATAGGTACGTCACATGTACATGAATCATGCATTAATTCTTTCTGAGTCCATATCTAAGTCACAAAAACCATACTTACCCGGAACCTGGCCACACATGTGTAACATTGAACCATGTTATGCCATTAGGTACTCCCATGCTGTAAAATCAACAATGAACACACCTTGTCGGGGTACTAATTATTGCTTAGTGGGCTAGTACCACTCATACCGTTGCAGTAAAAGTACTCGTCACTTAAAATTACATTTTATCTTATATTTTACATTTCTTATCTATCATATAGTTTCTCTATAACTGTTTTTATTGATACATAGCACGTATGATCAAATTAGGAACATCCTAGCATTCCCAAGTTAATTCGTGTACATGTTCATTTCGAAAAAACATTAATCATAGGATGAGTCATGTCAAGACCATGTACACGCATATCCCCTAGGATACTTTCAAGCACAACACTATTATTTCATAACAATTTTTATGTCATCATATTTCAAGATTCATCATGTCTATTATGTATCATGTGTTCAAATAGTTCATGTATTAACTATCATGCATTGAGTTTCAAGTTCACGTAATCCTACTATCATGCATCATGTAACATGTTAAGTATTACATCAAGTATCATTAAATATGCACATGTTGTGTATCCAGTTTCATACTAAAATCATGTGTCAATTTCCATGCCTCAATTATTATTTCCAGCACTTAGCAAGCAATTGGTTTTTTATATGTCTTGTCATGTCTTGTATTGTATTCAACTAGAGTCGTGCTTGTGTCATACATTTCGTGTCATGTACAGATTTATGATACTGATCTTATATTGCATGTGTGTATGTGTTTGTGTGTGTGTGCGTAAGTTATCACAATTCAATTAGTTTTATGGTTTTATTCAAATAATACCTCATATAATCCTATAATCTAGGCCCCTGATTCTGGCTTGTCAGAGACCAGTCGGCCGCTGGCTGGCAGTTCTGGCAGCCAATTGGCAGCTGACTTGGCTCTGATGGGCATCATATTTCTGCAGTATACTCAACACTTCATACTTTTAAATTTTTGCATATATTGCTCTGAACCTCGAAGTAAATTTTAATAGTAAACCCTATTCTAAGTTCCACACCCATTTTCGAGAATCCAAGCTCCCACAATATTGCTCTCAGGTTTCTAGAACTATAATCAAATAATAACATACTATATCAAACCTAATTTGTTTTCAAAAATCTGATAATAATATTTGCTCAATTAAAGATCATACTATAATCATCCATATACATGACCATCAATAAAAAATTATCTATAAGAAAATACTTTCTTGGGTCACAAGTTCTCGGGCAAAATTTCAAGGTGATGGCTTTGGTCTGGCTGCAAGGTAGCAGTCAGAGCCACTACCTGACGGCTAGACTGAGTCCAAATATCTCGAGATTTTTGCTGCAACACTGTCATCAGACAGATATTCTTTTTTTACAATTAGAATTCAAGATCCCTCAGCAGACAATATCCTAGCTTCATGAACAATAAGCAATTAAGAAGAACCGATAATCAAAAACTGAATATTTTTTGGCCCAACCAGAATCATCTACTTGCAGCAAGATTCTAACTATTTCTAAATTAATTAGGCTAGAATTAAGAATTCTCGGAGATTGCCGCTCCCTGTGGATCAAGCTTGTGGATCATTGGCTGGCAGCAATGGTTGGATCATTGGCTGGTGGCAATTGCTGCTGCCTATGGATCAACAAGCCGAATTCCTGCAAGATTTTTACAAACATCACACGTAGATCATTTTTACATAGATTAGCATGAAGTGCTACGTACTTAGACCTAGCCTGAGAACATTATGTAGTATAAAGAAAAATCAGTAAGTGGGAAATGTACTCGTCTAGGGTCCTTTACTCCTAGCTACTCCTAGCTGCTGCTGTGCCCCTTCTGTTGCTTTTTGCTTGTAGCTCTAGGAGAAGAGTCTTGTGTGTTAGAGGGAAGGGAATAAATGAGAGGAGAGGAGTTTTTATCCCTTTGAATTTTCCAATTAATAAGAATGAAGAAGACGTACTGATGGCCTAAACTAACTCATTCCAAGTCTCCCTTATTTCCAAAAATGTTTTCCCACCTAATTTGACCAGCCAAGGGAGTAAGAACAAAAGAAAGAAAGTGGAGAATGCTAGAGGAAATGAAAAAAGGAAATTATTATTTTATTCATATTTTAGGTCTGCAATTTTCGACTAACAAAAAAAAATATAGAGAAAAATACTGGAGATATAATGGAGCGAGATAATCAGGGTACATTTTCACAAAATAATTTTTTGATTATAGATTGCAAGATAAAAATTAGCAAAGTCTAATCATTATCAATTGACAATCGATAGTTTGCTGATTTTGGGACTTTCTCAGAAAATTCTAAGAAAATCATCATAGATTTAGGAAAAAAAAAAAAAAAGAATAATCTCAAAGTTGGAAACTTAATTGGAGTTATAAGATTTAAGATAGGTCTATTGGAAGTCAGATTAATTATCGATTGGTTTCCGATATCTCTGATTTGGAATAATCTATATAAAAGAACATATAAAAGGTATAAGATAATATCAATGTACTCTATATTGGATCAATACCAATATTTGGGTCTTGGATTGTCATGACCAGTGCAAAATATACTGACTCAGGGAGCTGGCAAGTTATACGTTATTTTTACATTAACAACATGATCATTACATAATACATCTATTGTAGACCCTGCATCCTCTAATAGTTGAAAATAATACAATGAACCATTGCAGTGCGTTTTACGTTATTTTATATTATATTATGTTATATTACGTTATTTACCATTATTCTTTTGAGTAATTTCTAAATTAGTGCTGATTGTTTACTTTGATTTTTAGTTGGTTGCTGCATTTTTTTTACTTGATTGCATGTTGTTTACTTGTTTTAGTTGTGATCGCTTACTTATTTGCTTACTAGAATTCCTATATGGTTGCTAGAAATTCTTATATGTAGATTATTTTGAATTCTCAGCTAAACTTAAATAAAAAATTAGAAATAAGATGAATTGAGCATGACAAAATACAAATTACACTATTTATGACATCTTAAATTGAAATAAATATGTTCAAAAATTTATTTTTTTATTTGATGATGCCTAAACTTACAATTACGAACTTATTATAATTTGCGAATATAAATGTGAAATTTGCTAGAAATTTTGAATAGCTTCCATGTGTTTTCGAATGTTTTTATACTTCTCTTTTTGAATTTTTAAATATATTTTCCTATTTATAAAATTATTATATATAATTTTATACTTTTATTAAATAAATAGAAAATTACATTAACCTACGTTATGTATTAAGCTATATGCAATACAACATAACCTACATAAAACATTTTCTAATGCTGAAAACTTTCTGTAGTAATTTCTTCTTTTTACTTGGACATAAATGATCTAATAACTTCATGAAGCCTGTGCCTTGAAAGAAAAAAGGAAAACTTAATGCAATCCTCCTTTGAGGATAGTTGTCATTGGTACTCTTAGAAAAGAGAAATTACTACAAATCTGAATAAGTAAGGACAAGGGAGTGGTTTTTATATAGAGATCTTCAACGCCTTTATTAAAAATAGGACATATAGTTAGATCATACATGAGTTTCATCAATACTCTGTGTCATATTTTTAAAGATAAAATACCAAATATTTTGGCATTATTCAACTTATTGGATTATTTAGATTCCGAATGTGCATTAGGTATGCAAATTGGATTAAGATAGTTTAACTAGCACTGGTCCCTCGTACCTGTGTTTTGATTGAGGACCTTTATTACTTCTACAAAGTTCATTCAGTATCTGATTCCCAATAGACTACTGATACAACCTGTTTATGCAGCTCTATCAGAAGCATCTATTATTGTGAGGGAACACACTCCATTGACGAATCTCTTAACATGTGTCTGGTTCAATGAAGTGGTCCGATTCACGTCGAGGGATCAGCTCAGCTTTCCTTACGTTCTCAGACGTTTAAAGATCCCTGGTGTCAATATGTTTCCAGTGTGCATCCGTAAGGATCTCGTGAACAGTATGGGCCACAGGAGAAAGGTGAAACCGCTTGAAATGTCAAATAGTTGATTGATTTCAAGACTGTTCGCAAATTTACTAACTAACGCGCACAAAAATGCAAATATGTCATTGTTAACCTTGTAGTTTCCTAAAATGTATACCAGTCGCTCTGTGAATGAGTGTCAGCTTTCATTAGCACCCTTTGTTTGTTCACTGAACCCCATCTGGTTACCAAAATGATTCACTTACAAATTTGCTTCTTTTGTAAAAGCCAATCGGTCATCTGTAACTGTGAATATCCCACAATTAGTTTTATGTGTTCAGGTCCTTCAGCAATAAGGAGATGAAGACTTCTTCGGGAGTTTCCGAAGGAGCACACCACTTTTCCTAGTGAGTGAGCCTACTACTAGATGGTTCTAGCCCACTAGGAAAAAAAAATGGTGTGCTCCTTTAGAAACTCCCGACTTCCTCTCAAGGATTCTCTAATTTAGACCTAGTTTGGCTATTGTATGGTTATGGTGAGCAAAATCATGGTTTCACTGTAAAAATCACCAAAGTTTATGGTTTCAGTAACTCTGTCCTACTCCGATCCGATTAATTTTTTTTTTTTTCCTCCACCAAACGCTCTTCCAAATTATAGTGAAAATTATGATTTTTGTCGATACAAGTCATGGTTTCGTTTAACTTAAAGAAAATGATGGTTTCAAAGTATTTTGTGAAGTTTTCTAGTACGGGAATGATTTGCCAATCGCTTTATGGGCTTGTTTATTATTCTTTGTTTTATTTGGAAAAACCACCTTATTTTTCTTCTAGAAACAAACAATTTAATAACTTCATTAATGTTTGAGGAACCAGAAACTCTCTCTCTCTCTACTCTCTTTAACGCCTAGATCTGTCAAAACTATCCAAGCTCGGTATTCGACCCAAGTTCGGCCCAAACTCATTGATCAGGCCGGACCCAGGCTGCACACACTTAAGCTCGGGCCCAGCCCGTTTGGACACCCATATGTCTAGCCTTAATCTAACTGCCTTTTCCAGGGCCTGTAGCTGAACTGGGCCTTTGTCAAAGCTTCACTAGCAGGCTTTTCATTGTTCCCCCTTTCTTCAAAGAAATTTTATTTACGTGGCTGTTAAAGCTGCTTACTTTCTTTTCTTTTCTTTTCTTTTTTCTTTTTCACTTTTCTTTTTCTGCAAGTGAATAAGGGCATGCATTCAAAGTAAGATTATTAAAAATAAAACATATTAGAGTTCAAACAAAGACTCAGTAAAACTTGAACTTCTCTAGAATCTTTAGGCAATTGGATGGTCTTTGCAATCTCAAACTCATCTCTTAAATTATTCACAATATTCATTTTCTTATTGGAATAAAAAACTCACAATATTTGTTTAATTATAATGGAAACAAAATTTTCAACCTTGAACTTGAATGGTTTCACTTGATCAACCTTAGGGATGAACAGGCGGACGGACAGTCGGAGTTCGGTGGCGGCTGATCTGATCCAATGAAGTAATCCTCCGACCGCCGCCGGTTAGTTACTCCAACCGATCTCCGGCCGGACGGAGGCGGTCGGATTTACGCGGAGTCGGACGAAATTAGTTAACCTCTTCCTCTTTATTCAACATCAACAACAGAAAAAAAAAAATGTCAAAAAAAAAATTGAAGCTTACCTGGACTCCGACGGAGAAGCCATTAATTTTGCTTGCTTTCTAAACTACTTGTGAAAAAAGACATAAGAACAAGAAAAAAAAAATCCTCATGGCCATTTCTAAGTCAAAATCTTTACAGTATCTTTCCGAACAGCCTAAATTCCTCAATTAAAATTACTATTAAAATCCCTCAATTATCGTACAAGATTTTGAGCATATTAGCCTAAATCTCTCAATTTAAATTACCATTTAAATCCCTCAATTATCGTCCAAGAATTTGAGTACATTAGCTTAAATCCCTCAATTAAAATTACCATTTAATCCCTCAATTATCGTCCAAGAATTTGAGGAAATTGATACCATTTGCGGTAATAAATATCAATTAAATAAATTTCCGTTGCCTAATCCCTCAATTAAATAATACATGTATGCCAAGTCGCTACCCTTACCGTCGTCGTTGCTCGTTGCCTCTGTGGATGCCAAGTCGCTGCCTTTGCCGTCGCCGTTGCAGTCGCTGTCTCCTCCGTGGACAGCAGCAGCTCGTTCGACGTTGCCCACCACCCAAAGAAGAAGATGCAAATTGGAGGAAAATGAAGAAGAAGGAGGTCGCTGGAAAATAATTCAGTCCAACCATATGGAATTTCCAAGGACGAATTCCAACATTCAAACGAACGGTTCGAATTCCCCTAATTTTCCCAAAAAAAAAAATTCAAGTCGGTCGGAGTCGAAATCCGTCGGATTTGAAGTCGTCCCGACCGATCCGACCACCGCAAAAATGATGTGAATGACTCCGACCGATTTGCATATTTTTTCTCCGACCGAACTCCGACCGATACCGGTCGGAGTCGGTCGGATCCTTCGGAGTCGGCGAGAACGTTCACCCCTAATCAACCTGAGTCTTTGCATCATCATGCCCACATGCAGAGAAAGACTCATCACCATTTTTTGACCTCATAAAATAATCGAGGGCCCATATCTAAACTTGGGGGTTTGTTGAATCTTGCAATAATTTTAAAGCATAATTAATAAAATAAACCAAGTAGCTAGCTTTACAAGCTCTCTAAAACCCAATGACAAGTCTGAAGTGAGAGAAGCTTGGGAATCTACAAACAAAAAGCATCTTTATCAAAGCCCAAAAAAACAAAAAAAAAGGGGGATCCAAAGATAGTTTTTGGGGGTTTAGGCTTGTAGCCTTAATTTTAGCCTTTTTCTTTTGTTATTAAACAAAAGCTAAAGCAAAACTAACATTTTGACTCCTTGTCTAAGTCTATTTGGAAAGTTCTCTTGTCTCTGTATCTTGTTTCTTTTTAGCTTGGGAGCTTGTACATGTATAATTATTGTAGAAAACTTTATGTAAAGATTTGCTTTATGAGAGCTATTTATGTTGGATTTTATTTATTGTTTAGTGCATGGTCTCTCTTTTTGAGTTAAAGGTGGCAAAATGTGAGCTTTTTTCCTTTTTTCACTTGTTCATGCATTTTTTTTGTGGGATGTGTAGAGATGGATATGATTCAATCAGGCACGCATTCCATGAGCTTTTGGATTCCATAAAGAGAGCCTTGATTCCCTCTAGCAATGTTAGAGTAATTTATTTTATTTTATTTTTCCTTGTCTCTTTAAGATTTATAGTTTTATTTAAAAAGAAAGTTAGTTTATATTCCTTTTTTTTTTTTTTTTTTTAGAGATTTCCTTAGTATTTTGCTTTTTATATGTAGTCTTATATCTTGAAAGCTAAGAAAAAGGGCGATTTTGCTTTGCCTTTCCTTGATGGAGTGTTGGTTTTATCTTGTTTAAGTGGGTGAGAAGTACAAGGTTGCCCAAATCCACCTCTCTATCTGAGTATGAACAAAAGGAATTTTGCTAGTGCTTATTTCCACAAAAGTTTATGGTGTCCCAATCTATTAGGATTAGGAATGGTAAATCATCGATCGAGAGCATATATGATATAATAAGAATATATATATATATATATATATATATATATATATATATATATATATATATATATATATATATAATTACTGTAGGTGAGCCGCCAACTCAAAAAAAACTTACATGAGTTAGCAGCAAAAATATAGAAATCTAATAATTTTTCTTCAAATTTTTTTCTAAAATTAGGATCTTTACCTTCTTAACTATACTAATATCAAATTTTATAAATTTTGGAGTTCATTTGTACTTTCATCAAGTGGGTACAAAATGTTTATTCATTATAAATCGTTAAAATTTGTGCTAACTTGATGGACAATCAAATCAAAACTAAAACCTAAGAAATTGAGTAAAAGTGAATCCTAAAGGGACGAGATCATAATCCAAATTTATTTTTTTGAATAATATTTATTGGAGATAATAGAAACGAACTACAGTTTAGGTAATTTGCATGAGCTGTCAGCTCATTTCCATATCTCTCTCTCTCCCCCCTCCCTCATATATATATATATATATATATATATATATATATATATATATGTGTCTTTCCTGAATTTTCACGAGAAACTAATTAAAAACATAGGTGATAGCTTCTACCAGAAGTTATGTATGTATGTATGTCTTTCCTGAATTTTCACGAGAAACTAATTAAAAACATAGGTGATAGCTTCTACCAGAAGTGATGGATAAAAACTAATTTATCTCCTAAATAAATCCTCACTCTTGTTCTTGATAAGAATACACGATCTCTTGTTTCTCATGGTTCTCTCTCTCTGTCTCAAAAGAAAAAATAATATGTAATACTCCAAGTCCAAATAGTTTCATATCGGATATAAGACAAGAGTTAGTATAGTTTATAATAATTTACATGAATCCGTGAATACATAAAGTAGTCGTATCTGACCTTTTTGAGAGAAGAATCAATGATTAATTATAAACTAAGATTATAAAATGGGAAGAATATAATCCCCTAGCTCCTCAAATAGTTACGAAGGGAGAAAGGAAAGCTTAGCATATTCCTATGCCAGCGTTCCACTACCCAGATCTCTAGATTTCGGGCTTGGGAAGATACAAGTAACTTGAAGGAAAATAAAATGAAAGTATAGTCAATTTTGCTACATAGTAAGAGGTTGGTTAATAATAATACCGAGTGCACAAAGCTCCCATGTTGAGTGCGAGGTATGAGTCTTAATTTTGCTTTACAGAATGATCCCCAGATCTTAATAGAACAACCTTACCGTTGTTCCAAGACCATCCTTCTAAGAGATTAACTACTAATTTTTTTTCAAATTTTTTTTTTTAGAAGAGATGGTGTATCCCTTGTGTTTTATTAATTAGTGCATAATGAAACCAGATAGAGTATAATAACACATATATGTATTCATCAATAAACGGCGTAGAGTAAAAGGTAACGATGAAGTAGATTAACAAAAATCATAAACTTCCAGCAAGCTCCGTCCCTACTGTTCGCATTTGCCTAGACCCCTACTTCACCCTTCCACTGATACCTCAGGGTGTCTCTATCCATGTGTATCCTCGCCCTCCTTGATGTACAACAGATCAAGTCGCCTACTGTTAGGGCTAGAGGCAGTGACCCGATCTGGTAGTAGATGATCAGTCCATGTCCAAAGCAAAACTATATGATTAATATTACAAGATAAATGTATTACTAAAAATACAATTATTTCTTTCCAATCATGTTCTGCTTTGTTTCATATTAGGGGTATTTACTGGTTTGTCTCTCAAATCTTTATATATTATGATTTTGTCCCCCAAATCTTCATATTTAGGATTTTGTCCTCCAAATCTCATAAGTTACAACAATTTAGTCTCCCTCTCTAACTTTCCCTAACACAGTTAAATATTTGACCATTTTACCCTTCTTTTCTTCTTCTCTCTTCCTCCTCTCTTCTCATTTTCTTCATTATTTCTCCTCTCTTCCTTCTCTGTTCTCCTTCTCTTTTCCTCCTCTCTTCTCCTTTTGTAACCTAAGAGAGGAGGAAGAGAGGAGGAAGAGAGGAGAAAATGAGAAGAGAGAAGGAAGAGAGAAGAAGAAGAGATGAGGAAAATAGAAGAGGAAAAGAGGGGTAAAATGGTCAAATATTTAACTGTATTAGGGAAAGTTAGAGATGGGGACTAAATTGTTGTAACTTATGAGATTTGGGGGACAAAATCCTAAATATGAAGATTTGGGAGACAAAATCATAATATATAAAGATTTGAGGGACAAATCAGTAAATACCCCTTCATATTATTGCAGGTCAGGTTCCAACTTATCCACCCTGGAGAAGCTAGCCTTCATTCTAGAGGGGTCAAACATTGCGTATATTAATGAACTAATTCTTGGGACTAATCATCCAAAGATGGAAATTTACACAGAGATTAATTAGTTTAGGAACAGCAATAACAAAATTAAAACATGTGTCGGTAACGTGTGGATGACTTTGAGATTCTGCTGCCTCTTGACCACCTTCTCATGAGCTTGGAGAAACAAAAGTACAAAAGCCAATACAACACTGTGAGCATAATAATCCCAAGGGCACATGGCAAAGCTTTGTTTGGATATTAAACCCCACAACTTTAGTGGGTAGAGAGATTACAGTTATTTTTTCTCCCCATGTGTGTGCTTGTTGTCAAATACCTTGCCATTTCCATCTTGGTTGTGGGTTCCATCTTGGTTGAAGAATCTTTAGAGACAAATCATACTCAAGTGCAATGTTTTATGATAGGATTTTCGGAGGAGGAGTGCATTCAGTTTTTCGATCTCAACGCAGACCAACAGCATGAGGTTGGCACACGAGAGAGAGAGAGAGAGAGAGAGAGTAGGGCAGTCTCTACGTCCAGCGCTCGAATTTCATACACGTAGTAGGCATTGCACTTTGCATTTTGTATTTTGTTCTTTTTGTGTTTTATTATACACTTGCTCATGTCAGAAGGGTAATATACATAAAGATATGCTTGCAGTGTTTTTTTCTATAGTTCTATTATCTTTTAGGGATATTTACTGGTTTGTCCCTCAAATCTTTATATATTATGATTTTGCCCTCCAAATCTTCATATTTAGAATTTTACCCCCCAAACCTCATAAGTTACAACAATTTTGCCCTCCTCTCTAACACAGTTAAATATTTGACAATTTTACCCCTTCTTTCCTCTTCTATTTTCCCCCACTCTTCTTCTTCTCTCTTCCTTCTCTCCTCCTTTTCTTCATTATTTCTCCTCTCTTCTTTCTCCTCTCTTCTTTCAGTATTTAACTGTGTTAGGGAAGAGAGGAGGAAGAGAGGAGAAAGAAGAGAGGAAAAATAATGAAGAAAGGAGAAGAGGAAAAATAATGAAGAAAGGAGAAGAGGGGAGGAAGAGAGAAGAAGAAGAGAGGAGGAAAATAAAAGAGGAAAAAAGGAGTAAAATGGTCAAATATTTAACTGTGTTAGGGAAAGTTAGAGAGGAGGGCAAAATTGTTGTAACTTATGAGATTTGGGGGGCAAAATTCTAAATATGAAGATTTGGGGGGCAAAATCATAATATATAAAGATTTGAGGGACAAACTAGTAAATACCCCTATCTTTTATTAATAGAATGTGGAGGGCATACTTGACTGTCTGTCGTCCTTTCTTCAAAAAGAAAAAGAAAAACTTGCCATTTCCATCTTCTCCTTGTTGTCTTAAATCTAACATTTTCTAATATAAATTTACATGTAATGATGATAGTTTAGAACTTAAACGGGTGCTTTCGCCAGCACCTTATCGTTTGGTAGTTTGTTCTGTTAATTTCGTTTTAATGCAGAGTTTCGACTCATGATAGAGACTTTGAAAAAAAAAAAAAAAGAAGGGTGCTTTGCATTATAAGCAAATTATCTAGTGAACAATGAAGGGTAAATTCTATTGGAAAGTGATCAATATCCACATTTTTGTTACCGCTAGAGAAATCAAAATGTATCCATTTTGCGTTATTTTTCTTTCTTTTTTCTTTTTTCTTTTTGCTTTATTTACAGAGAAAAGTTATAAACTAGCCTCCAAGATTCATTAAAAAGAAACATGATCGAACATTACGTACATAAATATGAAGTAATACGAAGGAGGTAACATCTAAGTTCAACCGTATAAGATAACACCACATTTTTTGGAATTATATTAGGTGGTTGTAGTTAGAATCAGATTTCCTATTCTTAAGTGAGAAGAAAAAAAGTAAATAATAAAGGATGAAAAATCGACATCTATCCTTTCTTAGTAGATGTTGCTAACTAATAATGATACACAAACCAATAATCTGAATATCAATAAAGAATGATAAATTCATTTGCGATGGATTTTATGATATGAATCTTAGGGCTGAGTATCGGTCGGTTCGGTTCGGATTTGGGTAGAAAAATCCCTATCGAAAACCGAACCGAATTTCCAAACTCAAACTCGAAATCGAAACCGACCGAAATCTACTAATAACCGAAATTTCGGTTCGGCCGGTTTTTCGGTTTTTTGGACCTGCAACCCACAAGCCTACTAGAATTAAAAGAAAGAAAAAAAAAGAAATGTGCATTGGTCCAGTTTTAAAAAATCGAAACCGAATTGGGGAGAGAGACTATAAAAGTGAGATTAATGGATTAACGGGTCAGATATTTATACAAATTCGATTTTTTTAGTCAATTTCGGTTGGCGCTAACGCCATCAAAATCCAACCCGATATCTGAATAAATATTCTTTTTTTCATCCAAATCAAATCGAAAACCGAACTAACCGAACTGATCAATTCGGCTCGGATCGGTTTAGTGGTTCGGTTCGATTTTTTCGGGAATGTGCTCACCACCGGATATGAGAGGGAAAAAAAAAAAAAGGATGCACCATTGCATTTGCCCATTTATATTTAATAGAATTAGCATCTCACCAAGCAATGCACAGTGATATCTTGATCAATAACAGTTGGAAATTTGGAATGTGGGATTACAAGTAAACAAACTTGGGATGATTGACGCACAAGCAGACAATAGTTGTACCTGTAAACTATTCATCTACAGGCATAAAACCTAGAACAAACTTGATTGATGTGATAAAAGTAGGGTCATGGCCACCATAACACGCTGAAAGAAAAAAATGTAGAAAAGTCACATTCAACACAAGCATGTGTCCAGCTAAAAGATTTTTTGCTGAAAAGTGAGAAAAGAAACCGCATTTTCCAGCTATTTTCATGCCAGAATCCTAAACCTGTATGAATCCATGCATAAATATACGAAGGGAGTTTCTAAAGGTGCACACTATTTTTACTATTGAGCCCATTTAATAACCATCCGAATTTTGAGCCTGCATAAAAAAATACATTAAGAAGTGGGTTTATTAAGAAACTCCGATATAAGAACAGTCAATCTTTTCTTCAAAATAGAGCACATGAAAAAAAAATATTGACAGAGTTTTGTTCTGTACCCACCCCAATCTAATGGCAGTAGCTCTCCTGTTGCTTGTTGGGTTTGGTTTATATGGTGAATTTTCGAGAGGAAAGTTTGACGAATGTTACAAAATAGGCACCGAAAAGGCCGGAGGTAGTGATGAGGATAAGCAGGTTCAAAGTCAATTTTTAATCTGTTATATTCAAAATTTTAAATTAAAAATAATTTTTTTTATACTTATTCAAAATTTTAAATATGACAAGTTTTGATCTGTGGACTTATTCATTCTCATCGCTAACCGAAGACCCACAGCTCACATAGTATCCTCAATGTCCGGCAAGAACTAAAGGAGTTGGTATGGTATGATTATAAAAGGAATATTCATGTAACTAACATAAGATGCCAGCCATGTATGAAAGTGTTTGGAATCCTAAAATGAATATACTGAAATAGAGGTTTAAGTGGACTTAAGTACGTTACTGAATTACGTAAATTCTCCAGCATTTTTCTTCCATCTCTTTTTTTAATATAATTGCGATATAATTTCTTTATTTAATTATTGTATTGATCGATTTCTGGACATCATTATTTACAACATCGTCCTTTGCTTTAAAAAGGCACAAGCTTTTTTCATAGCCATACGCTCTCCCTTTTGACCTTTTTGGCACTGGTCCTGAAAAAGCCCATCCCTATGCAAACTCAAACTCAAACTCAAAAAATTATGGATTCTTTGACAAACATTAACTCCCTCCCAAATAAAAGACAATTGGAGGCATCTTGGGCTCTCTCTAGTATTTCTTTTGAAAACAGAATAATTTACTAATAATAAATTTTTTAGGGAAAAAAAAAAAAAGTCCAAAGAGCATAATCCAAGTAGTTGGCTCCTTTTATCCTTCACTTTCGTCCCTTTTGAGGGCTGGTTTTGGTTTAGCGTTGGACTTTAAAAAAGGCTCTAAACATTCCTTGGACAAAACCCTTTTTGTCTTTAATGACAAGGCCCCTAGCTTACTGTCTTATTTCTCAACATTACATGCCATTTATATTGGAAAAAAAGATTAAGGTTAACAATTCTAGTTAACTTAGCAAGATTACAAGAGAGAAGGCTTAGCTGCACATTGTCCAATGCATCAATGTCAAAATGGCCACTCTATTCTCCTTTCTCTTTTTTTAGCATAATAATCTCGCATTTCATTAAATAGATTTTAACGAAATATATGTAGATATGGATAATACATTGGAGTACCTTACAAGCGAGAAAATCTAATAAAGCAAATGTCATCTGTAAAAGTCAAGAAGCTCTTATATCCTCCGATCTCCCAGCATCAGCCAATCAGATTAGGAAAATAGAAAATCCTATTTGAGCACACTACTTAGCTTTGTGAGCTTGCCTCCTAAAATTATAAAAAATTACAAGTCTGTCGTTACTATTTGTGAGTGAGTTTTTTCTTTGGTCGGAATTAACGAGAAATGTGGGCTCACTGAGCAAAGTGGTGTGCTCAAATTGACTTTCCCCATGAAAATGGCCACCACGCTGAGACCGTCCCTGTGTGCCATACGTGAGCCTATATAACAACCAAGGAACAAGTCTTTGGTTAACAGTTGAAAATGTTGACGGTTCACTGTTGAGAGACACTCTGTAGTCCATCAACACCCATCTCAAATAATTGGACTGCCATTAGACCTTAGGGAGGCAAGGTGGGTGGGCTTCGTTGACTTTAGATCTCCACTTCACCTACCCACTTGGGTAAGTTTCTCCAATTTCATTTATTTATTATTATTATTTTTTATATATATTTTGAGCTTTTACTCTTACTAATTTAAGTGGTTTTGTTGAAGTTGTTATATGAAAGGTGTGTTGGGGGTTTGGGGAGACCCAGAGCTGTCTTCAGCAAGAAATGGAGTCAAAAGGGCATATGAGATCCAAGAGGTAACTAGAGATCTATCCTTTAGTTAATTACTTTATTTATTTCTACATTCTCTTTGCTTAATGTTTTTTTTTTTTTTTTTTTTTCTTGGGTGTGAAAGAGATCTACATTAAATTTTATTCTTAATGCAGTGATTCTGTGAGGAGAGTTTCTGAATCTTTTCAGCATCTCGAGTCGGTATTGTTCTTCCTCACTCACATTTATTGTACTGATTTTTTTTTTTTTTTTTTCAATTTCTTTTTGGTGATTTCTTAATCTTTATAATATTTTCTGATGATTCGCGTAATAAATGCACATTTATTGATGTCGTGTTGGATGATCCTGATTCCGATCTTGATTCTGTTGCTAGGATTTCGGAGGCAAAGCGAAATGTCACAGTGATATCAAGCGGAGACCAGATCCTGTAACCTTGGTCCAGAGCTCTTTGAAGCAGGAGGTGAATATTCTGCTCTTAAACCAATTGAACCCATTGTTATTGTGGTAATTTCTTTCAAGTAAAGTTTCACCCGTTGCTTGCAAGAGAATGAGAAGATCTTTTTCACCCAAATACATATCCAAATTGTGAAAATTTATTCTAACATTCATGTTAGGATGTACTTAATTCGTTACTAGGCGATGACAGCACTGATTATTGGTTTTTACTTGCAATTTAAGTTAGAAGTTGTACTGACTTCTGATCATTTTGAAGATACTACAACTTGAGAGACGGCTGAAGGATCAGTTGGAGGTGCGTGGTGCTCTGGAGAAAGCGATGGGATATAGGCCTTCTGCAATTGATTCTTCAATTGGAAGTTTCATGCCCAAGGTGCGCTTACTGTTCTTTTTCCCTAAATATTGTTCACAAATATTGCGTGCAAGATGTCAAAAAATTGCTTATTTTAGAAAACAATTTAGCTTTAATCATTATCTTGGTGTAGTGGTTGTTCCTAACCGCCAATTACAGGTTTAATTTTTTGTTAAAAGAGAGATAAATAATAATGCATAATTTGAATTCAACAACTTAATTCCCCTTGATAAACTCCGTTGCAAATGTAAACCATTTTTTTTTTGAGGAAAAATACACAAAACACCGGAGATACAATCCCCGAACTATATTTTTCTAGGAATTGCACCCTTGGGTTGGCATAGTGTTGCTAATGAAGCCCTGTTGACGCAACGGGTTTCGGTATATCGAAACGGGTCCAAAACCGATCCAAACCCGTTATGATATAATATAAATATGGGGTTGTGTGCTAGGGTTTTGATTAGCCGAAAGAAAAAAAAAACAGTGAGCCGCCAAAGTATTTTTTTGGTGCCGAAGTTGATTTTCTTTTGGTTGTGTGGCGGCTGCTATTGTTGAATGGGGGCGACTGCTGTTGTTCTTGGCCGAAGGAAAGAGAGTAATTGTTTCCTTTGGTTAAATTATTTGACTGAAAGAAGAGAACATAGGTGGCGGTTTTCCTTTGTAGTTTTCAGCTACAAATCTTTTAGGCTGAAGCAAAAGAGAAGCAGGTGCTTTTCTTTTGGAATTTTCGGCGGCCGAAGCAAGAGGTTAAAATTTGATTTCAAATTCTAATGTGATTTCATCGTAATTTCTCTTGTGGTTGAGAAGTAGAAAGCTGTAATTTTTCTAATATAGTGGAAGTTTTTCGATCGGGTTCCCGTGCACGTAGGCATATTGCCGAACCACGTTAAATCTGCGTGTTCTCTGTCTCTGCTATTTTTCTCTTCGGTTAACTATTTGATTTCGCTGGTTGTTGCATTAGTATTATTCTGTTATTTTTGCTAACAGTCCACTATATCAAAAAGATTACAGTTTTCTAGTTCTTAATCACAAGAGAAATTATGATGAAATCACATAGGAATTTGAGATCAAATTCTATCCTCTTGTTTCGGCCGCCGAAAATCCCGAAAGAAAAGCACCTACTTCTCCTTTGCTTCAGCCCAAAAGATTTGTAGCCGAAAACTACAAAGAAAAACCGTCACCTATTTTCTCTTACTTTAGTCAAATAATTTAACCAAAAGAAGAAATTCCTTTCTCTTTCCTTCGGCCAAGAACAACAGCAGCCGCCCTCCTTCAACAATAACAGCCGCCACACAACCAAAAGAAAATCAATTTCGGCACAAAAAAATACTTTGGCGGCTCACTATTTTCTTTTCTTTCGGCTAATCAAAACCCTAGCACACAACCTCATATTTATATTATATCATAACGGGTTTGGGTCGGTTTTGGACCCGTTTCGATGTATCGAAACCCATTGCGGCAATAGGGCTTCATTAGCAACACAAAGAACTCGGCTCTATAGGTGGTAGGACTCCACCCATTATTTATGGACTAGAGCGATCGATTAGGTTTAACTGTGTCGAGCTGGTTGTGCCAAGTTTGTTTGTGCACCCTTGGGCTTTGTGATGGTAGTTTGTTTGTTATTAGATTGATATTTGATATTTATCTCGTGATTGTTTCGTTAGCCTACCAAGGAACTGATAAAGGAGATTGCGGTGTTAGAATTAGAGGTGGTATATCTGGAGCAGTATCTTCTATCACTCTACAGAAGAGCTTTCGACCAGCAAGTATCTACGGTATCTCCGACCACTCCCAACGAGAAATCAAAATGCCCGCTAGGCTCGCTTCAGCGAAGGCTGTTTCAAGATGATCTGAAGCTTGATATTCGATCAGATAGAACAAACCCTGGAGCCAAATCTAGTCTCACACCAAAACTTCGTAAGCCGGCCGTTGAACAAGTAGATGATTCTTGCCTAGAAAAGCTAACGGGTCCTGGTGTCCATCGGTGTCAGTCCGCCCTATCTCACCGTGCAGGTTACTCAGCTAGAATATCACCTTCAGAGGATAGCTTGAATCGAGCTCTTCAGTCGTGCCACTCTCAACCGCTAACTTTTGTTGAGGTATCTGATCATTTGACAATACAACTCTCTAGGACATACATCCGATCTTAGACAAACTTGTTCACGTAAAAATCATAGACAGGCATAACTCAATTCACTCTTACAGTTGTTATTTTACCGTTGGTATATGAATAGGATGGACATTGTTCAACCTCGGGGGTGATAAGTCTGGCAGAATATCTTGGCACCAATATCGCCGATCACATCCCTGAGACACCCAATAGAATCTCCGAAGACATGGTCAGATGCATGGGCACGGTATATTGCAAGCTTGCAGACCCCCCACTCGTCGAGCCCTGCATCCCGTCTTCTCCTACTTCTTCCTTCTCGTCAACGAGTGCTCTCTCCCCTCAGTGTATCGGAGATATGTGGAGTCCTGGTTGTAAGAAAGAATCCATACTCGATGCACGGTTGATAAACCCTTTTCGTGTCGAAGGAATAAAAGAGTTCAGTGGACCGTATAATGCAATGGTGGAGGTACCGTCGATCTGTACAGGTACTCGAAAGTTGAGTGAAGTTGAAGACTTGTTGCAGAATTATAAGTGAGTTCTTAAAACTCTTCTCTTTCCATGCTATCATCAAGTAATACTAAATCGTTGCTTTCGTGTTGCAGATCACTTGCTCTGAGATTGGAGACGATGGATCCAAGAAAGATGAAACATGAGGAAAAGCTTGCGTTTTGGGTCAACATACATAACGCTATGATGATGCATGTATGATTAGTTTCCTCGTTATGTTATATCCAAAGTTTCTTTCTTGTCCATGATGAGGAGAAACCTAACTGCATTGCTTTTCAGGCATATTTAGTTTATGGTATTCCACAAAAGAACACGAAGAAGGAATCACTGCTCATTCGGGTAACTCACTCTTATATACAAATTTAATCACAAGAGGGGATTCCGAGCATGCATCTAACGATTACTCGTATCGTTCCAGGCCTCGTGTGTCATAGGTGGCCGCTCCATAAGCGCATACACGATCCAATGCTATATTCTTGGATGCAGGACGCATTGTCCTGGCCAGGTGCGTCTCGTTTTCTTCTTCAATCCTCCATTGTATGATCGTTGTCCTTACGTTTTTGCTAGGCATTTACTCGTTCTCGTGCCTTTCCAGTGGTTTCGTTCCTTACTATCCCCGAAGATGAGGCTGAAGGCCGGAGGCGAATGGAGAGCCTACGCCGTGGAGCGGCCAGAGCCCCTTCTACATTTTGCTCTTTGTTCAGGAAGTCATTCTGACCCTGCGGTAAGCTTTCATGCATAGATTGTTTACCTTACAATTAGTTATTTACTGAGCAGCCGTGTCATTTGTCTTCAGGTCCGTGTATATAGTTCCAAGAGAGTGTTCCAGCAGCTGGAAGCTGCGAAAGTAGAGTACATTCGTGCAACTGTCGGCATAAAACATGAAGAGAGGATACTTCTGCCAAAGGTCATAGACTCTTACGCGAAGGACGTGAGCTTGACTTCTCAGGGGATGCTCGACATGATCAAACACCATCTCCCTGAGACGCTACGGATGGCCATGCAGAGATGTCAGCAGGGGAAATCTCACAAGATCGTCGAGTGGGTGCCCTACAACTTTGCGTTCCGTTATCTGCTGACACGAGAACTGGCAAGCACTCAGATACTCTGATATCGATCGTCATCGTAAGGGATAGGCGAGTAGCGACTGATCTTTTTTTGGGTTTGTTTTTTTTTTTTTGTACAAATGAGTTGATAATGAGCATATATATATATATGGAGGCTGACTACACTGTATTTTCTGTAGATTGTCCAAGTTACTTAGTTGGTTTTTGGTGTAATTTTGATGTACGTAGATGATTGAATCAGTGTGCGATAGTTATATTATAAGGTGCCAGTTTTATCTTGAACTAAACAATTTCATGTCAATTTCTGTACGAATTATGAAGCAAAAACAGCATTTCTTTCAGCTGAGCAATCACTATTATTGTGATATGGTGGTTTCTAAAATTCTGATATTTTTATGTGATTGCTTAGCCTATGTCATTATCTTATTAGCATTGACAAGAGATATTGAGATGACAAAGCCATAGTTGATGATAAATATTGAATAATATGCATATTAGGGTACTAGGTTATCTATATTAAAAACCAAGATAACGATGTAAAGTATCTTTTGATTACAACACTTGAACAATATCCTCGAAAATTATGGGAACATCGAACCGCAGTACTCATGACTGATAAATTGATTATTGTTAAGGAACAGAGGGCATAAAGCGGAGCCGAATCAATGAATCAATGATCAAACACAAAAGAAGTTGATAAATCGAGAAGAGAAAAATACGCAAATAAAAAAAAACAAATAATAATAGCATTTCGCTGCACTTTCATGGGCGAAAGAGGAAAAATTTACTAAATGTTGAAGGAATACGAGATTGCTCCACCTTCTCCATATAATCATAAAGGTTCTTAATTAGGGTTTAGATCAAATAGGTTCAGACCATACCTAAACTTGAACACCCAGCAATCCTTCGTATCCAAACTAGACATATAGTAATCCAAATCCATATTGAAAACTATAAATATGACTTACTTGTGTGCCCACACTGCTTAATGGAGATGCACTGAATGACAAATTGGATAATATCTTAACCTCTGAATTCAACTCCTTCGTACTGAACAATGAAGAGTACAAAATCCAAATAGTAATATCTGAATTTTGCAACAGCTACGACTTGTCATTCTCGGCCTGGAACTTAAGTATCTTTATAACCATTTTCTGCCTTGAAAATAAACCCTTTTGAATTTAGAATTCCGAGATAAAGTTAATTAATTGGTTAAATCTTAATGACATAAAAAAAAAATAGTGATGCTTTCACCATGCGAATGAATTTGGATTGTTCCTTGACTAAATGCCTTGCATAGAGCATAATTGCCCATTAAAGTAATCCACTTTGAACTAAATTGCTGGTAGAAACCCACTTCCTCATGGAACTGATGCTAGATGAACATTTAGATTTGGAAAATCATCTATCTTTGCAATTGATCGAGTCATCAGAAAATGATAAAATCAACCTCATCCTGAATAACAGTTGCATGCAGAGGCTTGAAATTTTTCTTTAACTTTTTTCTTAAAATTATAAATTTAAGAAATTTTTTCTTCTAGGACAGTTAGTGTTTTCTTAAATTTCACTCTTTATACTTGAAACTTTCTTTTTTAGTTCTCTTTATTCTCAATCAGATTTACCTTAGCTTTGATTTTAGTCTTAGGATTCTGTGTTTGCCTATGTTGATCTTATTGCCTTGATAGTA
Source organism: Dracaena cambodiana (assembly GCA_036321105.1). Lineage (NCBI taxonomy): Eukaryota > Viridiplantae > Streptophyta > Magnoliopsida > Asparagales > Asparagaceae > Dracaena > Dracaena cambodiana. The sequence continues at coordinate 4,872,898 of JAYEPQ010000005.1, forward strand.
TTTAGAATTGTAAGAGAGGAGAAAGATAGAAGGGATGACTAAAATGAAGTAACTCAAAGTATAACGGGAAATTCATATAAAAAATATGACTGGGGATTAAAATAAGATAACTTAAAAGATTTATGGACTAAATTATAAATATGAAGATTTTGGGACTAAATTCTAATTTTTAAGTATGTAAGGGACAGATATGTAAAAACTCCTTATTTCTATTATAGATCTGAAACTCAAAATGGGTTTTAGAAATTCTAGAAGGTTTTCCCCTTCCCCACGACTCATACATTGTATCTAGAGTTACCGTACTATCACGCAACATGCAGAGTCAAAGCCCCGCGCACATTGTTTTGCACAAACGTACGTGTATTGCCATCTTGGCCCATAAACCTGTCAGTTTGAAATTTAATGCTTGTAAAAAGTAGACGGCCCTCCCAAGGCCTCAAGGGCCAATCTAATCCTCCTATTTATACTTCTTTCATCGTCTCAAACCCCCCATCTAAGCTCTTAAAACTAAAAACACCAAAGAAAGAAAGAAAGATGAGCCATTCAGGCAGTGGGCAGGTAGTTTTCAGCGAAGAGCAGGAAGCCCTTGTGGTGAAATCATGGAACATCATGAAGAAGGATTCAGCGGCGTTGGGACTCAAGCTCTTCTTGAGGTGTGGTTTGTTTCTTCTTGATCTGCTCAAAAATTCATCGACAGTGAAAAGAGTTTTTTCATTGTCGCTTATTGTCGCTTAGATGCCCAATAAAATTATTATATGTGGCGCAGGTGATTAAGGGAGTTTTTTTTTTTATTTGTTATTTTAAGTGACGTTATGTGTAATAATTTTATTGTGTCACCTAAACAGCAGTGAAGGAATTTACTTAACCGCCGATGAATTTCCCGTTTTATATATACACACACTTTTATTGAGATTGCAACTTCAACGGCTTGTTGTGTTTATATATATGTGGTCAGGGTGTTTGAGATCGCTCCATCTGCAGCCAACATGTTTTCATTCTTGCGGGACTCGAATGTGCCTCTTGAGAAGAATCCCAAGCTCAAGCAGCACGCCATGTCCGTATTCGTTATGGTATGTATGTTAATAGTTCTTCTCTCCTTTTGGGTGTGTGTTGTTTGCAGGGGTTTCTAAAGGAGCACACTACTTTTCCCAGTGAGCCTATTTAATAATAAATAGTGTATTGTTGGTTCGGAAGACCTTCATTAAGTGGGTTCACTGGGAAAAACAGTGTGCTCCTTTGGAAACTCTCAATGTTTGCTTGTTCGCTGCTGTTGAATCGTTGTTGTTGTTCTGGAGTGTAGACATGCGACTCGGCCGTGCAGCTGAGGAAGGCAGGGATGGTGACGGTAAGAGTGACAACCCTGAAGAAGTTGGGGGCTACTCACCTCAAGTATGGTGTTGTTAGTGAGCATTTTGAGGTAATTAATTTTCATCAAATTTTTTAATTAAAATATATTAGCAACTATAAATAATTTCCCATTATTTCTATAATAAATTACCTTAATTAGTCATTTCTATTGGATTTGTGTCTCTCTCATTCGTCCGTTAAGTATCCAGATGTGATCAAGAATCACAAGGAGTCCCAGTTGTACTTGAGTTAGAAAATCAAAGTTCTAATTGGATTGGAACACCAATTAGACAGTGATAGCCCTATTTTAATAGGATTAGGATAGAAACACTATATATATTTCTTATATGTGATACGAAATATGAGAGCAATTGACTGAGAGATATGCTTATATTATTATGAGAGATGCGAAAGTTAGAGAGATACTTTGGATCTCTCCTTATAACATATTTTTCTCTTTGTGAATATTTCTCTTATTGCTCCCGTGGACATATTTCGAATTTGGTCGGCCGAACCACGTTAATTCTTGTATTTTTCTTGTATTGTATTGTTTTCTTCATATCTACGACCTCGATGAGGGATTTGATCCCCAACAATATCAACAACTGTTCCTTTATTTGTTCATTTCAATAGATTTATAGAGTTCATGATAGTCACATATCATAGCAAAAATCGATATCTATCGCATATCGGATCAAGTTTTCAAGTTCGATATTGATAATATTTTCAAAATAGTCGATACAATTTATGCCCAATAATGCTAATTGCAGTTTCTATATTTTAAACCAAACAAGACTAACAATAATTTGATGCCAAGAATGCATACGTAAACTATTTATACCTAATAATACTAATAGCGATTTCGATATGCCCAATAATGTTAATATCGATTTCGATATTTTAAACCTTAAAATACTAAATAATAAATTGGGCAATATGTTTCAAGTAATGACAATATTGCTATGTAAACTATTAATGAAATAGTTATGAATACTGAAGCCGATCTATCGTATCGGCCATATCCGAAATATAGATATCTACGTATATGGGATGGGCTTTCAGGATTGATATTGTTGGCATTTTTGATATAACCGATACGATATATGCCCAATAATGCTAATAGCGATTTCGATATGTTAAGCCTTAGAAGGCTAAACAATAAATCAAGCAATATGTTTTAAGTAATGACAAAATTGCATACATATGCTATTAATGAAATAGGTATGAAGACTGAGGTTGACCTATTGTATTAGCTATATCAAAAATACAAATATCTATTTACATAGCGGATATGATATGTCTAATAATACTAATAGCGATTATTTTTAACCATAGAATACCAAGCAATAAATTGGGCAATATGTTTTAAAGGACAGCCCGGTGCTACAAAGCTCCCGCTATGCGGGAGGTCCTGAGAAGAGTCGGACCACTTAGGTCTTTTGTATACAGCCTTACCTTACTTTTTTTAAGGCAAGAGACTGTTTTCACGAAACGAACCCGTGACCTCCAGATCACATGACGACAATTTTTACCGTTGCGCCAAGGCTCCCCTTCGAGCAATATGTTTTAAGTAATGAAAAAATTGCATATACAAACAATTAATGAAATAAGTACTAAGAATGAAGTTCACCTATCATATCTTATCAGCTATATCAAAAATACTTATATCAATCGTATATTTTGATTGATACGGTATTGTCCAATAATGCTAATACCGATTTCGATATTTTAAACCTTAGAATACTAAACAATAAATTTGGACAATATGTTTAAAATAATGACAAGATTGCATACGTAAACTATGTGTAACCCATTGTTGAAAATAACACGTTATGAAACCCGTTATTTGCGTTACGTAACCTAACGGAATCCCAACGCTACATAACAATTGGAAATAACTCAGTGCACCGTAACATTACGTTTTTTACGTTATTTTACGTTATATTACATAACGTTACGTTAAATTACGTTATACTACGTTATTTACAATTATTTTTTTTAGTAATTTATATATTGTTGTTGATTATTATTTTGATTATTAGCGAATTGCTGTAATTTTCTTAATTAATTGTTGGCTTGTTTGATTGCTTTTGGAATTTCTAACTTGATAATTTAAGTTTGTTTCTTTATCCACTTGTTGTATTTCTCGTCCGGTTGCTAAAATATTTTACTTGTTGATTTTATTGATTTTTTAATTGAACTGAGATCAACAATCATAAATAAGATAAATTGAACATTACAAAATATAAATTACAACAATGATAATAATTGGAATCAAAATAAAAAATTGGAATCTTGCTTTTTTATTTAAATGATGATTGGAATTACGGTTGCAGACTTAATATAATTTATGAAAATATATGAAAATTATTATAAAACTTAATATAACATTTGAATAGATTATGTATTACAAAATAATTTTATATTTTTTTAGATATTTTAAATTTATTTTTCAATTTATTAAAATTATTTTATATGATTTTATATTTATTTTTATTAAATAAATAGAAAATTGCATAACCTACGTTATGCGTTACGCTATTTGCGACATAACCTAACAAAGGCAAAACGTTACGTTACCGTTATCGCTATTTTAAACATTGGTGTAACCTAACCTAGCTCAGAGATAGTTGTAGATGATGGACTGAATTGGATAGAGCTGACATTTTGATGGGGATGCAGGTGGTGAGGTTTGCACTCTTGGACACAATAAAGGAGGCAGTCCCTGAAATGTGGTGCCCAGAGATGAAGAATGCATGGACCGAGGCTTATGATCACCTTGTTGCTGCTATCAAACAAGAGATGAAACCATCACCTTGAGTTTTAATTTTATGCTACTGTTAATTTGTTGTGAATAAAGTACGCACACCAGATGCATTTGCTTGTATTTTTCTTCCTTCATTGATACTTACTTACTAGTAGCTTGACGGTGATTTTGCCCTCAGCTGACATGTTAAGTGGTGTTTATCAAGAATATTGTGGCAAGTATTGAATCAGACAGGTTTTTTTTAATAGAATAAACAGTGGGTAAACTCCTTGCATTCAGATCAAATAGAGATTCTTATGGGTTTATAGAGCTAAGGTTGTTTACGATGGCTCATGTTCGGGCCTGAATGGGAGTTTCTAAAGGAGCACACCTTTTTTCTTAGTGAGCTCACCTAATAGTTATTAGAGTTTCCGAATTTTCAAAATTACCCTATAAAGTGGGCTCATTAGGAAAAGTTAGAAATTCTTGTCTGAACGCCAAAACCTATGGTTTTGGACTAATATAACTTGGGTAAAAAGATCTCACTTTAGTAAGGGGAAAAAAAAAACTATTTAGTAAGGAGAATGAAACTCTTTTCTATTATCTTAAACAATTACCTTGCCTTAAAAATTAAAAAAAAAAAAAAAAAAAAAAAAAACAATAAGGCTTTGAGTTATATGAACTGGGCCAGGCCCAAGCAGTTTAGACACTGGGCTTAGGATAAATAAATAGCTGATGGGCCTAGGATAAATCGAAGAATTTACTACAGGCACTTCAGCACAGTGCTGGCTTAGACCAGGACCATATTTTTGCCTCTAACCCAATTCACGAGTCGGAGATGTTTGGGTTCATATTTCATAGACCATCTCTTCTCTTACTCTTGCTAGGCAGACGGAGGTTGAAGCCTTGTTCTTCTTCTTGGAAGAAAATTAGGGATGCACAGTGAGCCAGCCGAAGGAAGGAGTCGGAAAAATCTGACCGACTCCAGAAAAAGGAGGCAAGACTCCCACTACTGGAATCTAACCAAACTCTAACTGCTTTTGGATCAGTCAGATTTGGTCGAACTCGTATAGAGTGGTTGGACAAAGATTGTATGCATCGGGACTTTTCCTAGCAACAAAAAAATATATATCTCTGATCACCTCCCCACTCACTCTAACTGAGCTTCGGCTGAGCCCGATCAGAGTCGGTTGATTTGGGCATGAAATAGATTATGTCTTAGTATCTTTTGAGGCAAAAAAAAAATGGATTGCAACATCTTATGTATTAGGCATTATCATTTATAATTTTTTCCCCATTATAGAGAGGTCAAGTTGCGTGATATTTCATATATTTTTATATCTCTCCTCTTTGGAAAATATTTTGCTAATTTATTTTTAATAAAACACTACCTCAAGCGGTTTTTTCTAAAGAAAACAAAAGTCCGCCCTTTTGTCATTTTATAATGGTGAGGATGGCCCATTTCATCTCGCACAGGGATTCTTCACTATGGCCCCAGTGTGAGTATTTTGGGCCGGCAGCTTTACATAATTTAATTGGGAAAAAAAAAAAAAACTTTAGATTCTTTTAACCTGCAGTGTTTGATCGTATACTCCATGCCAAGAATAATGTACAGGGATGAACAGGCCGAAGGACGGTCGGAATTCGATGGCAGCCGATCGGATCCGATGAAGTAAGCATCCGATCGCCACCAATTAGTTACTCCAACCGATCTCCGACTGATTTCTTGTCGGACGGAGGCGATCGGATCTTCCTGGAGTCAGACGGAGTCAGTTAACCTCTTCCTTCTTCTTCGACATCAACAGCAGAAAGAAAAAAGGTCAATAAAAATTGAAGCTGGTCTAGAGAAATTTGGGGTTGAAGCTCTTCCTCTTCCTTCGACATCAACAACAGAAAAATAAAGGTTAAAAAAAATTGAAGCTGTAAGAAGATTAGATTAGGGGTGATCCTCCTTCGACGTTGACAGTAGCAATAGAAAAAAAAATGTAAAAAAAAAAAAAAATTGAAGCTGCCCTGAAGAAGATTAGGAGTGAAGATATTAGAATTGATTTATTTGGTGCTCAATAGATTACGCTGAAGTTTGAATATTAATGTAGAGATTGTCTTTTTGAATTCAAGAGATTAGGCCTTAAGATATTGATGCAGAGTTGGAGATGAGGGCTCAAGAAATTAGATCTGTTTTTGGGTTGGAGATGAAGGCTGAAGCTTAAAGAGGCAATTGAGGAAATTTCAACTAAATGCACACCACATTTTACTTAGTGAGCATCATTTTCCTATATGTTGTAAATCACTTTACTTTACTATAGGATGTGTGCTCACTATGTACTGAAAATAAAGTTTGCCATAAAATGGAACTGTATAAAAAGAAAAAATGAATTTGTAAGTATATCCAAATGTTTAAAATGTGTGAATACATGTAAGAATTTGGAATTTCTAAGAATTTCTTAAAATATCTATATGAAACTTAACATGTCCAAAAAAAACATTCATACTCTTTTCCAATTATACATTTAGAAGTCAATAGTAATATTTATACTCGGGAATATATTTGTGGCAAGAGGCATGGACAAAATTCCAACAATTAAAACATTGCAAATAAGACACTTTTTTCAAAAAAAAAAAAAAAAGAAAACCAAATATTTATAGCAAATGAATATCATTCAGATCATTCAATATTTTGACCAGTGTAAGTAACAGTTCATGACAACATAATAGCCTTCCCTCCGACAACACCAAAAATTAATGATCATCTTTTTTCTAAAAAAAATATTTTAAATATAATAATCTATACTTCTTGGTTTTAGGGATGAACACTCGTCTCCACTCCGACCATTCCGTCGGCTCTGATCGAATTCGATCAAAGTACAGGGAATTAAGACAGTCCAAATCGAGTATGTGAAACACCAATCGGTTGGTGGTGATCGGAATTTCGCACAGTCCGATTCCGACCAACAAGGTGTTCCTCTCCCTCTCTCTCCCTCCTCCCGTTCTCTCACTCTATCTCTCCCTCCTCCCCTTCTCTCACTCTATCTCTCCCTCTCCCTCACTGTGGAAGAGCTCTCTTCCTTTCCCTTTTGTTCATAGGAGTTCCGATTGACACCGTTGGATTTCGATCGCATTCAACTGAGAGTCGGCCGGAGTTTGATCGGATTCCGTCCGGAGAGGTTGCCAGAGTCTCGCCACATTCCCCACGTCAGAATTGGTCATATTTCGACGAACTCTAACGATTCCAACCAAATGTTCATGCCTACTCGGGGGCACTCATGCACAATTTCTTAAATTTTAATTTTTGGTTTAATGTTCCATGAAGCTTGAAACCTCTTGAAATTCCAAAGAAGTTAAGACATCATATTCTTTAAAAATAAAATTAATAAAAAAAAGTGAAGGAGTGAATTCTTGTGCAAACAGTGGAAGAAATTTTCCATGCCGACAGCAAGTTACTCTTTAGACCAGCTATACTTATATTCTATTTACAAAGAAATCGAATAAGAAAACTCAAAAAACCTCTGCATGGTTAATGAGGTCAGGCTTTCCTCAGCTCAGTTGAATCTCAAAGGAAACCAAGCCGAGAGAGTTCAGTTTGAATAGTTTTATTCAAAAATACAAAGTTGATACGATTGATTCTCAATTAAAAAAAATAAAATAAAAAATAAAATTAATGCTAGTTTATAATTTATTTTATCCTCCTGAAACCTTCATGATCATTCATTTTTCATGTCCAATATTTAGAGATAAGCGTATAAAAACTAGGGTTAATTACAGTTAGATCCCATGTAGTATTGGGGATGTGTAATTTAACCCTTCTAAAGTTTGAAACTCTCGAAAAATCCCCTAGACTATTAACACGTTAGTGAGAGTTAATTATTTTCACTCTTTTTTTTTTTTTTTCACTAAAGTGCACTCATGTCCATCAAATTTTTATTCTACCATCATCTCTCCATTTAACCAGCACACTCCCTCTCTATTTCTCTCCTCTCTCTCTCTCTTCCTCTCTATCCCTCTTTCTTAGTCACTCTCTCTTTATCCCTCTCTCTCAGTCAGAGAGGGAGCGTGAGTGACTCTGAGAGAGGGATAGAGAGGGAGAGAGAGAGGAGAGAAATAGAGAGAGAGTGTGTGTGGTTAAAGGGAGGGATGAGAATAGAATATAAATTTGAGAGAAACAAGTGCACTTTAATAAAAAAAATGAGAGTGAAAATGACTAACTCTCACTGACAGTATTAACAGTTCAGTAGATTTTTTGAGAGTTCCAAACTTCAGAGGGGTTAACTTACACATCTCCAATAATATAATCTTCAAACAATTTCAAGTAAATGATAATATCATAAATCTTGACTCAATTCATTTAATAATATAATCGTAATCATCAAACATTTTCAAGTCAATTGATACATAATTTAAAGTACATTGATTTCCATTACTCTATTACTATTTTCTAGTTATTATTATTCATTTTTTTTAAATTCTATCACTTGCCCTTCAACCGCCGGCTCTTCGACGGGCAACGCAGCGCTGTGCTGGCAGTGACGGCCAGCCGGCACAGCTCCTGAAGCGAAAGAGGACGCTCCGATCTCGACACGGGCATCAAGAAGTAGAGCTCCCCGGGCTGAAGCACCTCGGCCTCCGGCACTCCCGGTGCCTGCGCTCCCACCTCCATGGCCTCGATGCTGCAGACGTAACACCCCGGGCTCCTCGCCACCACCTGCCCGGCCCTGACCGCTTTCGCGTACTCCTCCACCGTCCCGTCCACGTGTATCACCTTCGCCGTCGACGCGGCGGCCGCCTCTCTCGACGACACACAGTTTCCCATGAAATGCAAGCGATGATCGAGTGGTGTTGAGGTGAAAGTGTTTGTTGTGGGCAACAAACACTACATATACCACTCGAACTAGATATATATAAATTGAAGGGGTATTTACTGGTTTGTCCCTCAAATTTTTATATATTATGATTTTGTCCCCAAAATCTTCATATTTAGGATTGTCCCCCAAATCTCATAAATTACAACAATTTAGTCAACCTCTCTAACTTTCCCTAACACAGTTAAATATTTGACCATTTTATTCCTCTTTTCCTCTTCTATTTTCCTCCTCTTTTCTTCTTCTCTCTTCCTCCTCTCTTCTCCTTTTCTTCATTATTTCTCCTCTCTTTCTCCTTTCTTAAGTTACAAAAGGAGAAGAGAGGAGGAAAAGAGAAGGAGAAGAGAGGAGGAAGAGAGGAGAAATAATGAAGAAAATGATAAAAGAGGAGGAAGAGAGAAGAAGAAGAAAGAAGGAAGAGAGAAAAAGAAGAGAAGAAAATAAAAGAGGAAAATAAGGATAAAATGGTCAAATATTTAACTGTGTTAGGAAAAATTAAAGAAGGGGACTAAATTGTTGTAACTTATGAGATTTGAGGGACAAAATCCTAAATATGAAGATTTGGGGATAAAATCCTAAATATGAAGATTTGAGGACAAACCAGTAAATATCTCTAAATTGAAATGGGAAAGTGTAGGGGCATTTTGGGAATGATCGGGTCAATGTAGAACGTAGGGGGGCGCATGTGAAGTGTCGTCGAGTGAGGACAAAGTGCAGGAGGGTAGCAACGTGTGGGTAAGGGCCCGGGAGTTTTGGACATTTTGGGAAACGACGGGCGATTATGGGAAGGAAAGTGGAAAAGCTTGTTTTTCTAAGCAACTTCCAAGGGAAATTCTATTTTAGAAAACCTCTTTGCACATTGAGCCCACCTCTTAAAGTCGCTAAAATTAAAAGAGTTTTTTTTATATTTATTCTTTAATTCTACAATACTATAATATATACTCCCTACAACTTTATATTTTGATATTAGTCTCCTAAAATAATTAAATTACTCAATTGTTAAGAAAGTTAACTTTTGCCCTCTCTCGCCCCTCGTTATTCCATAAACCATACAACTTAAGAAGAGATGACCTCTCTCCCCATTATACCCCTAGGCTAGAACTTAGAAGAGAGAAAAATGAGAGTTACTTTCCCTCTTCTTTTTTTCTCTCTCTCTTTCCCCTTTACTCATTCTTCCTCTCCTCCTAGATATGTTCAGCCTTTCATCTTCAACATCTCTTTCTCGATCCATATTCTCTCCAAATAACAGTAGGCAAACTCTAAAATTCCAACTCATAATCTCTCCTCTCCTCGTTAGAACACTAAATTCTCTCTCCTTCCTCTAACTTGACTTCTCCAAATTCTCCCTCCAAAACCAAATCTTAACTTCCTCTAGCTGCCTCTTGTAGTCTGATCTGCTGACCCAAGAATTTATTCTACAAAGTTGTGAATAATAACTTCTTCCAGTAGCAATTTCACTCCAGATCCAAACCATCTTGGAGATGGAATTGAGGAGCTTTGCAGATGTGATTTGCTGGTTCGGAGGTGGACGTACAGGCAAGGGCCAAATAGAAATTTGAATTTCTAGGAATGCGCGGCGTGCAATTAAATTAAAAGGTTAAAGAATACATACAGAATAACCATATGAATTAGTTCATGTGTTTGGATTAAATTAGCGACACGAATATTTCACACCTTGAAGTATCACTCTGCACATTATCTTTTTACTTCTTGAAATACTACGCTTCCCTTATTTGACCCTTCACCTTTTGACTCTAAAAGGCCAAGTTTCCAAATGTCTGCTATGATTTTGCTTTGATTCTCTGCAAGGGCAACAACGCAGAGAGAGAGAGAGAGAGGGAGAGTGAGTGTGTGCAGTGTATCCTCAAATTTCCAAGTGCAACTTGCATGCCACCGTGCAATCTTTTTTGGTAGAAGATGCACATCATATACAATGTGCTGTCGTGGCGTTGCAAGTTGGTACTAAAAGGTTGCAAGCACATTTCAGTCCCTGATGGAAATGTAATCACAGCGAACAATCGAACTACGACAAAGAGACATTCTACGAGCTTTTTCAATTAGGAATTAGTCCCCAAGGGTGTGAACCCTAACTGAAAAAAGTGGTCATTATTTTTTGTGACTACATTTTTTTTTTGGATGGGATTAACTCCCAGCGATATTAAACTTGTTTGGAGACTAATCACCGAACAATGTGAAAACAGTTCGAAGGACTAATTTTCAATTGAGAAAGATGAAAGATCATTACAAGTTTGTCATTACTTTTTTTATCATATTTTTTTTCCGATCGAGAATTAATCATCAAACGATGTTAAATCAATTTGCTAACTAATCTCCGAACGGTGTGAAAATTATCTGGAAACTAATTCCCAACTGAGAAAGATGGTTACAAGTTTGTCATTACTAAGCCCACTGAGCAGGGGTGGGCTCAAATAGAATTTCCCATCAACTACCAACGTGCCAAGCTTCGCTGGACAGCAGCAAGCAATGCTTCAAGTAGGTGTAGCTTCTTGGAAGAGTCGCCACCCCTCTTGGAAGAGTCCGTCACCATAAATAATACTTTACTTTTCTCACAACTTTTCACTCTTTCTAATCCTCTCATTCGCCAATTCACTTCAACTCTCTAAATTGGTCAAATATCTCAAACTCCCTCAAAAGTTTCCCCTCCCTCCGATTAGTTTCAATTTTCAAGTTGGAAAAAAAAAAAAAAAAAAACTTCAACTTTTTCAACTTACAAAATGAGGTACCAGCTTAATTTTTTTTTTTCTTCCGAAAATCCCATATTTGGAAAGCATATAAAAATAATATATAATCCTAAATTTAAAAAGTCCTTAAGAGTATTTACACATAGAATAACAAAGGGTATTTTAAGAAATCACTGTCCTTGTGTTATTGGTATTCTATCGATCAAGAAGAGATCTTGCATAATATAGTTATACGTTTTAAAAAATTTCATTTTTCTCCTGTTGCTTCAAATCTGAATATGATCATTAAGAATTTCATAATTGACAATAAAAAAATTTTCTATTTTATTTGATAATACTAGTGAAAATATTACAGTAATTAAATGTTTGAAAATTTATTTAAACATGCTTTTCAAAGAGAATTATTTCATATTTGTAGTGTATGTCACACTACTACTTATGTGTGAAAAATGGACTAAGAATGATTAATAATTATCTTATAGAATTAAGATATATTATAACTTTCATGAGAACTAGCTACCAAAAAAGTAAATCTTCAAATCAATTAATTATATATCTTAATTTTACAAGTAATTGTTAGGTATCTTATAAAAGTTAATTATTATGAGAACTAGAGACCCAATTAAAAAAAGCAAGGCGATAAGGTAAGGGATGGGAAGGGGAGAGAGAGAGAGAGATCTTTAAGGACCTCTGCTACAGCTTGTTTAATGCGATCACTCGTTCGAGCGAGAGAGGGAAAAAAAAAAAAAAAAAAAGAGGAAATCGTCAATCAACTCATAGGTCGAGGCCATTCTCGAAACTCTAGATAATCAGTGCTCGGAAGAGATATAGGTGAAGAGCCCTATTTTAGCCTATTTATTGCAATCGCCTTGATGAATAAGAAAGAGAGAGAAGAGAAGAAGAAGAAGCAAGAAGGAGAGAGAAGAGAAGAAGAAGAAGAAGCAAGAAGGAGAGAGAAGAGAAGAAGAAGAAGAAGCAAGGCAATTAATCATATAAATCTAGACTCTAGTGAGGAATTGGATATTTGATGATATTTATATTTATGAAATTTGAATATTTAAGAGTCCGGATTAATATATCTAAATCGGCAAAAGAAAATAAAGAGAAAAAATAATAATATGTTAATCTCACCGATATTTTTCATTTCGTTTATCGAACAATATATCTCCATGTAATCAATATATCGCTCGATATCGGTTTACAACCAGAACTAACAAGAAAATGACTTTACCGTATCGTTTTAGTCTCAAAGCTGCTATATCAACCAGTACACCAATCGAGATTTAAAACACTTGCACCATTTTGACTTAGGGTATCTTTTGCAAACTTTACCCTCATGTAACCTGTTCCACATAACCCAAGATAAAAGCCTGAGATTGTACCACCCAATTGCCTCCTTAGATGCCCACCTAATGAGGCACTTTGGTACACTTCTCTCACATACATACATACATATGCAAAATTTATGTGAGAGAAGTGTTTTCTTTTCTTTTTCCTTCTTATTTTCCAGCTTGGCCATGTTTTTATGCAAAATTTTGCATAAAGAATGACCATGTTTATATATATATAAACATGGTCATTCTTTATGCAAAATTTATATTCAATAAAGCCTATTGCATGAAAAATATTTGATACGCAATGTGGCCAAGCTGGAAAAGAAAGAGGAAAAAAGAAGTAAAACACTATTTTTATATAAACTGGAAAGTTTTTCTTGAAAAGATAAATATACATATTTTTCTTCAGATTAGGACTGCAAACTTAAACAGCTGAAGGAAACTTACAGTATACAAGGCATCAGGAGAATAGGAAAACATGCCCCCAAATGTCTCATGAACACCAAAACTCTTCAGACCTAGCCAAGACTATTGCCAGAAGGTAAGCCGATCCAAATCAACAAAAAGCAAAAGGAAAAAAGAAAGGTTTTCTTGTGCATAAATAAGAACCTGTTCATCCCGCATCCATGTAATGCCTGCAGATTGACATGGAGAGCGTACCATTTTCATATGGCTGCACAATAACCTCACTTCAAGCACCGAGTAGTCGTTCCAACTCCTCGAAGTCGCCAGCAGCCACTATATCATTGCGTCGATAGATGCCTGTATGCTTAGAGAATGATTCCTTCTGCGCATCCCATTCGTTCACTATATCCTCTACCGTATTCCCTACGAGTTTCTTATTTTCCGCAATGTGTTTTATGTCCTCGACATCCACCCTTCCTCTAGCTTCTGCCAACAAAAAGAGACCATAGCGAAAAGAAATGTGAGGGATAAAAGAAGTACAGTATTGTTGTGGTATAAGAGGATATGGAAAGAAAATAATGTGAATAAGCGATGATACTTTCAGTCATAAGAACTATGTTAGTTCATAATAGCTCCATACCTGATTCTGGATGGTATTAGATATATTTTTTTCATCCTTCGGGGGGGGGGGGGGGGGGGGGGGGGGGGTCGTAACAAAGTGCGCAAACTTGAGCTGCTTCTGCCCGACTAACTGTTCCTTATGCTTTGTCAAAGGGAAATAAATAATAACAGTACCCTAAAGGGCTTAAAATCTATGTATACTCTACTCGTGCACCAAGTTGCCAAGGGAAAAGGTTTGACACAGAGGTGTTGCTTTATCACTTCTTGCAAAGTAAGTAAAGTGGTGCATGCAATGAGATGATTCAGCAGCAAACGTAGCTAGATCATATTGATGACTTAATAATAGATATATTGGACCTATAGAGAATAAGTACCACATGAAATCATGAGTGCTTGTCATAAGAGCATGACACAGCATAGCCTAGTTCTAGATGATAAAATCTGTCACAAGCTAATTTGATTGATGGACCGTTTTTCTGTCTGAGCCACACCTGAGAAGCTGTTCAACTACATTGTTGTGTTGCTGCAGACAATTTGCTCTTCAGAGTGACAACAAATAAGCCTTTTGCTACCTTAACCGAAAAAGATAATTATGCTACATCAAGCACATCATCATCGTTCACCACTCATTCCTATGAGCAATGTCTTCATTAAGTCTTGGGCATCCAAATCTTTTCATATCACCTCCATCCACGTCTTCTTTAGTTGTCCCTCGTACTTTTAACTTGCTCTATGTTGATAAGCTCCACTTGCTAAACTAATGTATCCGTAGGTCTACATCATACATGACCAGACCATTATAGACAGTTTTCTTACATCTTCTCTTCTACGAGAGTAAAACCTATCTTAACAAAATTCAAGAATATCCTCATTTATAATCTCACCACTCCTAGTGTTACTATACGTACAACAAAGCATTTTTACATTTCTGCTACACTCACATTATCTTTTCTACACTCATCTTATGCGCATGATATCACTTTATATTCCAACATTCCCTGCCACGCAACAAAGTTGACCTAATAAGAGTCTAATAAAAAATTTCTTCAGCATTAACGGAATGTTATGGTCGCATAAAACTCTTATTGCACTCCTCTGTTTCAACAAACTAGCTAGCTTTGATTCAAAGTGAATCACCAATTTAAACAAATGATACAATAATATGGAAAATTTGCACAGAAACTAGAATATAGGTACACCATGGATGTCAATTGTACCACCAAATGACCATCTTAAAAGTATAGAAATGTATTTGTAAGTAGGTGTTCCCCGTATGTAACATGAATTTTAAGGCTAGAGCAGATAACAGAGCAAATATCTTAAACAATGAAAGGTTTTCAAGTTATATAAACCAACACTTGTATAAACAATCATATTCCTTATTAAGAATCTGGACAAGTATGGGTGCAATGTCATATGTGGATGAATCTAAAATAAAATTATACACATACAGGTGACATTCATTATATGTAGCATGATGTTAAGAAATAACTTTTAGTTCATTAGTTTTTTAATTATAATATGATATGGAAATACTTGTATTATGAATTGTAATAGGACTTGAATTGTCATTGTATTAGTTTCCAACTTATAAAAAGAATTAGACTCTCTCTCTCTCTCTCTCTCTCTCTCTCTCTCTCTCTCTCTCTCTCTCGCATTGCCCCATCAATAATAACACATAACATCCTAATTTCACCTTCTTCCAAGAAATTTTTTTTTTTTGCCTGCCATGGGGTGGGGGCAATTAGATGGCAAGGAAGGTAATATCATGCCCCGGTATCTTAATTAGAGAGTCTAAACCCTAATTTCATCTGATTCCCAATTATGGTAAAAGAAAACGGAAGAAAGCAAAAAAAAAAAACTTAGTTTCTTCTCTCTTAAAATATTCTCTCCTCTTCATCTCTTCTTGCTACTTTTACTGTCTATTTGTTATCCTTTAATATATCTTTCTTCGTTGATCATGTTCCCAAAAATATATGGGTTACTATAGCTACAGCACCCTCGGCCAAAATTTTTATTAAAAAATTCTCCCTCTACTTACTTATTTCTGATCATATATTATCTTTTAATCTTTCTTTTCTTTGCCACTTTCTTATCTCTCATCTTCTTTTGCTCTTTCTTCTCCATTGACTTGTTCTTTAAGAAAATTTATATTCAAGTAACTCTTTTCTTCTCTCTCTACTTATCTACCCACCTTATCTGATCCACCAAAAGATCTCTATTTTCTTTTCTACAACCTCTCTTTATCTCTTCATCTCTTCATGATACATTTTGTGATAAATTTTATTGCTTCTTATATACTGTTTTGCTCCTAACAAATAGATACAACTTGACTGCTTCTTAGAAGTGGAGACATACTGTTGTCCGTCAAAAACTCGCAATTGTTATTTGCTAAAAGCTGTTGCTTGTGCTCACTACTGTTGCTCGACAAACACCCACTACTGTTACTCGTCAAAAGCATATTATTGCTTGTCAAATGGAGTGATAGAATATATCAATATACTACTAATGTTGTTTCTCATTGAAGCTTTGCTAAAGTATTTTTCCTCTCCTTAAATGCAATATTTTGTAACAAGCTGTGAGCAAATGATATATGCTCCAGCTGAAGGGCGAAGGTTAAGTAATAATTTAGCTTATTAATTTTCTAACTGTAACAAGATTTGAAATCTATTGTATTAAAAAATATAATAGGACTCGAATTGTCATCATACTAGTTTCCAACTAGTATTGGAATTAAATTCCCTTGTAACTCTATATATAGGCATTGCCCTCATCAATAATGAACATAATAATAAATGCATCAAAATTACTGTTACTTATATTTTCTACACATTAATTCTTAAGGCCAGAGCAGTTAATAGAGCAAATCTTAAAATGTATATATTTTCAAGTCATATACATCACTAGCTTTAAATCAGCATTTATGAACACTCATATTCCTAATTAAGAATTTGGACAAATTATATAAACACAATACATATACCCAAAAAAAAAAGAGAATCATGAATTCATAACTTATATATTCAACTTTTGACTTCTCGGACTAAGATACCTCTATTAACATTGCAAAATTTAGGAAACTCTCAAATTGACTATCCTACACATCCATCAAGCATTAGATGGTTTTGGATAAATACAAGAATTCCAGATACAGGTATCTATCAATTGCCAAAGTATATAAGGACTATAGCCGCTTCACGAGACAAAGCAATGCTAAAGGTCAATTACACTGAATGGAACCAAGTTAGATGACCCTCCTTTTAAAATAGTTCTCAACAAAAACCTCATAACATAGCCACAAGCAGCTTTTATCATTAAGCAATTTCTGACAGGAGACATTGTTAAACTGATAGCTAACAAAGATCCAGTCCAGTATGAAAACGTTTTCCACTTGAATATGTCAAACAAAGCACTTTGCAAATGGTATCCAAAATTTTAATGACATATTCCTAGCTTCGAAGGCTTTTCCTGTGGCTTTTTCCCTTCGGAAAATATTCACCACTAGACGCCTAGTTCCTTCTACTATATGGGTATTATTTTCTTTTTTTCCCCTTAACTTTCCAAATGAATAGTTTTAATGAAGGTGGTGATCATATATTAAATTCATACTCTTATTTAGCATTGTACACGTAACACGGCTTTACCATCAAGCCATAAGAATGAGGTAAAACATGGTTAAAAATAAATACATCTGGATTATCAAATGAAAGACAATATTTTAGAGAAGATACTATGTCATTCATCCAGAAACTTGACATGCATGGTTTTTCCTTGACATGTTTTTGCAATGCCGAATACTACCTTTAAGTAATGAGTAATTCATCAATAGTAGAATCAACACTTAGTGCTAGCTCAAGTATGTGGTTAATATATCCATAACCCTTTATGATTACTCCAAGAAAAGCTCAATAGTTCCTGCTCACCTACACTTATTATTCTAAGCCTTCGATGTGTTACCTTTAAAAAAAAAAAGAGTAGTTTCTAAGTGTTTCTATTGCTGAAGAAAGATATGTTTTGGTTATCTTCAAGGTTCTAAATATTTGCAAATCCCAATATATATTGCAAATACCATACCAGGTTTTGAGGCACTTAATATGATATGTGTGTGTGTGTGTGAGTGTGTGCGCATATGTGGTGTGTGTGTGCGTGCGCGCGCACATACATACATACATATATATGTATGTGTGACATACATACATATATATGTATGTGTGTGTATTTGTATATGTGTGCATGTCTCTCTCTCTCTCTCTCTGTGTGTGTGTGTGTATATATATGTATGTATGTATATATATGTGTGTGTGTGTATGTATGTATGTATCAGTCCGATGTTGCTGATATTTACAATAAGTTAAGCCCAACATTGCCGATTTTAATACCATAACCATTAGCCGATACCAATACCAACTCTAATATTTCAAACACTGGTTATCTTATTTCAGTAATTATATGCCAAAAAACTATAATGCAATACCCGACTAATTAGTAACATTACTAAATATAATATTCGAAGAATAAATGTGAGGGGGCTCGAAATTTAATTATCATAAATTTAGTAAAAAAGCAAAAGGCAAATTACATACGCCTGGTTGATGGTGAAATTAATTAGCAAATGTTTCAACTATGATCCATTTAAGAATTTATTAGTAAGGAGTATGTTGGTTAGTGTAATAAGCTTTATTGGTGTGGTGATTATGCAAAACGACAAATATCTTTATTTTAAAATCAAGAGCTGTAGGGAACATTTACCCGTCAAGCAAACCATATCCAGCCCAACATTTCCCGCATACTTCCACGCAACCATATACATTACAAATTTATTGGAAGGGTCATTTTAGGGTTTATAGTAGCAATCATTAGTAATTTCATCAATACATCGAAAAAGTACTCTTCTAGGCCTTTAACAATCAATACCCTTTCATTTAAGATTGCTTAATACTTGTGCTTTATTAGTTTTTAAGAATAATTTCAATGCCATTATCATCATATTTATCTTCACTGGTTTTAGCAATTTAGTTGTCTAATATTTTCATATATTACTTGAATAGTTTAAGCTTGAATTATGGGATATCGACAAGTGGAATAAGTAGTTAAGAAAGTTTTTGATTGAGTATAAAATTGAGATTTTGAGGGTTTTCATGCAAGAACAAAATAACAAGCCAAGATGGAAGACTTTACATCAACTCACCAATTTGATCTAACAACTTATGGTACTTGTTATAAATCTCCAAAACCACCACTACACATTTAAAATTTTTCATTTACTAAAATTAGTTCTTATTTTCTAAATTAGTACTTAATTACTAATTGAATTCTCAATAAATAAAAAAAAAATCCAAACTTTAGATGTCTTACCAAGAATTTGAATGCCGGTAATTATTTTAGACAAAGAAACAAATTATAGCCTCCTTGACTACAACTCTCCATGTGACCGTCTCCACTTTGTTCCCTTCAAACTTCCACACCAAACCCAAACGCAAGGCCTTGGGTTGACCAGAGTCCTACTTGGATTTGACCCAAGCTTGCGAGTGATTGATGGCTCTGTAGTAGGAAAAAGAGAGAGAGAAAGAGAGAAATTTAGGGTCAATATTAGGGGTTTCAGTGAAATGGGAGTATAGTTGCCAAGGAATAAGGATTAAAGATTTCATACAGTATTTTCAAATGATTCGAGGAAATTAATGGTAAGATTTGATTTGGGAAAATAGGGTTTATGGGCAGTTTCTAATTTTGAGGAATTTTGTCGATTTTGTGCTTATTGAGTGAATAGTGCTCAATAATTATAAGATGGTGAAGATATCTAGATGAACAGTCAATTTAGGAAAATTCTAGAGCTCAGTCTTTTTCTCTTTCTTTCTCTTGGCATTTTCTCCACCTCATAGGACACTTGTCTTCACCCTACAACTCTCATCAACTTAAAATAAGATATTTGAAATTTTGAACTATCACCTTCCAACATAGCTTAGTGCAATCACCCACCACCACTTCTTTTATATTTAGATTTTCGGCATACTCCCCTTCTTACTAATAAAATATTAAATATATCATAGCTGAGACATTTGCTAAATATTTCACCACCAACTAGGGCTTTTTGCTTTCCAGCTAAATTTACAATAGTTAAATTTAGAGCCTCCCTTCACATTTAATTCGCAAACATTATAATTAGGGTGTTATATACAAAGCATTCTAGTAGATAATATCAATGATTTGAAGCAATCATAAATCACAGGAGAAAAATATAGGTATTCAGCAAAGATTGTTACAGACACAATCATGACAACAATGTGCTTAGACAAAATCTCTGGGATCAGCTGCATGGATCCTCCATTCAGCTCCATTACAAGCTGGCTCCCCTGTATAATTAACAACTATCATGCTCTTTTTCACTAACTCAATCTATGTTTATTTACGTCTTACCCTAGTCCTCTACTTATATTGTTTCAAAATGGCACACTTAATGCTAAGTTGCAGATATTGAAACATCTCAAATTTATTGTGGGTAGTACAGAGAGCAAACTAAATTTCCTGGTTGATAATACATCTCCATTCAGTTATCTTACTGGAAGAAAGTGGAAGTAATTAACAAAACTATATAGCATGCATGAAAGGAATAGATTCAGCTGGAGGGATGGGTCAGGGCTCTAACTGGAAGCATCAAGGTCATGTGCGGATGCCTGTCAAACTTCAATTATGATGGATCATAATGTTACTAAATATTATGGTTTAAAATCAAGTTAAATAAATTGTGATCCGGGTACGCCTTACATTTTATAGGTCATTTTGTTGAGATTAGTTTCTTTTTCTTTATAAATAACAGCACAATAAATAAATTTATGCCCTATGTTATATAGGTAACTTTGTTAAGATTGAGTTTTTTCTATATGAATAGCAACACAATAAATAAATTTTTATGAGTTAAATTTTTTATATGCAAGAAAGACGCATATATAGTAGCATCCTACTGTCCAAATTTTGGACAAATGGTAGTGTCTGACAACCCATGTCTAGGATAGAGTTAAGATACACTCGTATTAATTGCGTAATACATATTGCAAAAACCAACTAATCACAGTTATCGTTATATTTGTGTCTACTAATCATATGTGATGATTCAATATGGTCTGAGACCTATTCTGACTGAAAATGCTCTTCATGATAGCTAGAGGCTCAACTTTCTTTCTATGTCCATCATCTTGAAGTGATTTTTTCAAGGTAGGTGTTCTTAATCACCCTGAACCGTGTCATTATGTGGGAATGGATATGTAAAATCTGCACAAAATTTTGACAAAAAAGCTTGTCCCTCCTCCCTCATTCCTCTTCATTTTAGCATAAATAGGCATGAAATTTGTTTATAATAAATTTCCCTGTACAACACTTTGTAGCAACTAAGGAGGTTGAAAAAAGTATGCCAAATTCAAAATATAAACTAGTTGCATAAAGCCATAATACAACATAGATAATCATAGAGGAACCCAACATTGGTTCATTTAATACATTATTCATGTGGCATTCCAATTTCCAAGCCAACTTCATATTGCATCACCCTTCTTAATAAAACTACTATCATGATTCTAGCTTTTGGGTCTTGCGTAATCTGCTGTAAGAATTACTCCCCTTAAAATTTGAGTTGGATGCCAATGAGGCTTATTGCCTTAGGCCTCTAACCAAGGTTTAAATTCTCGACAGCAGAATCAGAATTGATCGATTGTTGGCATCACAAATCACCTACATCTAATATATCATATTGACAAATCACATGGATTGATAAAATATCAGCAATACTAGTCCCCGTATTAAAGGGTCTACATCGTATGAGCCATCTCAAAATCTAATATGATATTCGTGGTACGTATCATTATCAGATGATATCTAAAACCTAGGTTCTAAGACAAATCTATGGAAGAATCTTCCAAGAACAATTATATGCCAATAGTAATAATCCATTATGAGGACTTATCTTGGACCAACTAAAAATCTAATTGATACTGTGAGAGCCAGGGAAAGGGTTCAAGTTATGGATCATTCCCAAACACTAATATGCAAAAAAGACAACATTGGACAGTAATTTCCAGATCACAATTACTAAATATCAGCTGGTTGACACATGACACTCATGGAATATGAATGAGTCAGGGCAGCAAATAACTCTTCTTTTAATTAAAATTGCTAAACACCAGCTGATAGACATGTGGAATTGTATGGAATATCAATAAATCAGGTCAGCAAATTTCCTTTTTGTTTAAATGTCCTTCCTTTTAATGTGTTTGTGCGTACTTGAGCATGCGTGAGCATGTTCATGTGCATAATTGCAATGTGTAAGGGCAATGTGCGTGTGTATCTGTACCTTTGACAGCTGATTCCTTGGCTTTTGCATAATCTGCTGACATTTTCTTTAGTGATTCCAGATCAAGTTCCATGCCCTGAAAAACACATGAAGGTTAGAGTATTCAATCAAATTCAAGAAAAGAGAGTAACAAAAAACTAGAACCCAGTAGCCACTTGTTCAAAGTTGAAGGAAAAGGGGGGAATATACTAAAGGCAAGCTAACAACTTTAATACCACAAAATCAGAGATTAAGTTCAAATTGAAATATACCTCAACTCGATGAAGCAATGAGTTTTCTGTCACGCCAGAATGCCACAGATTATTCTTTTTTTCTTATTTCCAAACTAAAAGGGATATTACTCACAATATGTTTAAATTTCAGATGCCATGAAAATCCCGTGAGAGATGTGATTAATCACAACCGATAAATTGACTTCTTTATAGCAGTGGCCCACCAAATAGAAGCAATGAGTTTTCTGTCATGCTAGAACACCACAGATTATTATTATTATTTTTTCCTTATTTCCAGGTAAAAGGGAGATTAAGTACTTGCAATATGTTTAAATTCAAAAGCCATGAAAATCCAGTGATAGATGTGATTAATCACCACTTACTGTTGACTTCATTATAGTAGTGGCCCACCAAAAAGGGGGAAAAAGCACATGTTTTAAAAGACTTTATAGTTGTTAAATTAGAAGTTCAAATTACACATCCTGGGAAGCCAAATGATCTCCTTATTATCATCAATACTGGTCACAAGGAGATCAAAGTTCAATCATATTTCAGATTGGATAACATTAAGGTATTACATATCCGCCGATGCTGATATTCATCTTAAATACCATATATAATTTCAGATGCACGGTAGGAATAACATTAATACCAACGTTTTATATATCGGCCGATACAGATATTGATCTTAAATACCATATAGGATTTGAGATGCACGGTATGCAATATCCCATATGTTATCTGTCTAATATTATCTAAATTTCCTCAGTTGTCAATAATGGTAGGCTCGGTATTGCCCATTTCTATACTATAAATCATCTTCCAATATCGAAACCAGTGCCAACATCAATGCCAGCTCCGATATTTTAAATGAATGAACTTAATAATTAGGTTATTTATCACATATAAAATATGCGAATGCAACCATTTTACACAAACGCAATGTGTGAGATTATCTATGAAAAAACAAAAAAAATGTCTCTTGCACATGCATGGACATCTGTTCACTTTCGTATAAGACATAGCTACTGGAAAGATATATCAAGAAATAGTAGTAACTAACAACTAACTTAGTACTTGATATATTTGGCAATGGCGATTATCAACCCCATAAATATCAGCTAGAGTATACACATGGAAAAAAATATTCTCTCCTAAATGCTACAAAAACAGTGATACCTAGATGGCTTGATGCAAGATAGCATCTCAAGTATTCAGAAATGCCTGTCACGAGAAGCCATATAACCGACGAGCCTACATTTACAAATTTGCATGCAGGATATATGCTCGTATATGTGCAGTATGCAAACCATCAAATAAATTAAAATTGTCAAAAGTCGATGAAATATATTCATGTCTTCCATAATTCCACTGAATGTAGATTTCATATCTGTTGTGTAAAAGCAAGAAAATTTTAGTAGAAAAATGGAGATACCATCATTGTTTCACGACATGATATGTCACTGAAGTGTCATCAATTGTATATCAAGGTATTCAATTATCCAAGTCATTAAAAAAACAAGAAATTTGAGATGCTTGGATGGTGGTAGTAACACCTTGCTAAAAAATAACGAGAGGAGATTATTAAATAGCTCAAGGGGGAAATTTTGTTTGGCTTTGAGTTTGAAAAACCCTTAGACCAAATCACTTATTTGACTACTGGTGGATGACATGTGGCCTCGCGTCTAGAGGAGAAAAATAAATTCTGATTTTATTTGGTTATTGTCAAAAGTGGATGAAATATATTCATGTCTTCCATTGAATGTAGATTTCATCTGTTGTGTAAAAGCAAGAAAATTTTAATAGAAAAATGGAGATACCATCATTGTTTCACAACATGATATGTCACTGAAGTGCCATCAATTGTATATCAAGGTATTCAATTATCCAAGTCATTAAAAAAAGCAAGAAATTTGAGATGCCTGGCTGGCGATAGTAACACCTTGCTATAAAATAACACGAGAGGAGATTATTAAATAGCTTAAAGGAAAATTTTGTTTGGCTTTGAGTTTGAAAAACCCTTAGACCAAATCACTTATTTGAGTAATGGTGGATGACATGTGGCCTCGCATCTAGAGGAGAAAAATAAATAGAAAATTACTTTTTGAATAAACCTCATGATCTGATTTTATTTGGTTTAACTTCTTGTGGCTTTATTAAAACCCAAAATACCCACAGATCCTACTCCAAGTGTTCAAAAAAAAAGTCAGAGACCTACAAAATACTTTTTTTTTGTAAAATTTGAAAAATAAAATCCTACTTAGAGAAACATGATGCTTTTTTGTAACTACCCATTATTCTCTCTTCCACTCTCTCTCCATATTATTTCACCCTAATATTACATAAAAAATTAAAAGCAAAATAAGATTTTATGAAAAAGTTAATAGATAATTTTAAAATCATATTTATTATGAAAAATAACCATAATAATTTTACATGGCATATAGTTGTATGATAATCTTATATAATGAAAATGTCAATTAACTCAAAAAGAAAACAGAATTTTAGTAATATTTGAACTTCTCCCTCAAGAAAATTTTGAATTTTCATGTTCTAGTATCCTTAATCAGTGTTTTAAAATTTAATAGCTTTATACAAATTTACAAAAAACTTAATTTAAATAATGGCTCTAATTTAAAATTTCTTCTATTTTCTCTTATTCTCTTTGTATTTATCTAAAAACTAAATATAATGTGAAGGCATAGATACATAAAATTTTGAGTTATTTATAATATTATTTTCAAGCCAAATTGACATACATGTTTGACAACAATATCTAAGAATTAAAAACAGTACTAAAGAGAGTATGTTAAAATCAAAAATATATGCGACATTAAAAGTTGTACACATTATTAAAGGCAGTAGTTTACAGTTAAAAAGCAGTTCAAATTACTCAAAAGCAGTATACTTCAAATAAAAGTTGCATATATGAGATACAAGTGGTTTGTATAAATTAATAACAGCAAATATAAATCACATATTAGATATTGAATGTAGAAAAAAAATTTTAATGCAAATATAAATAATGTATTATGATTGTTGGAGCTATACTACTAATTTCAGAAAAAAATTAATGAAAAGAATTTATCAATTCAACAAAATATAATTTAGTCAAAAAAATATAGAGATGACATTAAAAAGACAAATATCATCAAACTATACTAATTTTAAAATAAATAATTACTTCTTTGTAGACCTAGAAATTAAAATTTATTACTTAACAAACAAATTAAAGAGTAAAAAAGTCGAAAGACAAGGCAGAGAAAGGGGATGCGCGGGCACGAGAGAGAGAGAGAGAGAGAGAGAGAGAGGTTTAAATACTCTTCTAGATAGAGAGAGGGTTCACAGACAAATAGACAGACACACACACATAGAGAGAGAGAGAGAGAGGTGGGGAGGGAGGGGGGGGGGGGGGGTAGAGTTTAAATTTTGTTTGAACCCTTTGTGGATAATTTGCTCACTAAAAAGGATGAAAGGGATTTAACCCAAATATAAATAAATCTATGTATCACTATTTTGGTAAAAGGCATAGTCCAAAGTTAAAAGTAAAATGAGGAGCCCAACCATAATTTCCCCACAGTTGAAACATATTCTCATAAAACTGAAAACACACATGCACAGAGAGAGATATTTGATATAGCATACAGAAATATGAGACCAAGAAAGAGAGCTTACTAGGTCCATATGCAGATAGTCGTCAATCCTAGTATTTGACAATAATCTGCAACATTGAAAATAAAAAAAAGAAAATAACAGGTGCACAGTCATAAAAAGACAATTTAAAGTAGCATTAAAATGTGTGCTAGATAAAGGTGATACTTGTCGCATGCAATTTGAACGCGCTTGTTTTGTAACTTCATGATTTCCTCCACACTTTGCATGAGAGAACCACCACCAATATCAACAAAACCAAATAAAAACATGTCCTTGACCAGCATCCTCTTGACAAGAGCCAATACAACTCCTATACCATTTTGTTTTGCATCAATAACCAGGGCTTTGAGCCTCTTCAATTCTTCTGTTAGAAGGAATAAGCAAAATGAATGGAGAGAGTATAAGCAACAAATCACAGACTACAAGGTCGACATCTTTAAGGAAACACAATGCAGAGGTTAAGACCTCAAAAAGAAATGAAGACGTTCCTGATCAGCACAAGGATCCTGAAAGTACGTTACTTGTGTAATTAAAATGGAGACTATCAGTTTTGAAACATGTAAGATAATAAATGGCCAGCATATAATAAATATTAAAAATAGTTAATATTGCCAATGACTTGATATACTATCGGCTGAAGACTTGTGGCCACCAAGTTCTCAAAAAAAAAAATTCCTTAAGAATGTAACCAAAAATAATGCTAAGCATACCAAGAGACAAATAAATTTTGAAGCAAGGCTTGTATGGCTGCGTCCCATAAAGACAGTAAAGGCAATAGAGCCCACCCAATCTTCGAGATAGAGAAGCTTCAGAAACCATATGACCTGCAGGAACAGATTAAACTTAATAAAAGCTGCTAAAGTAGGAAGTCCAGATCATATTTCTAATTGGTCAAAAGATAGACTGTTTTTAACCATGTGTAAGAGCACAGTCTGCCAATTTCGACTGAACTGAAATAAACATTATTTCACATCTCAAACTTTCGGAATGTAAAAATATAATCTTGATCATGTAGTAATTTAAACATTTGTCTTATCCATGTCTACACACCTTGGGTTCAAATCCTTTCCTCAACCATTCTTAAATATAAATATGGTTATCTAATTTTATTTTATTTTTTGCTAGTCATATGATTATCTATTATTACTATTCCAATATAACTTAGAATTTTAAATTTTAAATTTTTCAAATATATATTTGCATAAGTACTCGAGATTCTAAAATATAATAGACCTCTATGAACGAATAACTTTATATATATATATATATATATATATATATATATATATATATATATATATATATATATATATATATATATATATATATATATATATATATATATATATATATATCACATTTTAGTTAATTTTACCCAACAACATAAACTAAATAAAAATGATATAAATACAAGACAAATTCAGAATAATTCACTCTTTTATTTTCTCAGGAAAAACCATTTTATACTCAAGTTACTATAACACTTAATGTAACCAAGGATAAATAACTTGCTAATTTTTTTTATAACCATTAATTCAAGAAACATTTTATCATAATTTCTCAATTTTATCTCTCTCACATGTGATTAGTGTATAGATTACCATTAATTTAATTCTAAACTGCAATCTAAAAATATTTACATAGTTCTATTTTCTAATAAAACTTTTAAATAGTTGACTATCATAAGTTTATTTTAACGCTAAAAAAAAAATTAATGTGCATTGTATGTGATGCGTAACCTGGTAACAAAAACGTCACAGATAAAACTACCTATGGCATGAGCAAATAGGGATTGCATAAAGCATGCTGAGTTGGAACTAGGCCTAGCTTCATAAATATAGGAGAACTTCTTAGCCGCCCACACCCTTTTCATGTCTGTCAATGTTGTTGACTCTTCCTGCAAGAACATGAAATCAGTTCCTGTCCACAAACTATGTTGCGCAAACACATACAAGCATGCATGACTCAACAGCATAACAAATTTTAATGTCAACAATAACAGAAGTATCACGCATGGTACCGACAAGACCTTGTGTGTTTGACTTTGACATGTGTCAAAATGACAGAGCTTCATGATAGAAGCACCTGCCCTACATAGTACATAATCCACGATCAAGGTCACATGAACTTGACACGTGAAAACATTACCTAGTAGAAAAGAAACACCACAGAGTACCTTGGCATAGTCATCCACAAGCTCGTCAATGTCCAGCTTGAAAGGAGTAAGGTCCATCACAACTACACCAGAAGTCTCAGGTTATTTGTTAACTTGAATCCTGTAATAAAAAGAAAAAGTAAATTGCTGTAATAGGACAAGGCCTCTCTATTCTAATTCAGTACTCAAGTCATAGTTCTACATATTTACAAAATTTCCTTGACATCAAGTACAAGCCTACTTGTTCTCACGATCATGGTAAATTGGCCGGTGCTGATCAAACAACTGGGTTTGCATTATTTGAAAGCCATCAATACATTTCTACAAGCACATTAAGGGCAAACATAATTACAGCTAATTTTTTACAGCAACTATTGTCTAGTAGTGACAGAATGTAAACCAATTGTATGATACCTGGAAGATCATGGAAAACAAAGGAAGTAGGGGGTTTTTTTTTTGGGGGGGGGGGGGGTGGACTGGTTTCCTTATCGAGACCGAAAGAGAGTGAAGCTTCATACCTGAGCTTGGACTTGTGCTTGTGAGGGAGAAGATTAGAGAAGAGGATTACAAGGGAAACAGATTAAGATGAAAATCGTGAGAGAAGAAAATAAAATAAAATAAAACTGGCATGGAAACTGAAAACACACACACACACAGAGAGAGAGAGAGTATGTGGGGGGCAGTCGGTGCTGAATTCCCTGGTGGACCAAATAAAGCTTAGTGGTCTTGGACGAATCCGGATAGTTTTTCGATATTTACTAGCCTATACTAGCCAAGAGGCACTCAAAATGCACTTGATAGAACTATAGTAGAACATGCACATAAAGATTTGAGCTGATTGGGCCTGGCGGTGGCCGGGCGGGGGGTCCAACAAGGCCGGGCGGGGGTCCGACGGGTCCTAAATGAGCTGGCTCCGCCTGCGATTAATGATCTTGAAGAGATATCTGGGTTTTGTTTTTCTGTGCTTTTAATTTGATCTTTTTTCTTCTCACTTTTTTTTTCCAACCGCCTCACCCTCACTCTCCCTTTAGTTAGATCCCACTTTATTGGGAATATCTAAAACAGCACACCAATTTTCCTAGCAGACACACTTAAGAACTTAGTTAATATAACAAGTTTCCCATCATTTTTCTTTACACTAATGCCCTTGTCTTCGATCTCTCTTTTCTATCTCTTTCTCACCAAGTGAACGAGTTAATGTCAAAAAAAGAAAAAAATTGAATTCTTAAACCCACAACCACTTCAACTAAGCTCTCTTTCTCCGTTTAAGCATATTTGCCCTATGCATATACCTAATGCACATATATAAACAGCAATTCATTTTCAGACGTATGCAACGACCCCACCATAAACCTTTCCTCCAATATACTAGGATTATTATATATGTACATGTAGCATTGCTTTCCCACATCCATCACCTTCCGCCATGTCATATATGTACACATGAATGCATAACAAGGCACACAAAACTACATGTACACTATCAATTAACCACGTAGTCTCCATTATCATTTCGTTTTGAATTCCATATTTACATTTGACCGTGTATAAGTTAACTTTTATAATATACAAATATATAGATACCCACTTCTCATGAGCATAGATAGTGCACATGTTTCCAAATATTCTTTGAACATATGCATATAATATCTAATGCTCCCTCTAGGCAAATACAAAGAAACCTAAAAATTCGATATTTACCTCTGCAAATATAAAATAAACAAATCTTCAATTAATCCAAATTTCCTGTTAAATTCATAAACATTAGCACTTCCAAGTGTCTCCCTATGTATTGAAACTCCAGTAAGATTCTATTATGGACTCCTCTGTACAGATCAGGACATTCGAGCATAGTTCAATGATTGATCCGATGGTCAAGCGACATATAACACCCTTTTCCATCGAAGCACGAATTCATCATTTCCTTTTATATTTCAATAATTTCACATACTTATGCTTACATTTACATTAGGGTTTCGAATTTGAATCACACATAGATTAATGAAATTAGAGGGAGCAAATATTTATGGAATTAATAATTGATGGCAACAAAAAGAAGGGGGCAAAATTGTTTACTCATGAAATTCTTCGAGCTTAGAACCCTAAATCGTTTACTAATAAATTTTTTGAAATTAAAAGGAAAAAAGATGAACTCCAATTACAAGAATTCTAAAAATTACTCAATGGAAAGATGGAATAGCTATTAGCTTACACTCTTAATAGTTTGATAAGCTATTTAATTTCTCCCCCAAATCTCTTCTTGAGGTTATCTTTGGCCGACCCAGGTGCACGGGCTCGGAATTAGGCCAGCGACGGCCTGGCGGTGGCCGGGCGAGGGGCCCGACAAGGCCGGGCGGGGGTCCGATGGGTCCTAATTGGACTAGCTCCGCCTGCGGTTAATGATCTTGAAGAGACATCTGGATTTTGTTTTACTGTGCTTTTAATTTGATCTTTTTTCTTCTCACTTTTTTTTTCCGACCGCCTTAACCTCACTCTCCCTTTAGTTAGATCCCACTTTATTGGGAATTTCTAAAACAGCACACCAATTTTCCTAGCGGACACACTTAAGAACTTAGCTAATATAACAAGTTTCCCAACATTTTTCTTTACACTAATGCCCTTGTCTTCGATCTCTCTTTTCTATCTCTTTCTCACCAAGTGAACGAGTTAATGTCAAAAAAAGAAAAAAAAAATTGAATCCTTAAACCCACAACCACTTCAACTAAGCTATCTCTTTCTCCGTTTAAGCATATTTGCCCTATGCATATACCTAATGCACATATATAAACAGCAATTCATTTTCAGACGTATGCAACGACCCCACCATAAACCTTTCCTCCAATATACTAGGATTATTATATATGTACATGTAGCATTGCTTTCCCACATCCATCGCCTTCCTCCATGTCATATATGTACGCATGAATGCATAACAAGGCACACAAAACTACATGTACACTATCAATTAACCACGTAGTCTCCATTATCATTTCGTCTTGAATTCCATATTTACATTTGACCGTGTATAAGTTAACTTTTATAATATACAAATGTATAGATACCCACTTCTCATGAGCATAGATAGTGCACATGTTTCCAAATATTCTTTGAACATATGCATATTATATCTAATGCTCCCTCTTGGCAAATACAAAGAAACCTAAAAATTCGATATTTACCTCTGCAAATATAAAATAAACAAATCTTCAATTAATCCAAATTTCCTGTTAAATTCTTAAACATTAGCACTTCCGAGTGTCTCCCCATGTATTGAAACTCCAGTAAGATTCTATTATGGACTCCTCTGTATAGATCAGGACAGTCGAGCATAGTTCAATGATTGATCCAATGGTCAAGCGACATATAACACCCTTTTACATCGAAGCACGAATTCATCATTTCCTTTTATATTTCAATAATTTCACATACTTATGCTTACATTTACATTAGGTTTTCGAATTTGAATCGCACATAGATTAATGAAATTAGAGGGAGCAAATATTTATGGAATTAATAATTGATGGCAACAAAAAGAAGGGAACAAAAATGTTTACTCATGAAATTCTTCGAGCTCAGAACCCTAAATCGTTTCCTAATAAATTTTGTGAAATTAAAAGGAAAAAAGATGAACTCTGATTACAAGAATTCTAAAAATTACTCAATGGAAAGATGGAAAAGCTATTAACTTACCCTCTTAATAGTTTGATAAGCTATTTAATTTCTCCCCAAATCTCTTCTTGAGGTTATCTTTGGCCGACCCAGGTGCACGGGCTCGGAATCAAGCCAGCGACGGCCTGGCAGTGGCCGAGTGGGGGGTCCGACAAGGCCGGGCGGGGGTCCGACGGGTCATGATTGGGCTGGCTCCGCCTGCGGTTAATGATCTTGAAGAGACATCTGGATTTTGTTTTTCTGTGCTTTTAATTTGATCTTTTTTCTTCTCACTTTTTTTTTCCGACCGCCTCACCCTCACTCTCCCTTTAGTTAGATCCCACTTTATTGGGAATTTCTAAAACAGCACACCAATTTTCCTAGCGGACACACTTAAGAACTTAGTTAATATAACAAGTTTCCCATCATTTTTCTTTACACTAATGCCCTTGTCTTCGATCTCTCTTTTCTATCTCTTTCTCACCAAGTGAATGAGTTAATGTCAAAAAAAGAAAAAAATTGAATCCTTAAACCCACAACCACTTCAACTAAGCTATCTCTTTCTCCGTTTAAGCATATTTGCCCTACGCATATACCTAATGCACATATATAAACAGCAATTCATTTTCAGACGTATGCAACGACCCCACCATAAACCTTTCCTCCAATATACTAGGATTATTATATATGTACATGTAGCTTTGCTTTCCCACATCCATCACCTTCCTCCATGTCATATATGTACACATGAATGCATAACAAGGCACACAAAACTACATGTACACTATCAATTAACCACGTAGTCTCCATTATCATTTCGTCTTGAATTCCATATTTACATTTGACCGTGTATAAGTTAACTTTTATAATATACAAATATATAGATACCCACTTCTCATGAGCATAGATAGTGCACATGTTTCCAAATTTCTTTGAACATATGCATATAATATCTAATGCTCCCTCTTGGCAAATACAAAGAAACCTAAAAATTTGATATTTACCTCTGCAAATATAAAATAAACAAATCTTCAATAAATCCAAATTTCCTGTTAAATTCTTAAACATTAGCACTTCCGAGTGTCTCCCCATGTATTGAAACTCCAGTAAGATTCTATTATGGACTCCTCTGTACAGATCAGGACATTCGATCATAGTTCAATGATTGATCCAATGGTCAAGCGACATATAACACCCTTTTCCATCGAAGCACGAATTCATCATTTCCTTTTATATTTCAATAATTTCACATACTTATGCTTACATTTACATTAGGGTTTCGAATTTGAATCACACATAGATTAATGAAATTAGAGGGAGCAAATATTTATGGAATTAATAATTGATGGCAACAAAAAAAGGGGACAAAAATGTTTACTCATGAAATTCTTCGAGCTCAGAACCCTAAATCGTTTCCTAATAAATTTTGTGATATTAAAAGGAAAAAAGATGAACTCCGATTACAAGAATTCTAAAAATTACTCAATGGAAAGATGGAATAGCTATTAGCTTACACTCTTAATAGTTTGATAAGCTATTTAATTTCTCCCCCAAATCTCTTCTTGAGGTTATCTTTGGCGACCCAAGTGCACGGGCTCGGAATCAGGCCAGCGACGACCTGGCGGTGGCCGGGCGGGGGGTCCGACGGGTCCTAATTGGGCTGGCTCCGCCTGCGGTTAATGATCTTGAAGAGACATCTGGGTTTTGTTTTTCTGTGCTTTTAATTTGATCTTTTTTCTCCTCACTTTTTTTTTCCGACCGCCTCAGCCTCACTCTCCCTTTAGTTAGATCCCACTTTATTGGGAATTTCTAAAACAGCACACCAATTTTCCTAGCGGACACACTTAAGAACTTAGTTAATATAACAAGTTTCCCATCATTTTTCTTTACACTAATGCCCTTGTCTTTGATCTCTCTTTTCTATCTCTTTCTCACCAAGTGAACAAGTTAATGTCAAAAAAAGAAAAAAATTGAATCCTTAAACCCACAACCACTCAACTAAGCTATCTCTCTACTAAATTTCTTCACAAATTAAAATCAAAAATTAATTTTATTAATTCTTTATTTGCTTAAAAAGTCTAAACAAGAGTTTTTTTATTAAAGTTGAAAATTAGAATTGTCCAGACTAGCAACCCGAATAATATTTAAACAGCCAAGGCTACAAGCGTAGATAGTGATTTTTTTAGGAAACTACTCTTTTAAATCTCAATATAATGTCCAGAAATCCGGACAAATTATTCACTGTCCAGATTGATAGTCCAGAAAGTGAATAATTTGTCCGGGTTGTAATCCTGAACAGTGATTTTTGAAGAGTGTAGGGCCTGTAGGGCGTTCAGATTTAGAGAATGCGGCGGTGGGCCTAGGGCTCGAGACTAGGGTGCGGAGCCAATGGGGCAACGAGCCTAGGGTACGGGGTTAGGGCATAAACGAGATGGGGAGACGGACTAGTGGAGAGGCGGTTTTGGGAACGTGGTGTGCTCGCTGGGTGAAGAAAGAAGAAAGAATAGTGAGGGAAAATTTAGTGTATTCGCTAGGAAAAATAGTCTCTTTTCAAAAGAAAAGATGTGCACACTAAGAAAGGTGGGCTCAATAGAATAACTGTTGTGCTCCTCTAAAAACTCCCCATTTTATTGGGAGTTTCTAAAGGAGCACACCAATTTTCCTAGTGAAGCCACCTCTCAATGTATTTTTTGTTCGGACTCATTACCAAGATTGTTATTAAGTGGGCTCATTAGGAAAAATGGTGTGCTCCTTTCAAAACTCCCTATTTTATTTCATGTAAAATTATGTATTTAGGCTCCTCTGGAAACGTATTTTAAACTTAGTCCTTCTCCACTCAGACAGACATACATACATATCGTTGCCCATAATTATATGTGTATGTTTAAGCTCATATATCCTTTTATTTTCTTCCCCATTTTTGTAGGTTAATATTTTCATTTTCCTCATAAAAATAAAATTTTTCAAAAACATTATTGTTCATGTTAACTTTCATATTTAAAAGGTTAACAATTTTGTTGATAATTTCTTATATCTCAATTATTACTATTTAAAACTTTAATCCCCAACAGTATCACCTTTCCAATTAGTGAGAGGTTTCGATTTTGAATTTTGATGGGCCTAAATTTGGATTATATTCATAGAAATATATGTGCAAGTTTAACTAGTGAAAAAAAAATTAATATTTTAATCTTATCCTTGTCAACACCTGAAATGACATTAATTTAAAAGGATAACCCCGAAAGGTAGCGTTAATTCGGGTGATGAAAACCGTCTTTTTCGCTCTTCTCCAAGTTTTCACTAATATACTTCGATCCCACTCAATGCCTTTGTTTCTTTGATTACTAAAATGCCTATAACGCCTCATTTCAAAGAAGTAAGATTCTGGTTATAACAATTAGTGAGAGGTTTCGATTTTGAATTTTGATGGGCCTAAATTTGGATTATATTCATAGAAATATATGTGCAAGTTTAACTAGTGAAAAAAAATTAATATTTTAATCTTATCCTTGTCAACACCTGAAATGCCAGTAATTTAAAAGGATAACCCCGAAAGGTAGCGTTAATTCGGGTGATGAAAACCGTCATTTTCGCTCTTCTCCAAGTTTTCACTAATATACTTCGATCCCACTCAATGCCTTTGTTTCTTTGATTACTAAAATGCCTATAACGCCTCATTTCAAAGAAGTAAGATTCTGGTTATAAATTTCATTCTCTTGTCGGAAAAGAAGAATTTCTATTTAGAAAGTAGGGCTTGTCATGAGACAAGACGAGGACAGTCAAACTTCTTTCTTCCTTCTTATAGGTAAAAGGAATCCTTTTGTTACCAAAACATTATGATATATTCTCTCCTAGTAAAGGTGTGGATCAGCAATGGGCTTCTTTTAGAGTAGGACCAATATGGAAAGGGGACATACGACCTATTTCATTATAGGAATTGCTAGGCAAAACGAAAATTCCAAAGAAAAATAGAGACTTCCCAATCGATAAAGTCTTTTTCCATCAAACACAGTATGAATTGCAAGTCGACGAATCTATTCTCTTTTATCAGCATTCTCCCTCCTCTACTTCTTATGATCAGAAGAAAGAGTAGAAGAAAAACCCTACCTGGCGAGCTATCCCATCTGACTCCCGTGCAGCTTTTTTTCTTTGATATTCTTTCAATGGATTGATCTCACGCATCCAACAGAAGGAAGTAGCATTCCAATCTTTTCGGCGACATACATCCGCATTGGCAGCAAATGGAGTGCAAAAGAGTCAGCTGTCTACACAGGTCACCTTCCTTCTTCTAGCCTCCTAGTTACCTTCTTCGATGCTCCGCTTTTTCTCTTATTCTTCGCAAGCTTCCATAGAATCTCCCCTTATTTTTTCGAGTTTTACCCCTAATGGTGATTCTTCTATAAACCATGGGACTTATTTTCTAGCCAAAGAGAGCAAGTAGCCCATAAGTGCCACCGGACGCTCTACCTGCCTTATATCAACATCACACCCACCCTGTATGATATGCTAAGTTATCAATAGTCAAAGAAGCGATCAAATTTTTCCCATCCGAGAATCCAGATAACTCAGTGCTACTGACATTAATCTCAGTACCATTTCTTTTCCGACGACTTTTTAAAATTCATTTTATGTCTCTCCCAAACTATTCGATGAATTCATCATATTGGTTGGCATGTCAATTCTGAGATCATTATAATTTAATTAAACATAAATGTCACTTCATGATTTTTTGTATTCTGATAAGTAGAGTTTCGGAGTGTCAATTCCATGTTAAGGGGGTTGGAACTTTTAGACCCTAAGCTCGAAAAGGTGATAGATGGAGAGGAGCAAAAACGAGTTGTCTGAAAAAGTTACGCGTAGGATAGTGTGAGATAACATGGTTTAGGAAGCCATGATTACTAGTCAAATTTCCTATGCCCAGCCCAGCCCAGTGACTGAAATATGGGAGAATTTAATAAAAGTGTGTACCAATACGAATATGATATATGCACACGGTTCTGAGCATCCATGTGCATATGGAGTATGACTAATAAGAATGTCATAGATAATCAAAAATGATGTTACGATGGATACTTTGATGTTGTTATTCTTTTTGTTTGTCCCATTTCAGTTCTTTTATTAATTATTTCTCATATGTTTTTCTGTACGAGTGTATCGTCATATAGCGTACAATAAGCAGCATCGACATAGGCATCATCATTCTCAGAAGAATTAGTCAATCATATACAATGTCAATTCATAACGGTATCTTATTTGTTCTTAGCAATTAATATACAGAGTAACAAGCTCAGTGCTATATCATTCATATTTCATACATCTCTAACAACGATGTCTCATGCACATACCCATGTATAATGCAACTCACTCCCTCCGTTGTGCCCTTCCTCCAACATGTTACATAAATCCTATGTAGATATATAATAATAAAGGATACTCCCTCCTTTCCCCATCCTTTAAACCTTTCTCCGTTTAAGCACATTTGACCTACACATATACCCAATGCACATAGATAAACACCAATTCATTTTCAGGCTTATGCATTGTCAAATTCTCTCGGACCCCACCATAAACCGTTCATCCAATATACTAGGATTTTATATATATATATATATATATATATATGAGAAAAATGGAAATGAGTTGACAGCTCACGCAAGTTATCTGAGCTTCAGTTCATTTACACTATCTCCAATAATTTTTTTTTAAAAAATTACTTTTGGATTATGATCTCGACCCCGTAAGGTTCACTCATACCCAATTTCTTGGGTGTTAGTTTTGATTTGGTCTTCCATCAAATTAACACAAAATTAACGATTTTCAACGAATAAAATATTTTGTATGCACTTAATGAAATGGTAAATGAACTCCAAAATTTATGAAATTTAATCCGAAAGAAGTTAAGAAAATAGAGATAGTAATTGTAAAAAAATAAAAAATGAAGAAAAATTATTGGATCATTATAGTTTTGCCGCTAGCTCACGTAACTTTTCCTGAGCTAACATCTCACCTACAGTAATCCCTATATATATATATATATATACACACACACACACACACACACACACACACACACACACATACACACACACACATATATATATATATATATATATATATATATATATATATATATATATATATATATATATATATATATATATATATATACAGACACACATATACATATATATACAGACACACATATACATATATACATATATACATATATATATATACATATATAGAGAGAGAGAGAACGGAAAATTCACCGGCGGTGAAGGGAATTACTTCACTACCGCTTAGGTGCCCCAATACAATTATTACACGTGGCACCACTTAAAATAGCAAATAAAAAAACTCCTTTAACCGTCCTTTGAGTAGCGCCACGTGTAATAATTTTATTGGTCCACCTAAGCGGCGGTGAAGGAACTCCCTTCACCGCCGGTGAATTTCCCATTTACTCATATATATATATATATATATATATATATATATATATATATATAGAGAGAGAGAGAGAGAGAGAGAGAGAGAGAGAGAGATACACATGTAGTATTGCTTTCCCAAATTCATCACCTTCCTCAATGTCATATATGTATACATGAATGCATAATAAGGCACACAAAACTTCTTGTATACTACCAATTATTCATGTAGTTTGCCATTACCATTTGGATCTTGCATTCCATATTTACATTTGACTATGTATAAGTTGATTGTTATAATATACAAATAAATAGATTCCCGCTTCTCATGAGCATAGATAGTGCACATGTTTACAATTAGTCTGTGAATTTATGGATATAACATCTTATGCTCCCTCTTGGCATATACAAAGAAACCTAATAATTCGAGATTTACCTCAATTCTAATTGACAAATATAAAAGAAACAAATCTTCAATTAATTAATCCAATTTCCTTGTTAAATTCTTGAACATTGATGCTTAAGGTTTTCTCTCTATGTATTGAAACTCTAATAAGATTGTCAGGATAACATTAGATCATAGTTCAATAATTAGTCTAATGGTCAATGAATCCATCGATTACTTTTATGTTTCAATAATTTCACATACTTATGCTTACATTTGCATTAGGTTTTCGAATTCGAACCATACATAGATTAATGAACGTATAGGGATCAAAAATTTATGGAATTAAGAATTGACGGCAACAAAAAAGGAGACAAAAAAAATGTTTACTCATGAAATTCTTCGAGCTCAGAACCCTAAATCGTTTCCTAATAAATTTTGTGAAACTAAAAGGAAAAAAGATGAACTCCGATTACAAGAATTCTAAAAATTACTCAACTGAAATAAGGAATAGCTATTAACTTACCCTCTTACTAGCTTGACAAGCTATTTAATTTCGCCCCCAAATATCTTCCCAAGGCTATCTTTGGCCGAGCCAGGTGCATGAGCTTGGAATCTCGCCAGCAACAGCCTGGCGGCGGCCGGGCGGGGAGTCCGACGAGGCCTGGCAGGGTCCGGCGGGTTTCGATGGGAGTGGCTGTGCCTGCGGTTAATGATCTTGAAGAGAGATGCAAGACATCTGGGTTTTGTTTTCGATGGTTTTAATTTGATT
>JAYEPQ010000005.1:4915000-4945000 GCA_036321105.1 Dracaena cambodiana
TATTCTTTGAACGAAGGTAAGTCTTTATCCAAGAAAAACTTGAAGATTGCGAGGTGGCTTCTTGAAGCTATGGTTTGGGCTGAGGGGGGCTCTCTCTTTGTAATGTAATCATTTTTAAATGACAATGGATGTGAAAAATCTTCATGATCAAGTTCGAGGGTTGAGGGCATCTGACATTATCAGAGAAGTCAATGAACTAGCTGACTGACTTGTTGAGCAGACTGAAGATATTTGAGGAAGGTGACTGGCTTTGTAATTTTCTTGCCAACCTGTTGGAGCTTTGTGAAGTCCATTTGTATGTTTTAGGTGGGAGGGCTATGATAAACTCCAATGGCACAACCATTAATGTTGTGTTTGGATGTGTAAACATAAGACAGTGACTTTCACAGATCTCTCTCTAGATATCTATAGATAGAGAGAGAGATCTGCTGCGTGAGCAATCCGATTGTGCCTTACATGTGCTCTACAGGCTGCACTCAATCTTTCTACCCAACGAGCCCATTTTTCGTCTATTTGGAAGACGGGCGGGCTTGAAAGGCAGGGTTTTTTTATGACTAGGTCCCCATCTCCCGTTCGGCGGGATAGTGAGCGGTTCTTTTGGGCGGACTGTGGAATTACTGGTTGGTTATTGAAAAAAAAATTAATTCACAATAATTTAGGTGAGTGTTGGGATTATTATCCATTCACCCTGTGTTAGGTTTGAAAGAAAATGAAAGAAAGAGGAAAGAGGAAAAAAAAAAAAAGGATGGAAATTGATTTTTTCTGGTAAGAAAATATTTCTTTTTTTTCAATTTTCTCTCAAACTAAACAATAGAAAATATTTTTTTTTTCCTTTTCTTTTCTTTTCCTTCATTTTTTTTCATCCAAACATTCAAATCAATATTAATCTTCTCTAAAAATTTCTAAAATATTGGGGGAAAATAATATATAAATCGGATCTCATATGCAGCGCCTAAAATGAATAATAGGTACCAACTCTTTCATGGCATTAGCATTTGATATCTTCAGAACTGCATTTGTATCATTTTGAGTAATATCTGGGCACTATAAAATTTGATTTTTTTTTTTTTTTTTAATTTCTTTTTGCTAGTCTAGAGAGAGTTTGAATCGTATCATTCACAATCTCTGGAGAAACTAAACAAAAAAAAAATTTCCCCATCTTCAACTAAACACAACCACTACAAAGAATGCAAGATACATCAAGTTTACATCTTTGTTTCCCGCCATCATCGAACATCACCACACACCCCCACACGAACAAGAACCACCTTCAAAATGGTGAAACCTCACATTATCTCTCACCGCAATCTTCACCCCCACAACCTTCGCCACAAAGCTTATAACACTATGGCAGTCCCCACATATCCTCAAGTTCTTGAACACTCGAACAACCGATCCCCCGTCCAAATTCAAGATAGCGAATGCAACCGCAAGCTTCTCGCTGTGGCTGCACAACGCCTCCTCCTTCTCCTCCCCATCCACGTCCTGCACCACGATATGATCCGCATCGGGCGTGTACCCCTCGGCCCTCATCCTCTCCCTCATCTCCCCGAGAAAAGCGTACACCTCGGCCCCCCTCGCAAACCTCGCATCCCCCTTCACAAATGTGTACACCTTGCTCCGTATCTGGACCCAGCTGCACCCTGGCTCCTTCGCAATCCCCCGCTCCTTCATCATCGTTCTCACCTTTGTGGCCTCATCCCACATCTTCGCGCCTATAAATATGTTGAGGAGTGACAAGTAGTTCCCAGGGTTGTGCGGCTCGATATCAAACAAAACTCCAGCTGCAATCTTTCCCAGATCCACGTTCTTGTACACTCTACACCCGCTCAGCAACGTGCCCCAAGCGCTGGGCGTTGGCTCCATCGGCATGTTCCGAACGAACTCGTACGCCTCGTTGAGATGGCCCGCCCTGCTCAGTACATCGGCCATGCAAGCGTAGTGGTCTGCATCAGGTTCGACACCGTACTCCCGTTTCATCGCGCTGAAGACCCAACGGGCTGGGCGGACTAGCTGAGAATGGCTGCAGGCAGACAACAATCCGCTGAATGTCACTGAATCCGGCCTGATGTTAGACTGTATCATATGGTTGAAGAGTGACAGGGCCTCCTCGCCACAGCCATGCATCGAGTTGGCCACGATCATCGTGTTCCAGGCTACAGTGTCCTTCGTTGGCATTTGATCGAACACGAGCGTAGACTTGCTCAAGTCGCCACATTTTGCATACATAAGGAGCAATGCTGTAGTTACCATGACGTCGGTAGTAAACCCGTTCCTATAGATGTATCCATGGATCTCTCTCCCACCCCTCAAGCTCTCCATACCGGCGCAAGCGGGCAAGATTGAAGCTATGGCAATGTGGTTCGGTTTGGCACCCGAGTCCTGCATTCGGGCTAAGAATTGAAATGCTTGTTCAGTTCTTCCATTCTGCACGCACCCGCTGATCATAGAATTCCAAGAAGCCGAGTTCATTGGAACTCCTTCAGCTCTCATCTTCTCGAAGAGCCTCAATGCCTCGTCCAAATCACCATTTGAGAAGTACGCAGCCAGGATCACATTCCACGATACGACGTCCTTCGTTCGCAACCCATCAAAGAGTGTTCGTGCATGTCGCGTGCTCAAACATTTTGAATACACGTCCACTAGCCCGCTACTCACGAACACATTGCCATCAAACCCATTCCTAATAACAAAGCAATGAATCTCTCTTCCGAATCTCAAACTCTTCAGCCTCGAACAAATCGGAAGAACTGCCAACAAAGTCACCACATTCGGCTTCGTCCTCAAAAGCAACATTTCTCGGAAAACACCCACTCCTTGCTTCAACATATTACAGTTCCGATAGCCTGATATGAGAGACGTCCAAGTGATCACATCCTTTTCGGGCAATTCATCGAACACTCTCTTCGCTCCATCGCCGAGCCCACATTTACCATACATGTCAATCAATGCATTGCCCAGTGCGAGGTCGGAGCTCAAACCAAGCCTGATAGCATCTTTATGTATCTCTTTTGCTTTGACCGGATCCGATAGAAGCGCACAGGCCTTGGCGACGGATAGCAAGAGCAAGTTATCGGGTTTCAAGCGCTTCTCGTTTCGGAGGTTTTGGTAGATTTGGATCGAATCGTGTGGGCGATTATGCTTTGTGTAGGCTGAGATTAGGAGGGTTAAGGAGTAAATGTTTGGGTTGGGAATTTTATCGAACAGTTGGCGGGCAAGATTGAGTTGGCCAGTATTTAAATGGAATTTGAATTGGGGGATGATGTCAGAGGGCATTTTGGGAAGAATTTGATTCATCTTTTGATTGCAGGGGTTATTGTGATTGGGAGCTGAGAGGATTTCGGACAAAATTTTGAGGTTTTGAGAATGTTTTGTGGAGGGGCATTTTGGTCTTTGAGATTTGTAGCACGCTAAAAAGAGATCTGCGAGAAAAATGGTGTGCTACTTTAGAAACTCCCAAATGGAAGGGTCCAGGCCCAGGCCCGATTAGCCTGATTGAAGGGGAACTTCTAAATGGGCACAAGTTTTTTCCTAGTGAGCCCAGTTAAAGTTCAGTATAAATATCAAATTTGCCCTCAAAATTTTTTTTCCATATTGCCCTTCTTTCCTCTCGCACAGAATTTTTTTTAGCCTGTTTGGACTTACAGTCCGAACGGACCAAATCCGTTCGGACTGTAAGTCCGAACGGAGCCCCCACGTTCGGACTGACAGTCCGAACAGGGGCTTGACCCAATCTGATATCTCCGCCGCTGCCTCACTCACTCTATTAATGTAATAAAATGATATATTATTAGTTTACCTAATTTAACGTGACTTTTAGGACTTATATTAATAACTAATTATACATTATTATCGAAATATAGGAAAGGAAGCAAAAAGATACAATGATACACCGACACACTAATATACCGACACAATGATACACTGATACAATAATTTACCGATACAATGATACACTGATACACAATAATACAGTGATACAATGATACTCCAGACACACAAATATTACGTCACTTTAAGGACTTATATTAATAACTAATTATACATTAATACAAAATATAATGAAGGAAGGAAAAAGATACAATGATTCACCGACACACTGATACACCGACACAATGATACACTAATACACCGATACAATAATATATGGATAAACTAAATCATCGATACGCCGATACAATGATACACTGCTACACCGATACAATGATACACTGATACATCGATAAACCGATACACTGATACGCCGATACAATGATATATGGATAAACTGAATCATCGATAAGCTGATACAATGATACACTACTACACCGATACACCAATACAATGATACACTGATACATCGATACACCGATACACTGATACATCGATACATCGATACAATGATACACTGATACATCGATACAATGATACTCTAGATATACAAATACAATGATACTCCTGATACACCGATACAATGATATAATGATACAAACGTAGTGTATATATTCATCAAACAAAAAGCGACCAATAGGGTTCATTACAAACAAAAACCATATATTCTACAAATTCTTCGAAATGTTTGAAAAAAACAATTATACTGGCCACTTGAAGTTCCTTACATCATCCATATCAATACACAACTAATATAATCTAATCACTGTCTTCTTGTCTTTCTCGAGAGTTGACGTCTGCTTCTGGTTCGAAACATAAACATCGTATCGGGTGCATTATGAGTGGATTGATCTTGTCTTTGTTCCTCTACTTGCTCTTCTGGTAGTTCTTCTAACTGAGTGCAATCAGTTAGCACGGCTTTAATCTTCGCAATTAGGAGTTTCTTCATTTAATTCAGTATCTACGGTAACTTCGATTTCTCTCTCTCGTATCGGGCGTTGGATTTGTGGTCGAGATGCTACTTTCTTCCTCCTTAACGAGGCCGTTGGTCGAACGCGAGAAGATTCTGCCGGATCCATCTATGTAACACAAAGATATTTCATTTATAGATACTTTTTATCAAAACAATAAATTTTCTATGAGCAAATAAGTAGTAATAAAGTATAATTTGCTACAAATATAATATTTTATCTATTTATTTTCAACTTATAAATTAATTAATAAATTTTAATATTAACATCTATAATTAGAAAATAACTACTTGTTTCGCAAATTTTACAACTACGATTACAATATTATACTTTCTTCATAATTATAATCTAAATATTAAATAAACAAAATTAACAAAAAAATGTACTTGTTTAGAATTTCCCGAATGTAAATTATTATCAAACCAAACAAGAAGTTTTCAGTTTTCAGGGTAGTTACAGAGCAAATAATAATAAACAAAATAAAACAAAATTAAATTTAAATTAAAGGAGACTTACAGTAGAGCTCAAAAATCTGAGACCGAGAAGAAATCAGG
This sequence comes from Dracaena cambodiana, assembly GCA_036321105.1. Taxonomy (NCBI): domain Eukaryota; kingdom Viridiplantae; phylum Streptophyta; class Magnoliopsida; order Asparagales; family Asparagaceae; genus Dracaena; species Dracaena cambodiana. The sequence goes on from JAYEPQ010000005.1 coordinate 4,920,396, forward strand.
TAGCTGAGGGTTGGGGTGTGACAGCGGACGCTGGAGGCGGAGGGTGGGGGTGTGGCAGCGGCGGGTGGGGCCGGAGCGTGTGAGGGCGGGCGGAGGGTGGGGGGGCCGGGCGGAGGCGGGTGGGGGCGGAGGGGGTAGGGGCGGAGGATGTGGGGGCGGGCGGAGGGTGTGGGTCGGGCGGAGCCGGGTGGGGGCGGAGGATGTGGGGGCGGGCGGAGGGTTTGGATCGGGCGGAGCCGGGTGGGGGCGGAGGGGGTGGGGGCGGGGGGTGTGGGGGCGGGTTGGAAAGAGAAGAGCGGAGAGGGATCTGGGTTTGAGGGTGGAGAGGAAGAGAGGAGAGGGAATATGAGGTAAGGGTATTTTGGGAATTAAATTGGGCTCGCTAAGAAATTTTATCTCCTTCTAAACTTTAACTGGGCTCACTAGGAAATCTGGGCTCACTAGGAAAAAAGTTGTGCCCCTTTAGAAGTTCCCTGATTGAAGTTGGAAGGGGTGCGCATCCAGTAGCCCGTTAACCCGATTGAAATTGGATCCGAAATCCCTGGACCCAGGCCCAAATTGGGGAGCTTCGAAAGGAGCACACCATTTTTCCTAGTGAGCCTAGATTTCGTAGTGAGCCCCATATAGTATTTTCTAAAGGGAAAATTTTCCTAATGAGCACACTAAAAATTTCTAAACTACCCTCCCCCACTATTTATAATCCTCTCTCCCTCAACTCTTCCATTTCCTCTCTAACAAACTAAACCCAAAAAAAATCCTAACCCTAAATTTTCTTTCCCCCCCTACTTTCCCTAATCCTCTATTTCCCCTTCTCTATCTCCTTCTCCTTCGAAATCTCCCTCTCTCCCCCGTACCTAGAGCCGGAGGGGACCTTGCCGTTGCCGACTGCACGCCGCCGCCGCCATTGCTAGGTGAGATTTTTTAATTTAGTAATATTTTTTTTTAAATTTAGATTTTTTTTTTAATTTTGGATCAAATAACTCTTCAATATTAGGATTTGGTGATTTTGTTGGATTGGAGAGGAGGAAGAGGGGAGGAGGTAGCAAATATGGGTGTAACATTTTTTTTCTTAATTTTTTTTTTAATATTTAGAACATAATTATTAAGAAAAATTAATATTGTAATCCTAGTGGTAAAATATGCGAAATTTAGTTATTTTTCTAATCATGGACGTTAATATAAAAATTTATTAGTTAATTTTGAAGTTTGATGGTATTGTTCTAATGGTTGATTAAGTAGCAAAAGACGGTTTAAGTGTCTTTAAATTTTAATATTATACTATCTTGCAGCCAAAAAATAGAGAAAATATGATATTTGTAGCAAATTTTACTTTGTAAGTGCATACTTACACGTAGAGAAGTTACTGTTCTGAAAAATAACATCTAAAAAAGAAATATCTTTGTATTCCTTAGATGTATCCAGCGGAATCTTCTCGCGTACGACCAACTGCCTCATTAAGGAGGAAAAAAACAGCACCTTGACCACAAATCCGTCACCCGATACGAGAGCGAGAAATCGAAGTTGCTGTAGATCCTGAATTTAATGTAGAAACTCCTAATTTGATACGAGAGCGAGAAGCAGACGTCAACCCCCGAGAAAAACACGGAGACAGTGATTAGCTTATATTCTAAGTGCATTGATATGGATGTTATACGGAACTTGAAGTGGTCGGTGACAATGTTTTATTTCAAACATTTTGCTAATTTAAAGAATATATGCTCTTTGATTGTAATGTACCCTAATAATTGTTTTTTGTTTGACGAAAATATATTGGATTGTTTGTATGGAATCTTATTTGGTTTATTTGTATAGGATCTAATTTGGTTTATATGTATGGGAGCTTAAACATATTCTTCACTATTTCATTGTATCATTGAAGGTATCATTGTATCAGTATATCAGTGTTGTCTTTGTTATATCAGTATATCAGTGTATCGTTGTTGGAAAGGGACCTTATCTTATCTGTTTTTTTTCTTCACTATAGTTTTGTTGTATTCATGTGTGATATTAATGTTGTTTTTTGTCCTTAAAGTGATATTAATGTATGTTTACTGGATGATATATCAATTTATTTTGTAAATATAGTGGGTCAGGTGTTCGGACTGACATATCGGGATAGAGAGTCCCTGTCCGGACTGGCAGTCCGGATAAGGAGTCCCTGTCCGAACTGTCAGTCTGGACATGGCTTTCCCTGTCCCGATATGTCGAACTGGACAGGTGTGTCTATTCGTGTCCCGACTGGATTTACCGGATAATATATACACAAATTTATATACACGATAAACATTAGACTATTCACATGGATCGATTGAGCTTCAGTTTACACAAAATTACATTAGTGTTGATTACATCCGGACAAACATTAGACTACTTACAAATATTGGGCCTTCTACAATATTACACAATATTGATGACAACTTATATACAACAAAATAATACTAAAAATGGAACTTATATGCACGCCGCCAAAAGATTACAACTCAATAACATCCTGTGCAGCAATTGAAAATGGCACAATCTCCTTGAACTGTTCTTTAATTTCATGAATCTTGGTTGTCTATCCCGTTCACATCCAAACCATATTCTCCCCTTTTTAAATTGACCTCCACTATTAGATTTTGAAACTATGATGATAAATCCTGATTTCTTTCCAATATTGCGCACCCACTGACAAAGTTCGTTTTGATTTGTAAAAATCTATAGTCAAAATAAAGAAGACATTTTTTTTAGTAGAAATATTCTGATTTCAATATGAGCAGATTTTATAAAAAATATCATACCTGATTTGTTGTAAAGTCCAAACCATAATCGAACACTAATTCATTCTTGACTCGCATACTCTGCGTCGAAACATTACCCTGTGTTCCAATAATAAACACTATTAATACTTATTAATTGATAAGACTCTTGTGGAAACAAAAAAATAAATTGATAACACTCCGTCCAGACTTTTAGTCCGGACTAATCTGCTTGGTTCGGACTTTCAATCCGGACAAAATCTTTTTGTCCGGACTGAAAGTTCAGACAAACGGACTCGGTCCGGACTTTCAGTCCGGACTAACTTTTTTGGTCCGGACTGAAAGTCCGGACCGAGGAGGTTTGTTCGGACTGAAAGTCCGGATAAGCACGTCCTCCCCCAGGTTCTCCCACCACCTCCAACTGCAAAAATCAACCCAAAAACCCTAATTTTATTCTACTCAATGTATATCAAAATTCCTAATGTTTATTTGGAAAAATTTTATACAAAGAAAATAGAATTATACCTGAAGAGTGTTTTCATCGTCGATTGGAACCAACGATATGGTTGTATTCTCTATTTATGTCTCAAAATTTTCTCTTTTGTTTGGATTTCTAATGAAAAAAACCCAAAACGAAGAACAAAAAATCGGGTTTAAATTAGTAAATTAACAAAAAAAATGAAGAGATAGAGAATTTAAATAGATTTTTTGCCTTAAAAAAAAAAAAAAAAAAAAAAAAACTTACCTTGCTTGGCTGAGCGGGAGTTGGAGGAAGCGGGAGAAGGAGAAGGGCAAAATGGGATATTTTTTAAAAGGGCAAAGTTGATATATATAGAAACTTGTTAAGTGGGCTAACTAGGAAAAAAGGTGTGCTCCTTTAGAAGTTCCCCCCAAATTGGACCCGAACATTTGGATTTTAAAATGGGTTTCGTTTGAAATATCGTAAGGCAATAGCAAAAATAAAAAACTTTTTTTTAGTTTAACTAATTTCTCACAATTTTTGTAAATTTTAGTTATTGCTAAATTCTCACAAAAATTAAATTTTATATATTGCATTTGGAGAAATTGATAGTGTGAAATGTTCATAAAAATTTTGACCCACCATGTAAACTCGTCAATTAGAAACAATGTAACCACATAGATACCTCAAATAGAAATAATGTAACCACATACAGATACAGATCACAATTCGAGATTTAGAAATAATTTTATAGGACGTCAAAATATTTAACGGATTTTTTTTTTAACATTTCTCTCTCTAATTCATATTTTGATTGATTCTGTGGAGAAGGGAAAATTTTACCTACTAATTTTTTAAACATTTTCTTTTTTTTGCATTTTTATTCTAACCATTCATACTAGAGATACGGATGGATTGTGCAAGTGACGCAGCCCAGAGTTGCCGTTATTCCGATTGTAACTGTGACGATTGTAACTGTGACCTGATACTCCAGCTTATGTCGTGACCAAATAATCCGGCTCATACCAAGACCTAATAATCCGGCTCATGCCATGACCTCTTTCTAGTGCGTGCATCCGTGCGTGTTTGGGTTCGTACGTGTTCATACTCTTTTTTCAACATGGCTGATGTAATAAGGTTGGATGCATCCGTAACCTATAAAAATTTGGAGTTTTTACATATCGGTTCTTTACATCTTTAAAAATTAGAATTTAGTCCCCAAAATCTTCATATTTATAATTTAGCCTTCCAAATCTTTTAAATTACCTCACTTTAGTCCCCCAACCATATTTTTGGCCCGAATTTTCCGTTATACCCCTAAGTTACTTCACTTTAGTCCTTCCTTTCTTCTTCCTCCAATATTCCTCTTCTTATTAGGTTCCCCTCTCCATTTTTCTCCTCTCTCTCTCTTCCCTCCCAGTTAATTTCTAAAGTGAAGTAACTCAGAGGAAACCAATAAAGAAGAGGGAAGAGAGGGAGAGAAAGAGAAGAAGAATGGAGAGGGGAACCCAACAAAAAGAGGAAAATAAAAGGAATGACTAAATTGAAGTAAATCAGAGGTATAACAAGAAATTCAGACCAAAAATATGGCTGGGGGACTAAAATGAGATAAGTTAAAAGATTTGGCAGAATAAATTATAAATATAAAGATTTGGGGGCTAAATTCTAATTTTTAAATGTAAAGGACAGATATGTAAAACCGCTAAAAATTTTCATATTTTTATTAAAAGAAAAAAAAAGTGAGCGCCGTTGATCAACAATATTATATCTGTCGTAGGCGCTATCTCAAAAACACAAAACTAGTTATTATGCACCTAATTAAGCATTCAATGCTCTAATTTTCTTCTAGATGAGTAAGATTCACAAAGTTATGCAACCAAACAAATGATTCAACAATATAGAAAAATAAAAAGAAGCCATGCTCATCAATTAAACTAACAACACTTATGTTCAATGTTTCTACACATAAATTTGTGCATCCCTACCATGTCCACTGACATAAAGTAAGTATGATGAATAGATTAGTACAATAAAAGAGATCTAAATGAATCACACCAACAAATGATTGAACTCACACCACCACCAAACAATCAATATTCTTTAGTAAGCATATATGTAGGGATACCTACACACATTAGGTTGCCACCCACTTTATTATCATTTAGGGAGCCAGACAGAGGACCCGCAAAGACGTCTAGAACTGCAATCAGAAGAAGAGAACAATACAGAAAGCTATACAGAAAACGTAGGTGTTAGAAACATGGCGTATAACAGACAGAGGTAGAACCTGCAATCTCAACTTTCATTTATAATCAATGTAACTAATATTGGACATCCAGTAATGTTAGCACATCTTCTATCGATAGATAAAATGTACTTTTAATTTATTATATTAGTGAAACACGGGAGGCATATATTCTACCACTGTCCTAAAAAAAGCTTTATTATCATTTCATTTTTCTTAAGATGATGGAGATCTAAAGCTAGCTATACTTGGATCACAAGCATCTATTTTTTTTTCCTTTTCATTTTTCTCTTTGTAAAGGTTGGGGATGGTAGGGCAAAATGTTTGGAAATAACATGAAATTGCTTGCACATGGTTAGAGAGCTTGATATAAATCACATGTTTGTTTAGCTTTGCTCTTGCTTTCCAGCTGGGTGGGAATATTTTTGGTGGATAACACAAGGACATATAATTATATGGGCCGTACATAGAAAACACCAAAGCCATGGGCCATGGAGGTACCCTTTTTCTCCAGGTTTGGCAATTTGGTCAACAATTCATAGTTTATTAGCAAAAAAGTAGAGGGGGAGGAAAAAGCCCAGAAAGAGAGATCATATGATTGTAGGGGTTTTTACATATCTACATTTGTTACTTAAATCTTTAAAAATTAAAATTCATTCTATCAAATCTTTATATTTATAATTTAATTCATCAAATCCTTTAAGTTACCCCAATTTAGTCTCCAATCATATTTTTTATCCGAAATTTCCGTTATACCTCTGAGTTATTTCACTTTAGTCATCGCTTCTCTATTCCTCCTCTCTTTCTTTTCTTATTAAGTTCTATTTTCCATTCTTCTCCACTTTCTCTCTTTCCTCTTCTTATTGAGTTCTCCTGATTTACTTCACTTTATAGACTAACTTGAAGGGAAGAGAGAGATGAGAAGAATTGAGAGAGAAACCCAATAAGAAGAGGAAAAGACGAAGAAGAGAAAATTGGAGGACTAAAATGAAGTAACTCAGGGTATAACGGAATTTCGGACCAAAAATATGGCTGGGACTAAATTGCGATAACTTAAAGGATTTTGAGGAATAAATTATAAATATAAAGATTTGGAAACTAAATTCTATTTTTTATTTAAGGTACAGATATGTAAAACCCCCATGATTATAATACAGAGATTGCCGTACAGGAACTTAATTTAAGTAATGTTTTCAAAAAATATCTAATTTTATCAAAAAAAAATATGTACATGAACTTAACTAGTGAAAAGTTTTGAGGGTGCAAAAGAAAATTGTTCAGTCTGTAGCACATGTCTCTCTCTCGTTAGAGAGCTTTAGCGATGTAAATTCTTTGATGACAGTTCTAAAAATTCCGATATGAATATAACGAGTAGGTTTGAGATAGGGATAAGAATAATGGTCCAGGGTCAATTCTTGACTTACCGTATTCGACAATTTAAGTTAGACAGATGAAATTTTTATTTTTAATTTAAAATTCTGAACAGAGTTAATAAAAAATAGATCCTTGGACCTACCCGTTCTCATCTCTAGACAGTTAGAATAAAATTTAAATAATTCAGGAGTTTCCTAATCATGTTGCATGTTGATGAATGAAACCTAGTCACATATAAATATACTATGTATGGAATCATACAATCAAGTTGCCATAAAAAGAAGATAATTAAGGAAAAAAAAAAACTGTGCAACCCTACTACTAAAATTTAATTAAACAGCTCATCAACCCTTAAATCTCACAACAATCACAGTATAAATATATCAAAAAATCACATGCCTCTATTTTAAATTTTGTTTTTTTTTTTTAAGTTCTATCTATGCATGCATTACTCAAATTCAAAGGCAAGCCGACGTTATTACAAAATATAATAAAAAATAAATAAATAAATGCCACCAATGGTGTTCAAGTTTTTAAAAAAATCTATGTACGGAACAAAATTAACTTAGTTGATTTTCAAAGAAATCTAATCTAATAACTCTCATTCATTCAACTAGAATTAGCCAAAAAAAAAAAAAATCTTAACTAATCGAGACTTGATCACCAGGTATTATTGTAGAGAGACAAATTGTGAAGTACAGCGCACTGTGTACATCTGGTCTCCTACTTGGTCACCCAAATCAACTACAAATGAAATAAACAAAAATGTTTGACAATCTTAATTAGTTTTAGTGAAGGCTTTCACGTGGCAGGGGAAGCTTCACACGATGAACCCACTTGCGGACACTATATTCATAGGATCCGAACCCGACAACAGAATTCAAGTCCAATGGAGAACAAAATTTTGAATTAAAAATAAAAAATTTATTTTTCTAATTCAAAATTTTGTATAGGGATGGTCAAAATTTGGCTTATGTACGAGTTCATTACCATCCCTAAATGGGACAGGGAGTTTCCAAAGGAGCGCGCAACTTTTCTTAGTGAGTCCACCAGATACTTCATTTTTCGTTAGGACTTTCGGTCTGGACCGTTGGAAGGTGAACTCACTAAGAAAGATGGTGTGCTCCTTTAGAAACTCCCAATAGGGCATGGAGGGTCTTAATCAGGTAGCGTCAATCGGGCCGGTTTGCCGTCGGAAACCAATCATAACCCAATCCTCTAATTTTCGAGATGTTCTAAGTTTGTTTGCATGTGGGAATTTAATTTGGATAACGTTGCAAATGTGTGTATGAGTTTGACTAGAAAAAAAAAATTAAAGTTTCTAGTGACCATTTTATAACGGTCCGGATTGGTTCGGGCTGAAAGCCGAGCCAAACATGCACTATTAAATGAATTTAATAGAAAAAATGGTGTGCCCATTTAGAAACACCCATCCAAATTTCTCTAAGTTAACGGATCCAAACCAATTGTATCAGGCACTAAGATTGACTCCTCAATAACAATAAGCGCATGTATAAGAATTAAGAAGAGAACAGGAAGTGCAAGGGAGTTTCTAAAGAAGCACACCAATTTTCTTTATGAGTCTAATCTTAAGTATATTTTTTTATTCGGACTCAAAACATGAACTGTTATTGAGTGTACCTGGAAAAATGGTGTGCTACTTTGGAAACTCCCCAACAACGTGGGAGGGAGGAGATGATATAATAATGGGAGGCTGGGATGCGCAGGGCAGGAGCCATGTGATGCTGAGCGCACCACTCCAGCACTGTGCACCTGGAGCTCGGCCTGCCAGGCGTCGGACTGTCGGGCCTTTGCCCCCCCACCCCCCGAGGCACAGCACGAGAGATTCGCGCTCGTTTCACACGTGTCCAGCCCCATCCTCTGCCCCCGACATGTTTTGCATTTGATCTCAGTAGAACGTCCGTCCTCTCCGTCACATGCATAATTACGCTTTTGTCCCTGCAGTGGCTCCATAAGAATCGGTGACTGGGGTCACCATACCGTAGGCTTACCGCTTTAATGCAGCTTGATCATATCAAGTGGATGTGCAGCCTCTTAATGGCAAGAAATTGTTTGGACAGTTAAAATCCTATTTATATATAAATCAACGCATATATATTGCAATAAAACTAGATAAGGCCACAGTATGCCCAACAATATTAAAAGTGAAAATACTGAACGAATAGATTCTAAAGTAAGTTGATGGGAGCACAGGGAAGAGGGGCCTTGAACAATGGATTGGTAACTAATTCAGCCCAAAAATTAAGCTATTAGATATTAATTCCTTAGGGGTATTTATAGATCTGTCCTTTAATCTTTATAAATTATAATTTAGTCCTCCAAATCTTTATATTTACGATTTAATCTCCAAATCCTTTAGGTTACTGCAATTTAGTCCCATAGTTTATATTTTGGTCCGATTTTTCCGTTTTACTCCTGATTTGCTTCACTTAATTTCTCCTTCCATCTTCTCCCAGAGAGTAGTTCTTATTGGGTTCTCCTTTTTTTTTCTCTTCTCTTTTTATTCATTTATTGGGTTCTCACTCTCTATATTGAGACTAAATGTATTATTCTACACTAAATGTATTAAACCTAAAAATGAATTTATCCAATATAGAGAGGGAGAACTCAATAAATAAATTTATATTGAGAGTTAAAGGTTTAATATATTTAGTGGAGAATAATACATCTGGTTTCAATATAGAGAGGGAAAACATAATAAATGAATAGAGAGAGAAGAAGAGAATAAGAGGGAACCCAATAAGAACTAAGAAGAGAGGGAAAGAGAAAAAGAAAATTAAGAGAAAGAAATTCAGGATAAAAAGGAAAAATTGGACAAAAATATAAATTAGGAAACTAAAATATAGTAAATTACAGAATTTGGAGGGTTAAATACTAAATATGAAGATGTTAGTGACTAAATTATAATTTATAAAGATGTAGGGGATTGATCTATAAATACCCCAATTCCTTGACCTTCTCTTTTAACGGATTTTTTTTTTTTTGGGGCTCCTGATCACTCTACGTCACATTCGGAGCACGTGACGTCATCCCGTCACTCTCATGTCCAGCTTCTAAAAACCCCTCAGGCGTCAAAACCGTCAATCCATCGAAATTCTATTTGGAGCACCACTTTGCTTAAAACACCAACCTTTCCAACTTCCAAATATTTACAAGTATGTCATTTCGACTGCGTTGTTATTATTATTATCCATTATTCGGATATTAATATCCTACCAAATTAAATACTTATTATATATTGATATACGGTTAAGCTCCATTTGGATTGGATAGCAACATCCAACTATAATGAGATATGATGGGAAAAAAGAGAATAAAATTTAGAATTAGAAAAAAAAAAAAATAGACGGACTGAGTAGACTGGAATTTCCAAAGGAGCATACATTTTTTTTAGTGAGCCCACTTAGAAATTTGCTTTTATTTACAGATTTTCCATTTAAATTTTAAGACAAAAATACTCTTATTTTCAACCTCTCTATTTTTTCTCATTTTTCTTCCGGATGACACATTCTCCGTCCGGACTAGACAGTCCGGACGGAACATTCTCCATCTGGACCGTCTAGTCCGGATAAATGAAATTTTCATCCAAATTTTGAAACTCACGACATCGTGCTGCGATCCAATTGGAAGGATTTCAACTATGTAGGTAAGATTCGAAGGGAAAGATAGATGAAGTCCTAAAAATTTTAGCAAGAAAATATATATATATATATATATATATATATATATATATATATATATATATATATATATTCTTTTTTGTTCGATCGAAGAGTGAGATGTTTTTTTTTTCCCCTCGATTTTGTTTGATCGAAGAGGAAAGAGGAAGAGGAAGATTGGAGAAGAAAGACTGATGAGTGTTTTAGGAATAAGTTGTGAGTTCACCGGGAAAAACCAATCTTATTTGGAAATAAAGGACGTGGTCACTAGAAAATGTAGGCTCCCTAGGAAAAATGGTGTGCTACTTTGTAAATTCCCGAGTAGACAGGAGATGGCTCAAAATGAACAAAAAAAAAAATATTAGCTCCGAGAGAAAAGTGAGCCTCTTAAGCAAGTGGTGAGAGTGAATATGTGAATTCACATGGGCGTCCTTGTAAATTCCTCTAACTTTGACTCGATTTTCCATATATACCCCTATCCATTCCAACCTGGCCTCAACAACTTCCAGCCTGTCCGACGCCTCGCCCATCTCCCCCCTATAAAAACCAACGCCCCTCAAAGTCCCCATTCATAATTCGCCAAAAACAAAACAAATCAAAACCAACGAACAAAATCGAATTATTCGCCGAATTATTCAAAAATCTCATACTCTTACCTCCATATGGGCATCTGCACGTCCTGCGAAGCGACGGCGGTGGGCCCCATGTCGACGGCGAAGCTGATCCTCGACTCCGGCGAGCTTCGGGAGTTCGCCCGCCCTGTAAAGGCGTCGAGCGTTGTGGAGAAGAGCTCGGCGTGGTTCGTGTGCGACGCCGACGAGATGGAGTTCGACGGATTCGTCTCCGCCGTCGGGTCCGACGACGAGCTCAGCCCCGGCCAGATCTACTTCGTCCTGCCCACGTCCATGCTCAATCGTCCCCTCCACGCCGTCGACCTGGCCGCGCTCGCCGTCAAGGCGAGCAAGGCGCTGATGAAGGGCCGGGCCGACGTCGCGCCGTTGGTGTTTGCAGTTGGATCGAAGGGTGACGGGGCCAAGTTGACGGTGACGGAGAAGAGGTGGCGGTCGAAGAGGGTATCGAGTGGCAGAGGGCGTAATTTCGCGACGGATCTGTGTGCCATTCCGGAATAAAAAAAAAGTGAAAGTAGAAGGATTTTTCGTCATTTTGAGATAAAAAATTTATTTTTTATTTCTGAGGTAGGGATGAGCCAGTTAGCTACTCAAAATTTTGAAATAGAAAAGTAAAATATATTTTAATTTAAAATTTTGAATAGAGAGCCATTGAAATGGAAATAATTTGTGAATTTATTATATATACAAAAAATTAAAAAAAATTGCAAATAGTGAAAGAGATGGAATTTTTTTTGGGCACAACTCGATTTTTTATTTTTTGTCTGATCGCTGTTATGTTGTTGTTAATATTATAGAAATTACTTTAGAAAAAAAATTTTTTTGAATTAGCAAGCGGTATGCTAATAAATGATCAGCCAAACTCACTGTAACTCAAGTGATGAGTAATGGCTTTCTAAAAGTCCTTCTAAATGATGAAGAGAGCTACTAGATGCGCACTATGGTTTCCTCAGTGAACCCTAAAAGTCAGAGAAAATGAACATGGGGCGAATCTAGCAACTCTCGATGATGAATCTATGTGCAAGTCAAGTTGAATTAGGTGCAAGTGGTTGCACAAGTTGGAACTTTTTAGGGGAGTTGGCCTACAGTCGAATTTTGGGGTACCCTACGAGTTGGCCAATGTTTAGTTTTAATACAGTGGATTGAAAAGATTGCACTTACTTTTTTTTTTATAAAAATACTTGTCCGATGTCCCAGGGGAAATCTAACTGCGCACCACATTTTTCTTAGTGAGCACCACAACCTATAGTAAAGTGATTTACTACATAGAGAAAAATTGTGCTCACAAAGTCAAATGAGGTGCGCATTTGGAATCCACTGTTTCAAAATTTTCTTTAACTTATGCATAAATAAGTACATTTTAGACATTTAAGGTGCAAAAAATAAAATTTAAAAATAACAATTTTATTTCTTTTTTATGCTTTTTGTTATTTTATTTAAAAAAAGGGGTATTTATATGTTTGTCTCTTATATCTTTATAAATTATGATTTAGTCCCCCAAATCTTCATATTTAGGATTTAGTCCTCCAAATCCTCTAAGTTACTACAATTTAGTCTCTCTGTAAGTTTTTCCATTCAAATAAATGGCATAATTTAATTTTTACTTTTTTAAAAAATAAAATGACTTAAATACCCCTATAAAGAAAAAAAAAGGAAGAATAAAAAAATAGAAGAGAAGAAAAAGGAGGGAAACCAATAAACCCAATAAAAAAAAGGAGAAGAGAGAAGGAGATGAGAGGAGGAAGAGAGAAGGAGAAGAGAGGATGAAGAATGAAGAAAAGGAGAAGAGAGGAGGAAGAGAGAATGAGGAATTAAGGAGGGGTAAAATGGAAAAATCAGGTCAAAAAATAAACTGAGCTAACGGAACTTAGGGAGGGATTAAATTGTAGTAACTTAGATGATTTGAGGGACTAAATTCTAAATATGAAAATATGGGGGACTAAATTAAAATTTATAAAGATGTAAGGGACAAATCTGTAAATACCCCTTTAAAAAAAAAAGAAAATACTTCCAAAATTGTCCCTTCCTCTGTATTTGTGGAGCTTATATGGTGGCATCTTTGACTGGTTAGAGCTAAGCTGTCATTATCCTGGCGAGTTAGACCCATAATTAGCGACATAATGGTCAGCCTAAAATATCAATTAATCTCATTTTTAAAAGTCAAACTCACATAATGCTTTTACAATATTATTTAAATTGAATATCCATACCAGAGTCGAACTTAGATTTCCTTTAAACTGGAGAAAGATAATATTTTGCGATCAAGTTTACCTAGTAGCTCAGCCTTCCTCCATCATTAAATGTATTCGAACTTAATTATATGCACTTTGTACTTATTCTCCAAGCCACATTTTAACTTATTTATATAGCGAACTTGTTCATGTACTTGTCTTGAGGATGCATTTATTTCTTAACTATGGATAATTGTAGCCAGTTCTATTCTTGATACATATGGATAAAGCAATTTTAAGCCCTTACAAATGCCAGTCAAATTTAGAAGGTGTTTCGCTAATGCACTCCGTTTGTTTTTTTTAATACAGATCTTAACTGCGGCATGCTATAATCGTGGAAACAACGGCAAGTTTGTTAGCTTGGACGAATGTGGCAATGTCGTTAGCGTGCTGACTCGAACCAAACACAAAAAAACGAGAGAGAGAGAGAGCTGTAAATGGCCATCCGAGCTGCCGACATGATGCGGAGTCAAGAGCAAGCAAGTGGACATCCATGATGCTCCTAATTGCTTAGCTGGAGTTGTAAAAGATTCTCCTACAGTTTCATTTGGATTTATTTGGAATATTGGAAATCTTAAGATTGTTAAAATTTGTGGCTCGCATGATCACGATCTGCCATAGTCACAGTTCCGTAAACACAACGAAGAGCTTTTTTTGTTGAGAAGATATGAAAATTTAAAATGGGGTATTTACAGTTTTGTCCCTTATATCTTTATAAATTATGATTTAGTCCCACACATCTTCGTATTTAGGATTTAATCCTAAAATCCTCTAAGTTACTACAATTTCGTCTCTCCGTTAGTTTTTCCGTCCAAATAAAAGGCATCATTTAATTTTTACTTTTTTTAAATAATGAAATGAGGGGAAACCAATGAACCCAATGAAGAAAATGAGAAGAGAGGAGGAAGAATAAAGAAAAGGAAAAGAGAGGAGGAAGAGAGATAGAGAAGAAAGGAGAAAGAGGAAAAAGAAATTAAGGAAGGGTAAAATGGAAAAATCAGATCAAAAAATAAACTGGACTAACGAAAGTTAGAGAGGGAGACTAAATTGTAGTAACTTAGAGGATTTAGGGACTAAATCCTAAATATGAAGATTTGGAGGAACTAAATTATAATTTATAAAGATGTAAGAGACAAATCTGTAAATATCCCTTTTAAAAATTAGATAGAAATTATTATTTATATGAGAATGAGAGTGTAGTTCTCGGTCTAGAAACTTATGAGAATGAGTGTGAAAGCGAGTTCGGTCATCTAGTTATAAGCGGATCCAAGCAGTCTGTTGGGGTGCAGGGACTGAGCCTCCAACTTATTATTTTTTTAATATTATAGCAATATGAGTTGGATGATAAAATCATATATATATATATTTGCAAATTAATACATAATCAAGGTATAATTTGATAAAAACTTATAGTTCAATGATAAAGACTTTAATTCTGTTGGCTGATTGAAAAAAGAGCCTTACGGGAAGAGAAATGGCTCGAAAATTGTAATATTTGAGGGCCAAAATAACATGTAAACGATAAGCTTCAAATTTGAGAGGAATATACTCTTAAAAGTTATACATTAAATTAATTTTTCTTTATAGAGGACCTACTATATATGTGGGTCCCCCTTCCATCTAGTAATGTCGCTTGCACTAGAGAGAGATTTCAAGTTCAACTCTAGTAAATATCGACCGGAGAATTTTATTTATTTTTATTTTTTCTTATTCTTAAAAGTATATAAAAAATATATTTAAATTTACTTATCATAAATAAAATTTACTTCCAGTTCTTTTAAAAATAAAAGCCTTAGAAGCCTTCAAGCATTTTTACAGTTTCTCACTTATTATCAAACTAAACCTATTAAATTAATAAAATATCTCATATCATGCAAATATGCGAGCCACTAGCTTGTGCTTTTAGTCATATCAAAAGGACTGATATGACACATCCCCATAATTGATTCTTAACTTGTTTTCTTTGGTTGTATTTAGTTTTAAAGAAAATGAGAGAGAGAGAAAAATAAAAGAGAAAGAGAAAAGAAAAAAAAAAAAAAAAAAAGATGCAAATTGATTTCTTTTTCTTTTCTTTTAAATTTTCTCCCAAATCAAACAGTACAAAATATTTTATTTTTTTATTTTCTTTTCCTTTTCTTCGTTTTCTCAAAATCAAACAGAGGTTTTTATGAATTTTTTTTTGAACTTGCTGAAACCCTAGAAGACATCCTATAGCTCACTAATTATAATGCTCGGGGAGTTTCCGAAGGAGCGCACCATTTTTTTCTAGAGAGCCCACTTTATAACTGTATGGATTTTGAGTCCGAATAAAAAAAATACTAAGAAGTGGGCTTAATAGGAAAATTGGTGTGCTCCTTTGGAAACTCCCGAACGCTTAGGTCTCTTTCTTCGTACTTGTGAGCTCAATAACTTAGACAAGTCGTTGTTGATAAGAAATTTCTTATCTTGATCCTATAAGTGTCTAAATATGTAAGTTTGAGTGGGGAAAATTCACTACAAGAAAATATGTTTTTAGTAACGATATCTTAGTGACAAATATTAAAATTGTCACTGAAACTGAATATTTGTGACAAAAATTAAATGTTGTCACAAATATTGTGTTTTCCGTGACGGAGAGAAATAATTGTCACAAGAATATAAGTTTTTGTGACAACCGATAAAAACTTGTCACAAAAACATAGTTTTCAGTGATGAGAACGAAAAATCGCTACTAAAATATAAATTTTTTAGTAACGACGACTAAAACTTGTCACTAAAAAATAGTTTTCAATGACGCTAACTAAAATTTGTTGCTAAAACTTAAATATCTCAGTGACAACAAATAAAAATTGTCACTAAACATAATTTTCAGTAACGAAGGCTATAAATCGTCACTGAAAAATAAATTTTTTCTGTGACAACTAAAAAAATTGTCACTAAAACTGAGTATTTAGGAACAAAAACTATATGTCGTCACTAAAATATAAATATCTTCTGTGACAACGAAAACAAGCATCACTAAAATTGAGTATTCAGTGAAGAAAACCCTAGTTCGTTACTAAAACATAAATTTTTCTGTGACAAGTAAAATAATTGTCATTAAAACTAAGTGTTCAGTGAAGAAAAATAAATACCATCACTAAAACATAAATTATTTTTGTGACAACTCAAAAACTTGTCACTAAAACTAATTGTTCAGTGATGAAAACTAAATATTGTCATTAAAACATAAAATGTTTTAGTAGCAAATATAATTACTTGTCACTAAAATTGTGTTTTTAGTGACGAAAATTAAATATTGTAACTAAAACACAAAATTTTCAATTACAACGAGAAAGAGTTGCCACTAAAATATGGAAATCAATTATAACTATTTTTATTTTTATTGGTCACAAACAATTGTTTTGTGAGGGATTATATTGTCACAAAATTTATTTTTATTTCTAATTACTTTTATAAAATTATCAACTTACAACAATCATGAGAATTTAATTTTTTATTTATTTTTTTACACCTAATCTTGGTCGTCTATCCATATCCTATGATATAATAACTCCTTAAACTATTATAAAAATAATACAAATAGAATTACAATGATTAACCTAATGTATATATATTTAACCTAAATTTATCTCGGCCATTTATTAAGATACTATATGATAAAATAACTTCTGTTTTATATTGTAATTGGAATACAAATAGAATTATAATTCTTATCTATATATTTAACCTAAACCCAATCTCAGCCATCTATCCAGATCCTATGATAACTAGATATCCTCTAAATCTATTATAATTATAATACAAATAGAATTATAATTATAATACAAATGTTATTATTATCATTATATAAAACCTAACTAGCCGCAACAAATTTCACATAAACTTCGTAATATCTGATCGATACTTCCCACGTTCGGCCAGTGTGCTCTCCCTCAGATCCGCAAGGAGCAGGTACGCCGCAAGATTGGATCAAGTGCGCGCAGCCCCCCCCCCTCCCCGCACAGCCCCTCCCCGCAGCCGCCGCGCCCACTCCCCCCCCCCCCCCCCGCGCGCCCCTCCCTGCATCCACCCCCCCACCCCCCCCCCCCCGCGCGCACCTCCCCGCATCCCCCCCCCCCCCCCGCGCGCCCCTCCCCGCACGCCCCCCCGCACGCCCCTCCCTGCACCCCCCCGCCCCTCCCTGCAGCACCTACCCCCCCGCGCGCCCCTCCCCGTATCCCCTCTCCGCAGACACCCCCCCCCCCCCGCATCCCCTCTCCGCAGACACCGCCCCCCCTCCCCCCGCCCCTCCCCACATCCCCTCCGCGCAGCCCCTCCCCCGAACCCATCCCTGCGCAGGTGTGTTTTCTCCCCCGCGCAGCCCTTCCCCGCATCCCCTCCTCGCTACCCTCCTCGTAGCCCTTCCCTGCGCAGCCCCTCCCCGCATCCCCTCTCCGCTACCCTCCCCGTAGCCCATCCCTGTACATGTGTGTTTTTTTCTAAAAAATTCACATTTAACTTTCTGGAGCAAGATTGAAAGGATAAATTGTTATGTTGATTTATACTAGATGTATCATTTATGTTAGTTGTTCTTATTAATGGAACCAGGATAAATTGATCATGCAAAATTTTAGGAAGTGATATCCAGCTAGTTGTAGCTGTTATGTGTGCTTAATTACTTATCTTGACAATTTGGTGGAATGTCAAGTTGAAAATTGGGCTTTTCACTTATATAGTTCACACATGATATTACTAATTTCTTGCTTATAAGTTATCCACATTTTCTATTTGATATAATTTAATTCGAGTTGTCAACACTGCTTAGTTGTCTTGTCTACATTATCATATCTCATCAATAATTTGTTTTCATGTGCAATACTTGCTTTGTTTATGCAGAATGTTATTGATTCTGCAGCATGTTGCTGCTTATATGCGGAGTGAGTTTTCATGACAATTCTTAATCCACTTCTTACTGTTTCATTAATTGTAGTTCTTCTTAGTTCAGAACTATGTAACTGAGTCACTCATACTCTCATAAAAATTTCATAATAATTGGTTGAAATTTTGATGGATAACTAAATATATTTCTCACTTGTGCCCATATCTGTCCGGAGCTTGAGTTGTGCACTTTATTAAGTAAAAAATGTAACAAATCACCATGAATCACATTAAAATTTTATATTCTATTTTAGAAGTATGTTTTTATACTCGCATAAAAATTTCACATTAATTGGTTGTGATTATGATATCAAACTAAATATTTTCTCTGCTGCACAAGTATCGGACTAGTGCATAAGTTGTGCACTAAATTGATTAGAAATTATATCAAATTACCATGGATAGATTTAATATTTTATATTCTGTTTTAGGAGTGAGTTTTCATACTCTCATAAAAATTTAACAGTAATTGGTTGATATTTTGACTGACAAGTAGATATATTGTTCAGTTGTACCCACATCTGTCCTGAGTTTGAATTGTGCACTTTATTAAGTAGAAGTTGTACCAAATCACCATAAATCATAATGAAATTTTATATTCTATTTTGGGAGTATGGTTTTACACTCTCATAAAAATTTCACATTAATTGGTTGTGATTATGACCTCAAACTAAATATTTTCTCAGCTGCACCGGTATTGGACTGATGCATAAACGGTGCACTAAATTGATTAGAAATTTTATCAAATCACCATGGATGGCTTTAAAATTTTATATTCTGTTTTCGGAGTTTGTTTTCATACTCACATAAAAATTGTACAGTAATTTGTTGATATTTTGACTGATAAGTAGATATATTTCTCAGTTGTACCCATATCTGTCCGGAGTTTGAATTGTGCACTTTATTGAGTAGGAATTATACCAAATCAACCTGAATCACATTGAAATTTTATATCCTATTTTATGATTATTTTTTTAAACTCTCATAAAAATTTCACATTAAATGGTTGTGATTATGATCTCAAACTAAATATTTTCTCAGCTGCACCGGTATTGGACTGGTGCATAAGCGTGTGCTAAATTGATTAGAAATTTTATCAAATTATCATGGATTGCTTTAAAATTTTATATTCTATTTTAGGAGTTTGTTAGCATACTCTCATAAAAATTTCACAGTAATTTGTTGATATTTTGACTGACAAGTAAATATATTTCTCAGTTGTACCCATATCTGTCCGGAGTTTGAATTGTGCATTTTATTAAGTATGAATTATACTAAATCAACCTGAATCACATTGAAATTTTATATCCTATTTTAGGATTATGTTTTTAAACTCTCATAAAAATTTTACATTAATTGGTTGTGATTATGACCTCAAACTAAATATTTTCTCAGCTGCACCAGTATCGGACTGGTGCATAAGCGGTATACTAAATTTATTAGAAATTATATCAAATCACCATGGATTGCTTTAAAATTTTATATTCTGTTTTAGGAATTTATTTTCATACTCTCATAAAAATTTCACAGAAATTTGTTGATATTTTGATATGAAACTAAATATTTTTTTGTCAATTGTGCCAGTATCGATATAGTGTGTGATCTCTAGACTATATACAACAAAAATTATATCAAATCACTATGGATCAAATATAAAAATTTGTATTCTAGTTTTAAAGTATGTTATGATACTCTCATAAAAATTTACATTAATTGATTGAGATTTTGCCCTCTAACTTAAATTTGTATTCTGTTTTTGGAGTTTGTTTTGACCATTGTTACTAATGCTTTTAGTTATTATTATTTAATTGCAGAAAAAAATACATGAGCTCGTCGTGAAACAAGCACAAGATGATGAATCTCAGATGTCTCGTGATGATATATTGCTTCATGTGCTTGGTGAGAAATCAGGATATTTTCGAGGAAAAGGAGCGGGGAAAAGGCCTCATAGGATTTTTTTTTTTTTAACAATTACTATCTACACCTACTTCATTTCTTTCAGATTAAATTTTATAAATTTTGGAGTTCATTTACCACTTCATTAAGTGCATACAAAATGTCTTATTCATTGAAAACCGTTAATTTTGTATTAACTTGATGGAGTACCAAATCAAAACTAAAACCCAAGAAATTGAGTATGAGTGAACTTTAGGTGGTCGAGATCATAATCCAAAAGAAATTTTTAAAAAAAGATTATTAGAGATAATGGAAATTAATTGCAGCTCAGGTAACTTGCGTGAGCTGTCAGTTCACTTCCATCTCTTTATATATATATATATATATATATATATATAAACAATAATATGTTACAAACACTAATTAAAATCTCTCTCTCTATATATATATAAACAATAATATGTTACAAACACTAATTAAAATACGGATCTAGTGTTCGTAGACAATGGTCTCCTATGCTCAAGAAAATTCCAATTTATTTTAAAAAAATCCTTAAAATTTATTTTGTAGAATACTTAAGAAAATATATTTTGATCATAGTAAAAAGAAAAATCACATGGAGAATAGATATTTAATAATATACCTTTATGCTATGACAAAAATAAAGCGACAAAAATAATAAGATGTTTTCTTAAAAAAGAAATAAAAAGTAAATTAAGAGAATAGTGAACATATTGGATTGGAGATATGAGGAAAAAAATAAAGAATACCTGGGGAAAGAGGATGCGCAGGAAGATAAAGATTGCTAAGAGTTTTTTAGTTGATATAGGAAGTAACTTCTCCCATCCTCCATGTAATTAATCTCATTTTTATCTCAATTTTTTTTTATTTTTAGTGGCCAATCGTTTTTATTTAAAAATAATTTAGAAATTCTAAAATTCTTAAAAATTATAAAAAAAAACTTAGCTAAATTTTCTTCATGTTTTATAATTATTTATTTTTTAAATAATAAGTTTTCTCTCTCCCTCTTGTTTAGTCATATAGTATAAGATAAGATTGGGAGTTTCTAAGGAGGCACACCATTTTCCTAACGGAACTAGTTTTCCTAGTGAACCCACCCTCTCTTTTGAAAAGAGAGGATTTTTAATGAGCACATCGAAAATATTCAAGATACCCTCTCTACATTTTCTTACTCACTTTCCTTAAAATCCAACTCCCCTACTATCCTAGAAATTTCTCTTATCCTCTCTATGGTCGGCAACTCTCCCCCCAATCCATTGTAGGTCTACTTCGTCTTTGCTCTAAAGTCAAGTGGACTGGATTTGAAGGTTCAAATTTTTTTTTCTGCAACCGTTCTCACAGGAGGGAGAGGGAGAGCTGAGGTTGAAGGAGAGGGCAACTTGGCCCTATAAATTTAGGGACAATCTTACTATAAAGATAAACTTTAAAATATGCTCACTACTAAAAATGTTGGGTCCCCTTAGAAGCTCCCTATAAGATTTTGGGGTTTTTACATATTTGTCTCTTAAATCTTTAAAAGTTTGAATTTAATCCCCAAATCTTCATATTTATAATTTAGTTCTCCAAATCCTTTAAATTACTTCACTTTAGTCCCCATCCATATTTTTTGCATGAATTTTCCGTTATACCCCTAACTTATTTCACTTTAGTGATATGACCTTTCCCTCTTCCTCCTCTCTTCCTCTTCTTATTTGGTTCCCATCTTCATTCTTCTCCTCTCTCTCTTTCCTCTTCTTATTGGGTTCTCCTGAGTTACTTTACTTTAGATATTAACTTGGAGGGAAGAGAGAGAGGAGAAGAATCCAATAAGAAGAGAAAGAGGGGTTGAAGAGGGAAATGGAGACTAAAGTGAAGTAATTTAGAAATATAATGAAAAATTCGAGCCAAAATATGGTTGATGACTAAAGTGAGATAACTTAAAAAATTTATAGGACTAAATTATAAATGTGAAGATTTGAGGGACTAAATTCAAATTTTTAAAGATGAAAGGGACAGATATGTAAAAACCCCTAAGATTTTATGTAGCTATGCATTTAGGCCCCTCTGAAAACTTATTTTAAAGTTAGCCCTTCTCTTCTCAAACAGCTATATACAGATAGTTGCCCATAATTACATGTGTATGTTTCTTCCATATTTGTGTAAGTTAATATTTTCATTTTCCTCATAAAATAAAAATTTAAATTATTGTTAAATGTTAACTTTCATATTTAAAAGGTTAACAATTTTGTTGATAATTTCTTATATCACTATTAGTTAATATGTAAAGTTTTAATCCCTGCAGCATGAAATATCCCGATTTCGACTTCCCGATGGATATTTAATTTGGATTATATTAATAGAAATGCGTGCCCTAGTTTAAATAGCAAAAATATCTAATATTTAATCTGGTTTAATATTTACGAGTTATTATATGTGATTAGCTTAACTGGAAAAAAAAATTGCCAGTTAAACTTGCTATTTTTAATTCCAACATAAGTAAAAATGTGTGGTCACTGGAGATATTAAAACTTAAAATTCTTATGCGAGCTAACTATGTTCACATATTTTTTTTTAATATTATCAAAGTTAAGTTTCCATCAGAAACAGAACTCGAAACTAGGGATGGTGTACTGGTTTGCGCGCGCGCGCGCGCACACACACACACACATATATATATATATATATATATATATATATATATATATATATATATATATATATATATATATATATTTCACTACAAGAAAATGGGTTTTTAGTGACGACAAAAATCGTCACTGAATGTCTTCAAGTTGTCACTGAAAATATTCAGTGACGAGTTTAGTGACGACTAAGTGTCGTCGCTTATGTGGCCATCACTGAAGATTTTTGTGACGACTTTTAGTGTCCGTCACTGAAAATAGTTTTCAGTGACAACTATGATTGTCACAACACATTAACTAGATTGTCACTATAATATTTTTTTTGTGACAACTAATATCGTCACTAATTTGTATGTGTCTCTCTAACACACACATACAAGTTAGTGACGATATTAGTTGTCACAAAAAAAATATTATAGTGACAATCTAGTTAATGTGTTGTGACAATCATAGTTGTCACTGAAAACTATTTTCAGTGACGGACACTAAAAGTCGTCACAAAAATCTTCAGTGATGGCCACATAAGCGACGACACTTAGTCGTCACTAAACTCGTCACTGAATATTTTCAGTGACAACTTGAAGACATTCAGTGACGATTTTTGTCGTCACTAAAAACCCATTTTCTTGTAGTGAAAATATATATATATATATATATATATATATATATATATATATATATATATATATATATATATATATATATATATATATGTGTGTGTGTGTGTGTGCGCGCGCGCGCGCGCGCAAACCAGTACACCATCCCTAGTTTCGAGTTCTGTTTCTGATGGAAACTTAACTTGGATAATATTAAAAAAAAATATGTGAACATAGTTAGCTCGCATAAGAATTTTAAGTTTTAATATCTCCAGTGACCACACATTATTACTTATGTTGGAATTAAAAATAGCAAGTTTAACTGGCAATTTTTTTTTCCAGATAAGCTAATCACATATAATAACTCGTAAATATTAAACCAGATTAAATATTAGATATTTTTGCTATTTAAACTAGGGCACGCATTTCTATTAATATAATCCAAATTAAATATCCATCGGAAGTCGAAATCGGGATATTTCATGCTGCAGGGATTAAAACTTTACATATTAACTAATAGTGATATAAGAAATTATCAACAAAATTGTTAACCTTTTAAATATGAAAGTTAACATTTAACAATAATTTAATTTTTTATTTTATGAGGAAAATGAAAATATTAACTTACACAAATATGGAAGAAACATACACATGTAATTATGGGCAACTATCTGTATATAGCTGTTTGAGAAGAGAAGGGCTAACTTTAAAACAAGTTTTCAGAGGGGCCTAAATGCATAGCTACATAAAATCTTAGGGGTTTTTACATATCTGTCCCTTTCATCTTTAAAAATTTGAATTTAGTCCCTCAAATCTTCACAATTATAATTTAGCCCTACAAATTTTTTAAGTTATCTCACTTTAGTCATCAACCATATTTTAGCTCGAATTTTTCATTATATTTCTAAATTACTTCACTTTAGTCTCCATTTCCCTCTTCAACCCCTCTTTCTCTTCTTATTGGATTCTTCTCCTCTCTCTCTTCCCTCCCAGTTAATATCTAAAGTAAAGTAACTCAGGAGAACCCAATAAGAAGAGGGAAGAGAGAGAGGAGAAGAATGAAGATGGGAACCAAATAAGAAGAGGAAGAGAGGAGGAAGAGGGAAAGATCATATGACTAAAGTGAAATAAGTTAGGGGTATAACGGAAAATTCATGCCAAAAATATGGGTGGGGACTAAAGTGAAGTAACTTAAAGGATTTGGAGAACTAAATT
>JAYEPQ010000005.1:4947500-4957500 GCA_036321105.1 Dracaena cambodiana
TAGCGCCACTTAAAATAACAAATAAAAAAATTTCCTTAACCGCCATTTGAGTGGCGCCACGTATAATAATTGTATTGGGCCACCTAAGCGTCGGTGAAGAAACTCTTTTCACCACCGATAAATTTTTCGTTCTCTCATATATATATATATATATATATATATATATATATATATATATATATGATACGAGAAAAACTATATCATATGAAGGACTCCCTCTTATGATTCTTAAATGGACCAACAAGAACTTTGCATGTGGAAGGACTTTTTAGAAAAAAAGAATTAGACGGGTGTATTTTTTAAAAAACCAACAGTTTTTTTAATCTTTTTAGTACATGATCCTATTGGTTCATCTAAGCATCATAGGATAGCCCATGATCCTATTGGTTCATCTAAACATCATAGGAGAGCTCTTTTATGACATAGCTTTTCCCATTTCCTCATGTATATATATAAGGAAACGGGAAATACACCGACGGTAAAGAGAGTTACTTCACCGCCGCTTAGGTGATCCAATAAAATTATTACACGTGGTATCATTCAAAATAATAAATAAATAAATTTCCTTAACTACCCTTTAAGTGGTGCCACATATAATAATTTTATTGGACCACCTAAGCGGCGAAGAAAGAACTACCTTCACCGCTGGTGAATTTCCCGTTTACTCATATATATACACACACAATAGATTCTGCAAAATCCTCGAGATTAAAACAATCAAGTTTAGGAAATTAAACTGTGAAAGTTTTCCACGGCAAATAAGAAATTTTCTCCTGGCTGCATATGCTCAGAAAGTTGAACACAACTAAAGGATCTGGCATGATGGCAACAACTAAATTCATCTTTGCCAAAGATCAAATAAGGGATATACTGCAACTTGGCACAGTTCAGCTGCTTATAAGAAATTGAAAGACCATCTGTAGCGTGCAGTTCTCTCAAGTTTGGCTACCAGAGGGAGCAAGGTGTAAAACCATTCCGTTGCATGAACAGCAATAGAAATTATACTACGTAGGATTTAACTGGGGGAAAATAATATACTAAAAGGCAATTTCTTCCATCCAATTCACGATCACCCTCCGAATGTAATCTGGCGACGCAGCAACTGAAAAAAGAAAGAATTAATTTAAGTCACACAAGAACAGTGGTGACTGGAAGGAACTGTCTTCTACCAGCCCTGAATATATATATCTCAAATGAAACTACGTTTTACAAGGAAAAGACCGAGAAAACCACGAGATACACATGAATCAAAGGCTGCTTCCTCAGATTTCATTTGTAAATTGACAGGGAGCAACATGCATGAATACATCATGCGCACGTCTAAAATTTAAGACATTAATATGCATAAAACTGCTATGTATTTGATAAGAATACTTTGAAAATTTCATTTATTTGAACCTTTCTATACAAATATTTTTGAAAATCAAAAAATAAAATATATATCATGCATAACTTGAAGAAAAATACGGAAAATTGGTAGGACTGTTTATAACATGTAGGCGGCAAATGATAGTGGCAACGGGAACAGCAGAGATTGAGGCAGTGGAAGCATCAAAATAAAAACTCAGCCCTCTCTCATCTCTCCACCAAATATAAATATATATATATATATATATATATATATATATATATATATATATATATATATATATATATATATATATATAATCCTAATCCTGATCCTACTTCTCTCATCTCTCCTCTAGATCCCTAACCCTAGCAAATCCAAATTAAAACCCAGCTTTTCCTCTTTCTTTTTTCTTCTCTTCTTCTTCCCATATTTCCTTTTTTCTTCTTCGTTTTTTGGGTTCGACCAACCCAAGGTGCAGGGTGTCATTGGCCGCTGTCGGGATCGTGCTACAAGCAGGTTATCATCGGTGCTGCATCGTCATAGGGTTACACTGACTTGAATTCGATGCGAGTTGAGTATCGTTAAAGGTGGCCTTGGACCAATGGTAAGGTTGTTCTTTTGCGACTAGGAGGTCACGAGTCCTAATATTGGAACCAGCCTCTCTGCAAACTAGAGGTAAGCTGCATACAGCAGACCCTTACCAGATCCTACAATGCAGGAGCCTCGTACACTAAGTTGCTCTTTTATATGTATGGCATCTTGGATGGAGGTTATGGTCGAAGGAGAAGTGGGTTACATTTGTGCATTGGTATGTATTGTAATAAATTGTTGACATCAATGTATGAACAAGATAGCAATGAACTTAAAATATTAGATATTGTATATATATATATATTTAGAATAAATAAGATACAGTTATGTATCGACATTGCTTTTGACATATTATTATATGAGAATGGTGATGTATACATGGATACTGCTTATTGCAGACTAACACGACAATATAAAAAAAAAAATCATTTGAAAAAGATAATATAAGAAATAATTAACAAAAAAAAAATGAGACATTAAAAAATTAACATGAGAGGCTTAACATACTTATTTGACTAATTTCATACTCACATCAATGCCCATGGCCATGTACATACTTCATATTCATATCGGTACACTTTTTCATTGACAACTTTATTCACTAGAATATCAAGTTTTTCCACAACTTTATTCACAAGACTATCGAGTTCATCTTTTTAATTATAATTTCAGGTATCGACAAGAGGAAAGACCCAGCTAAGTTGTTGCATTGACAGCATTTTGGGATTTTCATAGTGATCTTCACGTTTGCTTTATTTTTATATAACAATGTACACTTTGGTTTATACAAACTGAATTGAAAACTTAATCTACGTTTGCAAAGTTATCGAAAGTAACATAGATAGATACCTGGTTCTAGCTATAATGGAGATGTGGTGTTGGTAGAATTGTATAGTTGTGTGTTTGATACAAAAATTGTTTTTATTTGGGAGTTTTTTTGAAGCCAAGAGGGATGCTCTCGAGCTTATAAATGATATTTGATATAGTTGAGGCTGTGGAACACATTATATGATAAGTAGGTCAGTTGTGACTGAAACTATTATTGTTCTACACAGTAAACAAATAAGTACAAATGAGGTGCTACCAATTTTTTTTTTAAAAAAAATTGGTTAATCAAGGAGTAATTAATCGAGACCATCACAGTTGGTACCAGAGCTTCCGTTCTAGGGTCCAAATTTATGTCCAAGAACTAGGCATTCGATGATTTGATTAGGAATGAGAATGATTGATATAATTGAAGCATTCCTATTACAAAATATGCTAGCATGAGTGTGTGAATGCATGATATGAAAAGATATGGGAAATGTAAGGAGTGTAAAGCATTCTTACGTGCATAATTGTCCTTGAAAGGTTGGATTACAGTTCCCACATGCCATGATTCACAGATGCTCTGCTGATGTGTGGACCTCCAGTATAGACTACCAGTGGTCTGGTTTGCTAGACTAAGTGTGGTTAAAATATCAATTGAGGTGTTAATTTGGAGTGCAAGGACGCAGACGACAGTAAGAGTTGAAATAATAAAATAAGTAAAATTTTCGAATCAATGAGCATGTATCATACTAAAAACTATATTGACCGATGACGTTATTGAGCTGTGTTTGCGAGGGGAATAAAGCTGATATGATGTTTTATTGATTGGAGACTCGGGAGCACCTATAGCTAAGATGATCGGAATTGATGAGCTCAAGCTGGGAATCTGGCCAATAGACTGGGAGTTCGAGTCAGACTAGTCCTAAAATAATTGTGGCCACCCCAGTACAAGTATAACTAGAGGAAGAAAATGAGATTGTGGAGGATCAAGAAAATGCTAATAATATAGTGAGTGATGTAGAAAGCGGGATTTCAGGGTGCAGGGTCATGAGGAACTGGGTGATGTGAATGAGGTGAATGACATGTAGGTCAGGCCATGGCAGATAACCCAGCCAAAGAATAAAAGAAGAGGATCCTGAAGAGGAAGAGGCAAGGATGGAGGAGCCTTCGTTAAAACATGATGTTGAGTCTGATGAACGAGAAGAGGAAGAGCTTCCTTTGAAGGGCATAGACATTCTAATTGAGCAAAGGGATTCTAAGAAAATATAGAGGATAGATAGATAAAACATTCTAATAGAGGATAGATGTTGAGTCTGATGAACAAGAAGAGGAAGAGCTTCCTTCAAGAGAATTCTGGACTAGTGAAGGGCATAGACATTCTAATTGAGCAAAGGGATACTAAGAAAATATAGAGGATAGATAGATAAAAAAACCCATCCACTTGCGGAGAAAAATGACAGCAGTGATGTAGGCTCGAGTACGATAAATGATCTCTTTTAAATTAACTGAAGGCCATATGGGTAAATGGGATATGTATATTATGGAATGGTGTGAGGTTTTGGATATGTATAAACCCATATGTGAACAAATTGTAGTGAGAAGAAGTGCAATTTTGTAATGCTTGTACAAGAACCCAAACTCGTAAGCAAAAGTCAAAATTTTAAATAGCAGCCGCAATATCACAAATTTGGCCAATATTGCGGTTTAAACACCTAGACCCTACAAGATTGAATATCTCAATGCGTTTATTGTTTTTCATGGAAAAATTACAAATATATCGAGTCCAACCCGCTATTACCACTATAATATCGAATCCAAATGTCAGACGGTATCCACTTATACCGCAGCCTACGCAACTTGATAAAAATTTCTCTTTTTTTGCCTATTTAATGTTGTTTATATTTTCTTGATTATTTGAGCACATTGGATATCTAATTGCATATATTTAAACTTTAAATTGAGTTATATCTTTTTTAATCTTTTTAGAGCATTAATTTACAGATTTCTGGAAAAAAATTTACTGTTAAATTATAGTAAAATTAGTGTTAAATACTTTAATCACAGTAAAATCAAGAAAATTTCAATAAAATTATTGTAAAGTTACAGCCACAGTAAAATTTATTGGTTAATATTTTAATGATTATAGATTCAACCTAATACAAATTGTCTAAATAAGTATATTCTAAACATGTCTATATACAATGTTTTATATAATTTTACATGATGTATATATGTATTGCTTTATTTATATTTGTTTTATGATAGGAAGAGATGTATATATATAGTCCATTGATGACATTCGATATTTGCTAAATATTTCCAATATCTCTCCCATAATGATATCCATTAGGAAATGTTTTTCTAATCAATATATTTGCTATAACCGATATTTAAAACCTTTGTAAAAGTATTTCCTAAAATCTAAAAAACTCTTATCTTGTGAGCAAACAATTCTCTTGTTAAGTTTTTTTTTTCCTTATTTTTCAAAAAATATTATTCTCTCCAACATAGGAATAGTTGGATATGAACCTGCCACCTGTTACCGAAGACCAATAATTTAGTATTGGGCATTAAGTCCAGGAAGAAGTATCCTTGCTCAGCATGGATGCTTAAACCCACAGGCAAGATATTAAGGTTCATGGAGCCCTTAATATAGTAAGGGTCGAGATGGCATAGTTCTCGATAAAAGAGCATAATCCAAACCAAGCTCTAGAACAATTCCAAACGTTAAACCCACTTGTCTTTAAAGGCCAAGCAGAGATCCTAATGGCTTCACCAAATGAGAAAAATCTTAAGTGTGAACAACATAGAAAAACAGGTCTTTTCTGCTTCTTTAGGGTGAGGTTCAGCATTGGTGGGAGACCGTGAAAGGAGGAATAAAGATCTTAGGTGAGAACTCACTTGGAAGTTGATGGTAGATAAATTCATCGAGAATTACATTACAAATTAGTAAGAAATAAATTGGGATTAACATATAAATAATTAAAATTAGGCTCTATATGACTCTATAACTAGTCGGAATATGGGATCTACCAAAGATCCATTCCAAAAGGAGAGCCAGTAGTGGCTGAAACCACTATTGTTGTACATGGGAGACGAGTAAATATAAAGGTGTTGTCGAAATTTTTAAAAGTTTTCTTTCATCAAGGAGTTATTAATTGGGATCGTGACATATGTTTACATATGATACTCAATAAAACTCATAATGATTAGGATATTTTATTAAAAGAAGAACAAATACAAAATAAGACTCGATTCTAGTACAAATTTAGATCATGAAGAAAATATTTTATTGTACATGTGACATGTAGCCCACTTGTGTAAAACAATCTTTTATATATCTCTTTAAGCAACCTATCACTCCATGGAGGTTGACAAATGAATTTTGAAATAATGAGATGTTCTGAAAGCTAACATGGCTTCGACATCAAGTTTTTGGTTTGACTGAATCCAAGATGGCTCCAAAGTGCCTATATGTATCAACCAAGCGTCATGCAAGTATGATGCATGCCTGATAATTAAAATGACACTCACCTTTAAGTGTTTACTTTTCATAGGAGCTAAGCATCCACTAGAATGCAATGTACCCATTCCAATAATGGAGAAGTACAAAAATATACTTTTAAGTAGGAGACAGAATCAACCACCTATAACATTCAGGAAGTGGGGACAGATTTTAACATAGGAAAAGTGCAATATTCTAGATTTATTTCTCTCTCATTTTTTTTCTTTCAGATGTACAGCAGCTTACAACATATTTGCCTTTAGATATTCAGGCATCAATAAGGATTTAGTGAAGAATGAAGTGAATGCGAGAAAGGAAACAGAGGAAAGAGTAGATTTTTGCCATTGACTAGCAAATAAATCAATGAACAGATTCTAGAGATGATAAATCTCTCATTCTCTCCACTTGTTTGCTTACAATAACGAATTATCATATAAAAGATCCCAAGAGGATGTAATAAAGGGTCAAACAGCCAAATTTTGAAGTTTCATAAACTTCAAGAAACACAATGTCAACCTTTCCACATTGCATGCCTTCCTATGAGCCACTTAGTATATTCACCTTAAGCCCTACAGGAAGCAGTCAGGGAACCAAAACCTAACTTATAAGTCACATCTAGCAGAAAATCTATTTTACGAGTTGAATATCTTTAGGGGAAGAAACTAAAAAAAAAAAAAAAACTTTTTCTTAAAAAAAATTCACTTAAAGTGAACTTTCTATATGCCAAAACTTCCACTAAACCATGGAATTTAAGAAGAAAATTCAAAATGGAGTAGCTTAAGTCAACTTTCTATATGCCAAAACTTCTACTAAACCATGGAATTTAAGAAGAAAATCCAAAATGGAGTAGCTTAAGGTCTTATAGATACACTTAGACCTGCAAGCAATCCTAAGAATAGGTTAAAATTTATTTAAATGCATATTCAAAATACTATAATGATAAATAGTAAATTGCCACACAAAATAAGAGGAAAAAAAAAAATGCAAACTAGCACTTCTTGTACTTTGTCATTGCTCTCCAATGCAAAGTATGTATAACTATGAAGTCTTACTGGAAGAAGTCTAGCTAACAGTGACTAAACTCATCATTTAAATTCCAGAAGAGACATGCTTTAGCAAAAAAAATTTGCACTTAAAAAAACCTGTTGCAGATGCTGAACCTAAACCAAGAAAAAAAAAATTGAAATTTGCACTTACAAAGACCTGTTGCAATACCAAAACCACTATTGAGCCATGGCACTCGAGAACAATGTCCAACATGGAGTAGCTAAATGGCCTTTAAATACACTTCATTTTAATCTCTGTTACATGATGAAAATTTTTGGTATGCTATGAACACAAAATATCATTATTTTAATTCAAGTCTTACAAATATATAACTATTAAATGATTAGGTCCAGCAAAGAGAGAACCCGTGATTCCCCTAATCATAAGCAACTGCAAATTTACCATTTCTCCAATAAATGGTACATTAGACATACATAACAATAAAAATAAATCGCCCGACAAATCAAGACAACCAATCTACCAGCTATCAGTTTATTTGTATTATTTTTTTTCCTTGTCACTAAGGAAAAAAATAATTCACCAACGAAGCAAATATAACAATTTTTCTAATAACAAAAAATGTTATCTGGCTAATATTAATCTACTATCATGTCATAAATAGCTAATCTAATTAAATAAAAAACATTAAATTAGGGTTTAATTAAAAAAAATCACCTGAATCAAACAAGGAGGAGGGACAAAGAGGAGAAGGCGCATCAGAGCTCGAGCTTGAGTTCCTCCTTCTCCTGGGTGAGAAAGTGGAGGACGTAGGGCGTGGCTCGGAGCACGACGACGAAAGCGGCCATCTTGACCAGATGCGCCTTCAGTTGGTTGTACGCCGCCTCCTTGTCCGGCCTTCGAAGCGCTCCGAGAAACATCTTCGCTCGCTAAAACCCTAGGTTTTTTTTTTTTTTCCTTCTTTTTCTTGCACAGCAAAACCCTAGATGTCAGAATTTTAATGAAAATGTCAAGAAAATTTCTAGGTCCGCCCAATGTTTTTCTTGTGAGCCCTATCTTCTGAGTAAGGTATAGAAAATCATGGGGCGCATGTAGAAATTCTCAAATGCGAAAGGATGCTTTGTAAACTGGGAGATCAATGGGCCGCCGAATGTCCAATGCAGGGCACGGGCTGATTGGTTGATGGACTGTAGGATATGGAAAGCCCATTTTATTTTTTTAAAAAAATTAATTGTTTTATGGAAAGCCCCCAATTAATAATCTTTATTTTATAAAAGAAATTATCAAGATACTAACTTATCATATCCATAATTATGTAAATAATAAATCATGATTTGATAAGTCTGGATTCATCATTCATTTTTTATAAATCCGAAGTTAGCAAGTCCATGATTGAATAATTTATCGAAAGTCAATTTGTAAATTTTTAAATTTTTTTAGTGCTTTCTTGAAAAAATTCTTCTTCCAACTTATGTATGTAGCAACAAATTAAAAATATAGTACCATATTCCTACATACATTTATATTTTCAAAGAATTTCTGACATAAATCAAGGAGAAGAATTAATTCAAATAAAGATTAATATTGATATTGTCGATAGATCCAAGTAAATAAAAAGTTCATCACAAGTTGAGATATAGAGTTTAAATACTAAAATAAAAAGAAGATAACATGCAATTCCACTAAAAAAGTAACTGAAAATAAACTAAATCCTCTCTTGTTGATTCTCCAAAACCCTCTAAAATGATAAAATGATCCAACAATCACATGACCTCTATGAATTGGTTCCTAAGTTTTGTTTGTGCAATCTAAATAGTAGACCTCTTAAAATTCATGTACAAGCGTGCATTCAGTTCTCCCATAACCTCATTAATTTATTCGTGTATCTTAAATATATAAATGAATCCAACTAACATGTAAAATACAATAAAAGAATTACACTTAATTGGGTTTAAAAGATCATTAATCCGTGAGTTTATTAACAATTACATATATAATTATATGTGTGTGTTCTTATGAAAAAAGTGTGAATTTTTGAGACCTTAATTACTTGGAAAAAAATAAGCAATAAGCAAAAAAGTCCCAAAATCTGTTGTTCGAATCACTCATTACTGGATTCAGCAGTATCGGACTGATCGACCAGTGGAGTCCCTAGTATATTAAATACTGGTCGAATCTAGCCATCTGTGCAGCCATCCATAGGTTATGCACTGAGATCGGTAAAGTTTAGTTTTTGCTAGATCCACTTCTGGACTCACAGGTGCTCACCGATGGGTCAGAATAAAGATTCGAATTTTGAGGGTACATACAAAATTTTGAGTTTCCAATAAATTTAACTATAGCATTGAAATTGAAAATACACATTTTCATCATAAAATATATTGTTTAATAATGTATTTACCGTACATTACCTAATATGTATATATGACAAAGAAAGAGAACTTTTTTATTTTTAAATACAAAGAGAACATTTTTTAAAAAAATCCAAAGTCATGCTCATAAAGATGAACGATATTGAGTTTCAAACGATAATAACACAAGAAATAGACGGACTAAACTATATCTAAGACTAATCATCATAAATATATAAATAACAATTAATTTTCGTGTTAAATTTGCTCTTGTCTTAATTCGATATTGAAAATTCTCAAGACTACATAGATTTTCACTTTAAGGCTGTGTTTGGATTGAGGGAAAATGAAGGAAAAGAAAAGAAAAGAAAAGAGAAAGTTGTTTTC